>VDFB02263788.1:0-84500 GCA_007258455.2 Sequoia sempervirens
TAGTGGCTATTTATTATCATCATGTTGATTATTGTTTCTTATTCAAGACTATTGGAGGTATCCCCCTCAAAATGGATTAGGAGGTTGTGTTGTGCCCCCTCAAAGTGGCATATTTTTTTCAAGTATTTACAACATATTTTTTATTGCACAAATTGTTCCATTATAAAATGACTCACATCTAGTTTGATTATATGAGAAAAGATTGTTATATCTAGTAGCAAAAGATTATTTATTATTTTCATTTTAACTTAGTTTATGCCTTTTTTAAGATGAAAATGAAATAAGTTAAAATTGATCTCTTTTATTTCAATTCCTTATGTATTTATATATATATATAAAGAGAGAGAGAGAGAGAGATGTAGCCTACAAAAAAGAAATAAGAAAAATTCTTTATTCTACCTAAATGTTCTTCGCCTAATTAAGAGCTACATTCATTTTCTAGATAGAATATTATTGTTTTTGTTAAAGGATTAAACAAATTTGAAATAATAGAAAATATAGTAACATATTATGGAAAATTAAAATAGAGACAAGAATGTAGAAAGATACAAGATCTAGAGGAATTTTTAGAGAGTCGATATAGTACAAATACCAAAGTGATTCACAAATGATAGTGTAACTATACTCTCATCCAAAAGCATTGGAGTCCTTTGTACATAAAGAGATAAAATATAAAGCACATCTAGAAATTTTAAGACAAGAACAAAAATACGCACCAATAACACCAAAAAATAACATAGGAATATAGAAATGTAACTAAATAACTTTGAATGTAAGCCAAATAAAAATAAATGATGAAAAATATATCAAATGGATTAGATAATGAAACCTCTATATGATTGTTTCACCAATGGTATGTGTAGCTAGATAGAGAGAGAAGGGTTGACTACTTGAGAGCTTGCCAAAATGGTCAAGCCCCAAATATGATCTTCCAACCTCTATGAACAATCATAAACATTAAAGTGTTTTATTGGATTTGGTATATGCTCTTAAATCTTAATTGCATCTATAATTTAAAGAAAGAAAAAATATAGCAAACTATAAATATTAAGTATTTCGGAATACAAAAATATTAATACTTTAATGTGTATGAGAAGAAAAGTAGAAGATATAGACTCGTATAATTTTTCTAATGAAATAACATGAATACACATACAAAGAAACCATTGTTATCTTATGAGGAGAAAAGAGGAGACTTTACTCGTATAGAAACTCATAAAGAAACAAATAACATGATATATACCAAAAGGAGGGTTATAGAAAAATTAAATATCTCAATAGATAGAGTTACACATAGAGATTTAGTTAGAGATTCAAGAATAAATAACAATAAAATAACTTACAAATAAAATAAGAACAATTATACCAATAGGTAAGCTCAGTGAAATAGCAAGGATTCTAACCAAAGGGAGGAGTTTTAGTCTAGGACACTTAGCTAAATAGAGAAGTTGTCAAGTTGAATTCCTTTTTCACATCCTTAGATTTTTTTTTCTTGAATGATGTTTCCAAGAGGTTGGTGAAGGATAGGGGTGTTAAGATTTGTGAGGATAGAGTAGTAACACAATAGAAATGGCATTACAACTAACACCAACAATCAAATAAGTGGGCAAATAGACATTTTAATAAATTGTGTTTGTGGGATGACAATGTGATTGCATAGATGTCAATGCATTTTTCTAGTGTCCAAAAGAAATTTGCGTCTCAAAGTGTTGAAATTTTGGAAACAACCAAAATATACTAAAACAACATGATTTTGTAACAAATTGATGAAGGAAAATGGTTAAAAACCATGGATTTAGTGTGCCTAAAATATATTTTTTCCCATGTAAAAATAAAATAATAAATACTTAGATACAAGATTGAGACAACTTCCTCAATGAAATTTGAAGTAAAATTCACTTTAAATACACAATAATATTAGTTTATCATTACCCTATTTAATTACTAATTTAAAAATTATCTACTTCAAAATATTTATTACCATATTGACAACTAATCACCCCAACATAGCCACGAAGATTATTAATTTTGATTTAATAATAACATAATTAATATACTAAATCCCACAAGATTACAAATTATGGTAAAGATAATTAACGACCATAAGTTAGAGTATCCTAAAGATTACAATTAAAATGACCAAAGTGATAAACCTAGTGAATTAAAAGAAGACTCTTTTGAAGCCATATAACCACGTGGAAATGAGATATGATATACACATAAACATTATCATTGTATCAATTTGTCTTGGAATTTCCAAGTAGAGATGTAACACCATTGTCCAATATTTGCTCAATATATTCCATGTCAACATTATTTCCATTAAAAATTTATTAAGCTCATTTTTAGCCTCCCAAACCTCAACAATATTGGAACCACAAATTTGTTTATGATTCAATATTGGAACTAAAAGATTTTTGAATTGGTATTTATTATGTGTTATTGATGCTATCAATCGTACAAACTATTTAATTGAGATATTATAGTTTTTTTTCAGTAGTAAAAAGATTTAAATTGTTTTCTAAGTTTGGTAATTTTAATGTGGTATCGGAGGGCGTGTCGTGCCAGCGTCATCGGTCACATGAAAAAAGTTTACTAGCGCACTACAATTTATAGAGGGACAGATACCCGACTGATTCCTATAGTCTGAAAAAAAAAAAACATATGGTTTAAAATAAATAAAAATAGATTGTTAATATAATAATAAAAAAAAAATTAAGATAAGGTATACTCTAATAAAAAAAAAATTGATTAAAATATTGAAACGAATAAAAAATAGATGTGTTCCTAGTTCATTAATTGAAATTGAAGGAGGTTGGTAGAAAGCTAGAAAATTGGTGTTTAAATGTTTGAAAACTAATTTTAGACTTACATAAATGACAAGTGGTGACAAGTGGTGGCAATTGATAAATAGTGCTAGAGACTTACATAATGTGATGGTGGTGTGTATAATGTCATTATAAAATGGAGGAAGAAATAAAAACTAGAAATAGATTTCTAGAATCATATATAAGATTTTGTGGTCTTGATCATCCTTATATGATAAAGAATTATCCAATATGTTGGTGACCTTTAAGTTCTAGAACTTCAAATTTACATATGTTATGTGTCTTCCTTTGTTGATTGTCATGATGCTTGTAGATTCTTGTTACAATGTTCCTTATAAAGATAATGAGGTAAAAATTTATAGGACGAGAGAATATATTATGGTTTCTTGGGAGTTTTCCTCAATCAAACCATAAAAGCATATAGCTCAACCTCCATGAGTGTAGTAAATGGAAACTTGGGGTGTGTGCAAGACTAGGTGCAAAGGACTTTTTTTTTAAAAAGCTTTAAAAGATTTAAATCCTCTAGATGAATCTACAAGTTTTTGTGTTTGTGTTTTAGTATATGGAAGAAGATAATTAGAGGTGAAGGGTTATAATGATGTCATAGAGATTGGGACTGTGAAGTTATATGCTTTGGTAATGGATAAGTATATGGGAGAAGTAATGGTTATGGATGAATGCAAGGAGTTGTAGAGAGTGCTCAAAAATCGTAGAAGAAATATTTAAAAAATCATGGGAGGAAGATAATCAAAATTATAATTTAAAACAAGAAGAGCGAATTCAAAAACTTGTTACACAAGAAGGATTAGATAATGGAATGCAAGAGTCAATCTTGTTGAGATTCAAAATTGTAAAATTGGTATGCTTGTTAGTTATTCAAAAATACCTCAAGAGGCACCTTGTAACTATGCTAAAATAATTTGGTACATGTGAACACTACAATTATGTTAGCGGTTTGGGTCACTACCTCAATCATATTAACATTCAGGCAAACATTAATTCTCCAAAAGTTAAAAATTTGTCAAAAATAGACACTAGATTATTATTAAGTTTGTATGACATCTTGACAAAGGGTTTCTAGGCTTGGAAATTAAATAAATGAATCATAAAACATACTAAGGGAATGAAAACTAAATGAAAATGCATTGACGACTAAAAGTTTTACAAAGTACACAAATTTGGAATAATTTTTGCACCCACTTCAATGAGCTAGTGAAACTAAATAAGCAAACATTATAAAGTTAAATTGTATGAAATAATAACTTGTAATTTGAGGATACAATAAATCAACATGCAATTTATGCCCCTTGTTTCATCTTCACTTTAGTACATGCACTCTTCATCTATAAAATACACACAAACAAAAATAGTTATTTTTTAGCATGGCAAAGTAAAGACATATAGTATGGATGATTTATTAAAACTTGTTCATTCAAAAAAATTGGTGAGATGTTGAAATGGTTTTGCATGGCACAAGGTGCTAATTCCTAACCTGCACACTTTTTGTGAGCCACTTGGCTCTTTCATGCTAGTGTATGTAAGCACTTGGGTGTGGGAGGTTTGTTTGCAACGATAGGGTGTTCTTTTATCAATTTTCCTCTACGATTTTTTCTTTTTGATGTTTCTTCTAGTATGGGCTTTGACATGGTGTCTACAATAGTTTTTGATGTTTTTTTCATTCAATTTGGTGGGTGGTGTGGTCATAGTGTGTGGTGTTCGGGTGCATCTAAGTGATCTTCTTGTTAGTTTTTTTCTCAGTATCTATTTCGATAGATGGCCTCAGTGGGAGGCTCAATCCTTTTGCAAAATGCTCCATTTCAAGAGGTTTTGATGGGGAATGACCCATCATTAACCATACATGTGAACGTGATCTATCTTCTCCACAAATCTCTGAATGGTGAGGGGTCATCACAAAATGGGGGTCCTCGTATTTTGAAGAAAAATCGATGTCAAGAAAGGTGACAAGACTATCATGTTCTAGTAATCCAACTAGAATCGATAGAGGAAGATGCTAACTACCTAGATAATCATGCTTTAATATGCAAGTTTATGGGGCTCTAGGTACCTTTCCCCTCTCTGGAATCCCGGGCTTGTCAAACATGGAGAGTTGAGGGTGAGATGGAGGTGATGTTGGCAACAAACAACTATTTTATGGTTGTTTTCAACTGTCTAGCAGATAGAAATAAGGCTTTCAAGGGAGGGCCTTATTTCTTTAATCAGGTTGGGATTTTCATCAAACCTTGGCATGTTGCCTTTAACCCAGCGGAGGAGCTTTCGTCAAGAGTTCTTGTTTGGATGTGACTTCCCTAGTTCCCATTAGAGTTTTGGAGAAATGATACTCTTAATATGATCACTCTACTATTAAGAAAGCTAGTGGATCCATCCTAGAAAAATCTAGATAAAAAGGTAATTTATTTTACTTGAATTTATATTGAAATTGATTTAAATAAACCATTACCAGACTCTATGGAAATTCAGTTGGGTTCCTCTTCATGGATCCAACAACTAGATTACAAATCCCTTTCATTCCATTATCGGTTTTGTCATGAATATGGACATTTGTAGTGGAGGCATCATAGGCTTAACTCAACAGGGGTACAATCTCTTAGGCCTCCATGTAAGACAACAAATTTTGACAAAGGGAAGGCACCTATCTCAGTGGAGGGTTCAGATAAAGATGGGTTTGTCCCAGTGAAGCCTCACAACAAGGGTAGAGGATGGAAAAGGCCTTTGTAGGATAGTCAAGGTGAAGGGGTGTTCAATCACTTTGAGGTTATTGATGATTTTTTGGAATAACAAGAGGGGTTCCTAGAGGGTCCATGCATTTTGAGTTGGGTAGTTTGGAAATTCATCAAAAGAGTTCCAAGGAGGATGTTATTTTGGGAGGTCCTCTAGATGGGTTTCTTGCAACACAAATGGATGTAAGTCTGATTGTTGGGGTTTCCTATGCTTTTGAGATAATAGAAAATTCTGAGGGAAAATTTTTTGGCATTAGGTGATCTTGCACCCCCATTGGAGAAGGGAGATCTAGACACAAGCAATAGAAACAAGTCTTCACCCAATTTAGGATTGCAATAAAAAATCCTAAAGAGGGGTGTTGTAGATAAATCCTCCAAATTGGGATGAAAGAAGGATCAAGATAAAATTAAGCTCATAGGAGAGGCATTGGTGGAATCTAGGTCAATCAAAACTATTGACTCACACTTCTCCAATTCTCATAAATGGTCATACTCTTTTGGAATGTAAGGGCCTTGAAAAATGACCCTAGAGAAAAGGTTGTCTGATAGCTAATTAGAACTCAATCATTAGATATTTTGTTTCTTCAAGAGACTAAATTATCGATGGATAGTATGTACAATATGGATTTTGAGTTGTGGCGGAGATGTCATTGTCAATGCATAGGTGTGCAAGGCTAAGTAGGGGGAGTTGCATGTTTATGGAATCCCTCAAAGATCTCTCCTTTGCGGTAGCTCTCTAGTAGGTTTTTAATCTTAGGGGTTGCTTCTAGCTTGGAAACAAGTCAGATTATCATTTTTTCTAATGTCTATGCCTCGACTATTTTTTTGATAAAGTCGGTTTATGGTCTCATATTTGTTACATTGGATCCCCTGCTCCTTATCATCCTTGGATCTTGGTTGGTGATCTTAACTCTATTGGCAATTTGGAGGAAAAGAGAGGGGGGAGTGGAAAGACTGGAGCCTTCATCCATTCTTCTCAAAGATAACATTTCTTCTTTGAACCTAGTGGACATAAATCCAAGTAATGGGTTTTTCACATGGAGTAACAGGAGAGGTATCAAAGATTATATTTTAGAGAGGCTAGATATGTTTTTGGTGTCTAGTTATTAGCTTGGCAACAATTGGGTTTCTAGCTCTGAGATACTAGAGTGGCAGGGCTTGGATCACTATATTATTAAATTCTCAACTACTCAAGTAGGGTCTAAAAATAATCCTTCTTTTAAGTTTCAGCTAATGTGGTTATGGGACCCACGATTATATGATCTTATGGTTATTTAGTGGAGAAGAGGTAGACCAACCTTTGGCACGGTGATGTACTCCTTTGTCAAAAGGCTATAATTTGTTAAGCTCCAACTCAAGAGGTGGAATTGACACTACATTGGTAACATCTTTCAGGCTATTTGGTTGCTCAGTCTCGTCTTGATATAATCACTCACCAAATTAGAGAACATGGTCTTTAGAGCTATCCCTCAAAGAGGAGTCAAATTCTTTAAAGGAGGAGGAATGGGAATTGCACAAGGAATCATATTGGAAGCAGAAGGCCCAAATTGGTTGGCTTCAAGGGGGGGAAGAAATATAGCTTTCTTCTTTAACTTAGTCAAGGCTAGAAGGTATGGGAACATGATCCCTTCCCTTGTCTCTTCATGGGGGGTTCAGTTAACTTCCTTAAGTGATATTTCTAGAGAGGCTTCACAACAATTTTTTTCCTTATTCATGGAGGACTTGCCTTGTGTAGAGAAAGAGGAAAACCTTATCTTGGATTGCATCCCTACCTTAGTCCATTTGGAGATGAATGAGGATTTGGTTAAGCCTATTTCTTTAGAGGAACTTGAAGGAATTATTTTTCAAATGAAGAAGGGAAAGGCACCTAGACCTGATGCATTCTTGATGGATTTCTTTTCAGAAATACAAAGAGATTATAAAATACAACTTGTTGGAGGTTGTTTAGGAATCCCATAAGAATAAACAAATTTTAAAAGCAATGAATGCTACCTTCTTAGCTCTTATCCCAAAAAGAGAAGGGGCTAATTCTTTGAACTTGTTTAGACCCACAACTCTTTGCAATATGATATATAAGATCATCTCTAGGTTATTGGTAGAGAGACTCAAGACATCACTGAATAGGCTCATTTCTGAAGAACAAAGTGGTTTTGTGGCTTGCAGACAGATTATGGATGGGGTGGTGATTGCAATGAAGGTCATTCATTCCATGGAAAATTCAAACTATGAGGTAATGTTTATCAAATTGGACATGGCTAAGGCCTATGATCGGGTCAAATGGTTGTTTCTACAAAAATTCCTCTTAAAGTTTGGGTTCAAAGGTGATTGGGTACATTGTAGTTCAACTCAATCGGCTAAGATAATTTTTCAATTGTGTAAGTCCAATATATCACTACAATCCCGAGTATTGCATATTAGCCATATCTTGCATCCATTGTTGCAATTTCATGCTCTTGTTGTTCCCTCTTGTAGAATTTTTTTGTTGGTTTTTGTAGATGGTCCCTAAAGACTTGAGTCCTTGATTGACTTTAACATGGTATCAAAGCTTCAATTTTGTAAAACCCCTTCTTAGATCTAAGGGTGATTTGAGCTTGAGCTTGTTTTGGGTGCACATTAGGGTGAAATGGACCTCACGGTTGAGTCGAGAAGGCCCAAAGACCCCTATTTTCATATAAAATACTTGATATTTGGGCAAAACAATTTCAGGGCCATTTTTAAGGGTTTGGCGGAAGTTGAAGTTAGATTTTATTGCTGATTGAAGTCAGAATTTCTATTTTGGACTCCCAAGCTCATAAATTTTTGCCACGATCTTTGATTTTCACAATTCTTGTGGTGTTGGAAAGGTATTGAGGAGATCTACATTTCTATTCATGCACCTTTTCCAAATTTATTACCATGTATCTTTTATTCATATTCGTGCAATTTTGCATTTTGGTTGATTACTTGGGCATACTAAATTTTGGAGAAGTTTTGTCCACTTGGGAAGGCTTAATTTTTACTATAGATCATATTGGGAGAGGTTACCTTTATTTTGATAATTTCATTCTAAGATATTATTATAATTTTTCCATCTTTGATCCACCTTGGCATTGTAATTCTGGAACACATTTCTAGCATTGTAAACACACTACATATAAAGTAGGAAGCCCCTTGTCTAAATGAGGATGATCTAAATTTTTGTTAAGGATGGAAAAAAGTTCATAAATATTTGGAGGTAATAAGTTGTAAATCTTAGAAAATTTTAAGTGTGTAATGAGCCTTGCTCAAACTGATCACAATTTGCCCCAATTTGCAGCCTTGTAATTTCTTCAAACACTTTGTATGCAATGTGTAGGTGGCTGATATGTTGTTTTCAGTTTGTTGTTTGATGCAAGATTGAATACCAAATGATTTTGAAAGCTTAATAGACTTCTACAACTACTATGCAAGCAATTAGATGAATTACAATGCTCCTATGCAATTTAAAATGCATTCCAATGAAGAACTTAAGTGCATAAAGTGCATCTACAGCCAAGAGGCATTTGGACAAACAATTGGCATGCATCCTATCATGTCATTTAAATGAACATTGCAATTATATATGCCTCCTCAAGTTTGATATGCTTATTGTAATATAAACTCCCAACATAAGTTGATACAATAACCAAGTCTCTTGGTTTTACATCATCATGCACAAATTAAAGTTCAAATTTGATATGCAAAGACAATTACAGCAACATACTAAAACTTATGAAATAGCTTATGAAAATGATCTCCCAAATCAATGCCAAAGGATGCCTTACAAATCCAGCAAGGAGAACTATAATGAATTGGTTAAATAAATGTAATGACTGCAAATTTGTGTAAAAATCCTGGGAATAGCTGGCAGCCTATATGAAGAATTCGATTCTCATTGACTACATATTGAATTTGCCTTCCAAACACTAGCACCTGGCCTCCTTAACACCCAACAATGACTCTCAATTTTATTTGGATTTTTCCCAGCTGTCTTCCATGAAATCGCCCTCCCAGCAAGGCCGCCCCTGTCTAGATCAGTTTGATGAAATTAAAATAATCTCCACCAGCTTTGAGTCTTCTCAAGCTCTAAATATAATCTCCATGCCTGTAGAAAGTGGGCGCACCAAACTATGAAGATAATTGACGTGAAAGGAAGACTCCACAAATAAATCTATGCCTCCAATGGCGTCCCAGCTATGACTGCAAATATGAAATATCTGATTTTATATCAGATCTCCTCACAATAAAATATGCCCTTCTACTCAAGGAAAATTGATGTAAAAGGAAAGAAGAATCAACACCAAATAAATAGCTATGAATCTCCAAATCGATTTGCTCCAAAATTGGCCAATGGCCACAAATTTTGCTCTAATGGGAAGTCTGAAGTAACCTCTCCCTCAGCTGCAATAATTCAGGTGATATTTCACACCCTCAAAATTGCTATCAATAGGAAGTTTTTGTTTCCTACGATAAGAAGCAATCTGTAGAAACCCTAGGCTCCACAAGATGAAACAACAACAACAACAACATCCAAATCTGCTTGCTGAGAATGAAGCCCAAGATGTCAATTTCTCCAGAAGCTTCTAGAATATTCTTTTATTTTATTTAAGTGACTTTATAATATATTTTAAAATCAAGTCACTTTATTAAATTAATTAAATATAAGGTCACCTTTTAATTTTAATTTTATTTGATAACCTTATAATTAATTAACTTAATACCACTTAATGATTTAATTAAAGTAACTAATCAGTCATCCTCTTGAAAATCATTATTTTGGACAACTTAATTAATTAAATTAATTAAATCAAATTACCTCCAAAAACGTGGACATTACAAAGTGACATAGTTCCTAACACCTTATGTACTCATGTAAATTCTCACAAGAAGTCTTTATTAGAATTGTGAAACAAGCACAAAACCATAAGCCATTAGATCAAACAACAAACACATACACCTTCCACGCAATAGATCTGCAAACAATATATGCAATATTTCTCAACAAGAAAAATCTACATAAGCAAGAGACTGTAAAAAAGATATGAAAGCTTGAGAGATAATTACAATGATGGTTGAGTGCTTATAAGAGAAAAACCCTAAATGAGAAAGGGATTAGATCATGAAAAGTGTCAACATAACATGAGATGAGACATAATGATCTAATATTAGCTCAACTAATAAAAGCATAAAAACACTCCTAAGTTTAGCATAAGTGCATGAGAATAAATTAGACTAATAATCAATTAAAGATTAATTAATTATTAGCTAATGCATGATAACTCTAACACCCCCCCTTAAGATGAACTTAGGGAGTAGCTAAAATCCCTAAAAATAGAATGCATGATGAGTCCTGACAAACAAGGCCATGTAAGGTACCCATGTACAAACAAAAGATCTCTATAATGTGGAAAAATAGAGAAAACCTCATGGGAAAAACTCCACTCCAAAAAGAGATGAAAGGCGAATGAAGGACTGAAGAAGCCTCCAAATCAAGGTGTGAAGGACTAAGTAGCCTCCAACCAAACAATGTCCTAAAAAAGAGGAACATGTAGAACATCCAGAAGCACGAAACTGTAGAATGCTATCAAAAGATGACTGATAGAGTAATGAAATGAAGAACCTCCAGAAATAGGAATGCAAGAGTGTCCATATGGTAAATGATCCATCTCACCAAAATGCAGGGGTACACGCTACATCTGACAATACATAGGAACAAGAACTAGATACATAGATCACTCAAATGTGAAACCAAGGAATCATTAGCATCAACAGTAGAAACCCCCCATAATGCTGACAAGGGAGAGCCATGACAGGAACATTGAAACTGAGGGAGTCCAAGAAGTGCATGTAGGAGAAACAACCTGCAAATAAAAGGGTGTGCAAACTAGGGAACATATGCATGAGGCAAGAATCACTGGGATTCTCAACTATTGTGGAAGGGACACTCACTTGACAAAGGTGTGATGACAACCAAAGGCAAACATCAACCCCCCAATGACACTTTATATCATAGTGTGAATACAAAAGGCACAACAAGATGTGTGAAATCCCCCAAAACGTATACACCAAAATGGCAATTTATCTTAGTGCATCTACAAAAGAGAATGTACATGAAAAAGATGTCTACAATGCCCAAATAGGACAAAATACTGGAAATACATATAGAATAGTAAAAAATGAGTCGTCCCATGCAAACAAGTTCCTAGGAGCTAAAACATCCAAGTAATTCACCGGAGTGCGAAAACACAAAAAACCTGAATAAAATGTACCTAAAGAGCAATCTAGAAAAGTACATGGATGTTATTGAAGAGCTCTAAAAGACGATTCCAACGCTACTAGAATCGCAAAAGAAGATAAACTAGTCAAAAGTTATGAGATCGGGACTGAAAATAGCTCATCTAACTTCAATAGACTATAAAATGTACTATCAACAAAATAAATATGAGACCCACACCACTGGAAAGTTGGCAAAACTAGATTTTTGATGATATCTTGTTCGTCAAAATTTGACATTCTACACAAAAGTTACGGTGAAAAGAAAAAAGCACCCCTTTTAGGACACAAAGGGGGTCTTGGGGCCAAGGTACAGTCCATACCGTTGATGTCATGCTAATGTCAATATGACGTTAGCAAATATTCCATGAATATTCCCAGTACTTGGAAAAAAATCGCCCCCATAAAATATACATTGATAGAATATTCTATGAATAAGGAATATTCCATGCCAGAAAAGATGTCGTACTAGAAAAATCACATGTGCCCAAAAAAATTGAACATCGATGAAAAATTCATAAAAATCCAAAAAAACCATTGCTCACTAGAAAACATTTGTAGTTGCAAGGAAATTTTGAAATGACTAAAAATTGCAAACCGTCAGGAAATTGCGTGGATGTCGAGAAAAAGGAGGGAGACGACATAAAAATTGCCACCGGCTAAAATGGAAGGCCGCCACTTGAAATGACGTCAATGTTGGTAAACGACTAGTAGGCAGTACAAACCTACCGCTAGGGTACTATATGTACCTTGCACGTGCATGGTTTTAATAAATGCACTTCTCCAAAAAAATACCCGCACCCCATAAATAATTTAATACCTGCAACTTTTTTATTTTGATTTTTAAAATTTCAAAAAACCAAAAAAACCAACTTTTAAAAAAAATTGATTGATTTTTTTGAACTTCGTGCACAGGGGCCGTACGCAGCCCGTACGACTCTTGAAGCAAAAAAAAATTGCTTCAGAAGCTCTTGACTCTGAAATAGGACATATTATAAATCAAAATTTGTGGAATCAACCCCTTGAATCCAACAATGAGGTCCATTTCACACCAAAATGC
Source organism: Sequoia sempervirens (assembly GCA_007258455.2). Taxonomy (NCBI): domain Eukaryota; kingdom Viridiplantae; phylum Streptophyta; class Pinopsida; order Cupressales; family Cupressaceae; genus Sequoia; species Sequoia sempervirens. The sequence goes on from VDFB02263788.1 coordinate 12,897, forward strand.
TCCAAAGATATAGCTACCCTAAGGACCTGAAAAAATAAAGCAACCACTTCAAACCCTCACAAATCTAACTTCAAGAGTTGAAATCAGGCAAAACAAAAGCCAAATCTAACTTTCTCGACAACTTTGAATCCAATGACGATGTTTGTTTTGATCCTAGATTCCCCAAAATTCACCTACCTCCAAAATTTGCAAAAAAAGACAAAGGATATTCAAATTTGAAGCTTGTAACCCTTGTTGAAGAAAACAAAACCTCATAAATCGAGAAGGGGTTCGCTGAATTGAGGCTCTGATACCATGTTAGAATTGTGAAATAAGCACAAAACCATGAGCCATAGGATCAAACAACAAACACATACACCTTCCATGCAAGAGATTTGCAAACATTATATGCAATATTCTTCAACAAGAAAAAGATACAAAAGTAAGAGACTATCAAAAAGATATAAAATCTTGAGAGATAATTACAATGAGGGTTGAGTGCTTATAAGAGCAATACCCTAAATGAGAAAGAGATCAGATCATGACAAGTGTCAACATCGCATGAGATGATACATAATGATCTAATATTAGCTCAACTAATAAAAGCATAAAATCACTCCTAAGTTTAGTTTAAGTGCATGAGAAAAAAATAGACTAATAATCAATTAAAGATCAAATAATTATTAGCTAATGCATGATAACTCTAATAGTCTTGTGATGTCTGGTTGGGTTAGAATAGTTATGTTAGTTGTGTAAACTATTTAATTCCAATGTTCAATGTAATTAGCATTAGGTCTCATGTTATTTGATGTAATTTAATTTGGCTCCAAGATATTACATATTAATCTATGTATAGCCTAGGATTATTTGTGATGTTTAAGGGACATGATTAATCTTTGTAACTTAAATTGTCCTTGATACAAATCATGAATATTGAATATTTTTAAGCCTTGCTATTTTTTGGACAAGCCAATCTCAAAATTTATTTTATAAATTTTTGATATGATTAACCATGAAATGTTGAATTTTAGGTTGGTTAATGTGGTAAATAATCAATTGAATCATGAATTTTTTGAGTGTTTAGTCATATGTAAGTTAAGTTAGTCTATAATCAACATTTTTAAGCAACAATGGTTTCATGCCAACTTGCCATGTTTATATGTACTAAAAATGGTTTGAATTTAAAATAATAAACATCCTTTGAATTCTCTTTATATGAATAAAACATATCAATATTATGCTTGAAGTCTTTACTATCATGAATTCTAGACCTTAGGTTTGAATCCATTTTGAATAGTCAAGTTGGGAAAACATTGTTTGTCAATCTATCAAGTGTATTATAAACCATTGGTCATTTAGAGTTATTTTAGTGTTGATGTGTGTCTCCTTAATGGGAAGGCTTAAAATGTCCTTATCAAATTAGAATTGAGATCCCTAATATATTGGGATTCCATAAGGACTCTTGCATTTGAAAGATGCCACCAAGTGTAATGTCATGAAAGCACTAGAACTAAGTGCAAGAATCAATTACAATTAATAGAAAAACTCATGTCTAGAGAATATCAAAGACAAATCCTTTTAAATTATGGAATTGGGCTTCTCGATAAATTAGGATCGATAATAAGTTTACATTTACAAACACATAAATTGACTACACTTGATGACACACCTAACATCATCTTCCAACACCATCTCATCACCACATTATTAATTAATTAAATATTTTTATACTAATTTCTCTTATTCAATCAAAATAAATAAATTAATCTATTTTCACTAATTAACTAAACATCATTTATTATTTAGTTAATTATTTTATTATTCTAAAAAAATATAATCCACTTTCTCCATTATCAATTAATAAATGAATAAATCAATTAGTCCAACCAAATAGTAAATAAAAGTCAAACTAATCTTACATCTCCACCATTTTTTCCCACACTACATCTTTAAAGATTAATAATTCACATAAAGATGGCCCTAAAAGTAGTTGTAACAATCTAGATAGACCCCGACTGGCATGTCGGGTTGGAAGTGGTTTTTCATTGTTGTGTCTTCTCTCCTCTTTCTTTGTCTATAGATTTTCCCGATTCTCTCTAGCCTTTTGGGGTTTTTTTTACTCTATGTAGGGGCTTTTGTTGTGTGGAGCTGAGGTTGTTGGGTTGCCTCTGGTGGAGTTTCTTGTGGACAATTCTTGGCATGTTTCAAACCTTGATTGGCATGTAGGGTTGGAGGTTATTCTTCAATGTCTTGTTGGTTCTCTACACTCTTTGCTTGGAGGTTTTCCTTTCCTTTTCCTCCTTTGTTTGAGTCCCTCTATCTCTTCTTTGGTGCTGGTGTTGGGTGTGGTGCTTGGTGTTCCTGTCGAGGGGTTGGTTGAGGAGAATGATGTCCTTATATCAAACCTTAATTGGCGTGTGTGGGTTAGAAGTGGTGTTTTCTTGATGTGCCTTCTCTCCTCTCTCTCTGTCAGTCAACTCTCTAGACTCACTCTAGCTTTTTTGGGGCTTCTTTGCCTCTGTGTGGGCACTTTTGTTGCTTGGGGCTTTGGTTGTTGGCCAACCTCTAGTGGAGTTAGTTGTGGATGGTTTTTGGCATGTTTCAGACCCTGATTGGCAAGTAGGGTTGGAGGTTGGATTGCATTGTCTTGTCGGCTATCTACTCCCTCTGTTTGGAGGCTTTCCCTATCATGCCCTTCTTTTGTGGCCCATTGTCTCTTTGTGGGTTTTGGTTGTTTTTTTGGGCGGGGAGTCTGTTGCTCTTTGGTTCTCATTTCGTTGCAGTGTTTGTTTTCTTTCTACTCTCGATGGGGAGTGTTTCTCTTGGTGCGAGGTTTTTTATTTGGCTTTCTACCTGTTGGTTTCGTTGTGCTCTATGTTCTCCCCCTTTTGGTTCTTAAAGTTTGGTTTCATGGTTGGGGGTGCGTTGCTGCCCAAGGAAGGCTCTATTTCTTCTTCCTTGTTCCAATTTACTTATTTGTCAAAGGATGCTATGGTGGTATTTACTATGGGTGTAGCTGCTTCCCTTCATTTTTTTCAACTATGGTCTCCTTTGGAGGTGGAGACTGCTCCTTTGGAGGTGGAGTCCTCTCCTATTGAGGTGGAGAGGTGGGTTGTGGATTGTGTGGAAAGTTCTATTCTCTATGGTTTTGGGTCTCATTTCATCCTCTCCTATAGAGGGGAGCCCCTTCCTATTGAGGTGGAGGCCAGGTTGGTGCTATCGGTGGACTGGTGTTGTGTTCTTGTTAAGACTCTTTGGGCTTTCTCTCTGATTCTGGTGGGGAGTTTAGTTTCGTTGGATGGTGCTAACAAGTTTGGTGTTGTTGTCTAGCTAGTTCAGGCTGGTTACTTGGCCATCTTTGGTTGTTCGCTGATAGTTGGTGTTGTTAAGCGTTATGCTACAGTCTGGTTGATTCAGGTTGATGGTTGCCTAGCCGATATAGGTTGTTCTTGGGTCAAAATCCCTAGTTTCTTGTTGTTGTTTTGGGCTTAAGGTTCCTGTTAAAACCTTTCTTGGTGTATATTTGAGACTTCAAGTTAATATTTTGTAATCTGCTTCTAGTTGGCTGCTGGTTGTCTTTGTTTTATCCTTTAGCAGCTTGTTCTCCTTGTGCAGGTTTCGGGTCCTTGTCAAAACTTGATTGTTAATGGTTTCAGGTCCATTCAAAACCTTTTTTCCCCCCTAATCAAAACAATCTATTATTTAATAAATTCATCTCAATCATCTTATCTATCTATTTGCACTTAATCTTTACCATTCATTTTTTATCTTGCTCTAGAAGCCAATGCATCTCATCTATTAATCCTTATACTACATATTAAAATATAGACCATTCATATCCTCACTCAAAATCTATAAATCCAAGCTAATCCTTCATCAAATGATGAATGATCAATCCATATGCGCATGCTGCAAAAAAAATGCATGAATTCTTAAGCAACCACATCAATCATATATTGAGCAATCTACTTCAACAAAGAGAGTCTATATTGGTAATGACTATTTAGTATTTTTTTGTAGCTCTCTTTAGCTCAAATAGAGGTATGAGTTGATTTAGAATAAAAAGAAATTAATATGACTTTAATCTCTTTGCATTTTATCCTAAATTAGGTATATACACCATCAAATATGTCGAGAGTCAACATACTTTACCATTTAATATGCACCACGTGTTTGTCTTGGAGTTAACCTTAAGTTGACACATGCCCTCTCCAAGATAATTTAGAATGGAACCTTAGGAGTTCAAAATTGATTTGTGATTATGCCTTATTTTAAGGATTCTCAAATCCCCCAAAGACTCATAATTGAAGGCATTAAATTTTTGAACCTTGATTTTTTTATGTCTTCAGTTGAGAAAGAGGCTCACATCTAATGGTATCGATACATTTTATTTTTGAAGCATTTATGGTCTCCCGTGATCTACTGTCTATCATGTGTCTTGTATTATCCACTTGCATTAGAATGTATGTGCCTCATATGTAAAGTTGTTATATATTATAATTAAGTCACTTTGTCACATTTGTTCTATATTACATTATTAGACTTGAGGTTGTAAATAAGTCAAGTTTAATTAAACCTTGTATTTAGATATATGTACAACTAATTATAATAATCTTTTACTCATAAAATTTTAATAATTAATATCAATTATAATTATTGTTAATTTCATTATACTTTAAATTTAATATTATTCATACCTTTTCCATACTTTACATTCCATTAATTTACCCTTACTATATTGGTCTCTTATTCTTAACATAATCATTACAATAATACAACTAGTATAGATATATTAAGTACATCTATCTAAAAAAATGATGAAGCTATTTTATTTACTTAAGATTTATTTTATTTTATGTTAGAATAGTTTTAATTACTATATATATGAACACATAAATTTTTATTGTATCTACATTATTTAATATTTTATTTGTGTTTTTTTTTATAATTTTAGTTTGATTAATCACACAATTTGTACCCATCAAATTTTCAACGATAATTAATAGATAAAAAATATCTCAAATTAATAAATTATTTTTTTCTTGACTCATTTTTTTAATGATTAACATTTAAATTTAAAATAAAAAGTTATAGCCCTTTACTTTCATTCATATATGGGTGTGTGTGTTTACACTCCACCCCTTGCCATTGTAGAATGGCTCTTCATATTAACTAGTATTCTTACATTAATTATAAATATTTTCTATAATTAATGCAATGACTTACTTTTTATAGTTAGTGGTGTGGTAGCTCTTTATTTTAATGTTGATGATAATTTATAATTTTAATATTTATAATAATTTTATATATTTAGAAGAAATTTTCTTATAACTTATTTATTATTCTTTTTAGTAATTATCTTGTAGTTTTTATATCAACTTAATTCTTTATTATAATTTTATTTTATATTTATATTATATTTATAATCACCACACCAATAATTATATGAATCTGTTAATAAATTTCATTATAGAATTTATCATTCAAGTTGCAATGCTCACTCAAATAATAATTTTCTTATTTTACAATTTAGCCATCACAATATACCATATCATAGTGATAATTACATGACATCATTCAATGTAAAGCTCCCTAATAAATTCCCTATTTTCTCTTAATTTTAAGATATTTATGTCTTTTTTTAAATTTTATTTGTCTTTTATTTAATTTATTTTTATTATTTATATAGTCCTTAGGTTCTTATATTCCACCTCTCCCCCTATCTCTTTTTAAGGACCTTCACCTAACTTTGTAATGCAACTTAACATATTTTTACCTCATTTTGATGATAGATCATGAAATTTGATTTGTGAGTTGTTCGTGTTTTCTTTTGTTCTTTGGCAACTCCTTGTTGCTATTGTAATTGTTGTTGTTTTACAACCAGGCTGTTGTTTTGTTCTTACTTCTGGGTCTTTGTTTTTGTGCTACTGCTTCAAACAACCCTGCTATTGTTCTTGAGATTCTACTTCAGCATTGTTGCTAATCATTGTAATTTTTTATTGCTTTTTCTCCAATGAAAAAAAATCTTACACAATTTTTATCAAAACGTGTTAAATCATTTACAATAGACTATGAAAATCTTATGTCTCTAATTACATGTGACACGTCAAATCTATGTCACTCTTCAAACCCAAAACAATTTTATTTATTAATTTTGTTAGTAGCTCACGTTTAAAGTGAGTGATTTTTTCAAGTTGTAAGTGTCATGAAAGAATCAATGAGTGAGTTAAATCTAATTTATTTTAAGCTTGCAGCTAGTAGTGTTCAATATCCAAGTCCAAAGATACCTTCAAGCACATAATAGACCCCCAAATTTATTCAATTTAATAGACTAGTTGCTTCATGTCTATAGTGTTGACATCTCCTAGACTTGGATAGTTTATATATTCTAATTTGGTAAGATATCCACATTTACGATTTCATGAAACAAGAGATTGAACCAACAAAAGTTGGCCACCTATTCTCTTACTAAGTCCAACAAAATTGAATGTCTTGACTCAATCTAAGTCCAAATTTAAAACCCATCTCATAATTGTCATAATGTATTTAGATAAACTCATACGTTAATGCTTGAGCTTGGCATTAATATCAAAACTAAGAAGCCAAGTATGTCAAATCCAAAAGAACATCAAGGTGACTTATCAATGGGAATCTATTGTTGTGGTAAGACCACATTCTTTTCTGACAAACAATATCAGTGAAAGCTTAAGAAGTAAAAAAAATAGGTCCTTTGGGGTGTTCTAGTCAACCCCTTATTGGTCATACTATAAGGCCTTGAGTGAATGTTCAAATGCATCAAACACGAGCATGCAAATGACATATATACATATTCTAATGTAATGGATTCCTTTTATGTTTCAAATCAAAATATTTCTAGGATGAATTGCTTCTTGTAATCACTTTATTTTCATATGTATTTGATTATACAAATGAATGTATTTAAATATCAAGACATAACAATAAGTTGTGCAGATGTATACCAAGTTGAATCCTAATAACTAGTAAGATAGGTTAGGCATTGAGAATTTGAATTTGAATAATAAAATTTTGGAGTCAATCCCAAGTGGCTCGAGATTGAATCCAAGTGCCATAGGATTGACCCAAGATAGAGAAATTTAAATCTTGGGATCAAGAAAAGTTGCATGGAAGTTTTGGTTGATAATAATGTAAATGTGTGGAAATATGTGTAAATGAGGTTGGAATAAAATTGAATATACAAAAATATGTGTAAATAGGAGTAAATAGAAACAACATTGGGAAATGAGTCAAACTTAACATAAGAATGCACTACTCATCAATATTAATTGTATTAAGAAATTCCATCAAAATGAGCTGGAATAAAATTGAATATAGAAAAATATGTGTAAATAAGAGTAAATGGAAATGAGATTGAGAAACGAGTCAAAACTTAACACAAGAGTGCACCACTCATCAATATATAATTGTGCAAAGACATTCCATCAAAATGAATCCAAAACTAAATGCTAATTAATATGAGTATCTAAATTTTACCATTACACACGTAAACCCTTTCTAATTAAAAAACTACTTAACACATAACTTATCTTATGAAATAATTTCAACCATTAACATAAATTCAAACTTAACAAGAAACATATATCACTTCAACTTTTATAACAAGAAACATATATCACTTTTAACTCTTTCAACAAACCTTTTAACCTATACACACCCATATGATGGTTGCATAACAAAATGTTACCTTCATATACATGACAAGGCAAACTAACACATGCCCCTGGCCCTCATAGGCCTTACCTTTCATTTTCTTTCATATCTTGAAATCTCATTACCCTTGTTTTGTTAATCTTATCCTCCTTGCAAACTCTAGAGTGTTTAGAATCCCTTTGCCCTAAGTCAAACAAAGGGACAAGGGGAACAAATTCGAGGAAAACAGCCTTTGAAAAGCAGTGAATCGAATAAAATTGAAGAAGACCCTTCTTTACTCTCCTCCTTATACTTCATCTATTTACTTATTCCTAAAGGCAAAAAAGCTATTTATTTTATGAATTATTTAAACTGAAAAAATAAAAAGATCTGCCCTATTTCAGGCTCACCTAAGCATTCCTCAGTAGCTTTGCATTCCCAAGACAAAGACAGGGTTCGGGTTAGCTTCGCCTGAGGCTCGGGTTTGGAGTCGGTGCTGGATTCAGTGTCAGGCTCGGTGTTAGATTCGAAATTAGGCTCGGGCGCTTGCTTAGGAAGCTCAGGAAAAGCGATAAAAACCCCGAAGAAGTAAGGGAAACACATATAATTAACACAAGGGTGTGAAGAAAACCATAGGAAATCTTCACGGCAGGCTTGAACGACGGGCTCTCTGGCTTCAGCGAGGCGCAATCTATGTTGGGTCGGTTTTAGATTTTGAAAACGAAGCCCCCATTCGATAATCGAAGAACGAGTTATTTATGGAAGCTCGAGGGCTTACAGGGTTCATTAATGGCGGGGGGTTTAGAAACTGAGAATAAATGCCGTAGGGAAGTTTCTCCATCCATGGTGATTGCATCGGAAGTAGTTTCTGTTAAGAGACGGACGGAAGGTAACGGGAAAAGCCAGGCGTGCTTTTATGTTGTAGAATGCTGCAGGGGGTCTCAGGTGACGCGGTCGAAGAAGTATAGGTGTGGAGAGAGGGGATTTGAGGACCCAGATGCCAGATTAAAAGCGTTGCGTTGTGGGTTCTTTGCAGAAGGGCTTTTGGCGTTCAGGAATCTTTTGTTTCCGGAGGGTTTGGGAAAGGGGTGCAGCTGTTTTGTGTGCGAGAGGAGTCAAGCGAGCGGCATTCGCTTTGCGGCTGCGGTTGTCAGGGCCGGGAACGGCGTTATTCGTGGCGTTTCTTTTGCAGGGGAGGAGGAAGCAGCGATTCAAAAAGCCTTGGGGTTTGTTAGAGGGCCTGAGTTTTGGATTTGGTTGCGCAAGATTTTGGCATTGCAGGCTCAGGGTTCGAGTCCAGGGGCCTGTAGGCATTGTGGGCAGCAGCAAGAGGAGCAGGAGCAGGATACCCAGTTCGGGAAACAGGTTATTTTCTTGCTTCATGAAAACTTAATTTTGCAATCTGTAACAGGGATTTTGCAGGAAAGGAAAAATTGCTAATATGAGGCTCTGCTTGTGTTTTAATGATGACTGATCCATGGGAAGGGAGCTGTCTCAATAACCCATCTACAGGTTTTATACATGTGGCGCTTCTGCAGTACATATTTTAGAGTATTAACTGCATTAGCCTTTTATTCGATGACCCATCTCTTAGGATTTTTACAAGAATCCATTTCTGACGACTCATTGTATCAGACGATCCTTACAGAGTTTACTTTAGAGCTGGAAGAGCTCAGGGATCGAACACATGACACGTTTCTTACTCTCTTTGTAGAGGCATTCACTGGATTCTCACCCCAGTTTGCAATTTCTAGCAGATGGATATGTACCGGTCGCTCACAGGCGATCTGGATATTGGATGTATGGTCTATATTGCCTACTCTAAAGGTCCGATAGTCTCACCTCTGGGTATTTTACAAACGGGTTTGCGTACTTAATTGGGTTGTTGGCTAGAAGATAAAGGAGGGCTGGGGGGAAGAGAAAGAGGTAGATCAATCGTCTCACCTCTGCGCACTTGCAGAAGGGATTGCCTGCCTTATTGGGCTTTGGCTCGAAGAGAAAGGGAGAAGGAGAAAGAGAAAGAGGTGGGATTTAACAATTTTTGGAGTTGAATAAACCTTGAACCTTTTTAGTTTGGATTCTGCTCACCGTGTGGCAATGGCAGTTGCTTTTACATCAACAGTGAAACCGTTAAATGGATGGTAACACTGGAGATGTTGATCATAGTTGTCCAGAGTGAAACAACTTTACAGACACTGAACTTTTTTCTTTTGCAGAATTCATAGTCTCGGTGAAGCCGCTAGCTAGGTTCTCTGCATACGCAGACGGATTGACGGATTCTTATTAGGGTAAGGATTTTGTTATATATGATGAATGACGACCTGGAGATAGGTTATGTTACTGAAGTGAAGTGCTCTGAAAATGAAACTTTTCAGATGGTAATATAGTTAAGTTTTAAGAATGCCTTTTATCAAGTCTTGACACACAGGATTATCCTATTAAATTAACCAGGGTTAGTTCTTGAGAATGAGCTTCAATGACTTTTATTACGTGAAGAAATAGGCACTGGACTCTTGATTGGTCAATGTAAACTCTTTGAGCTCGTCGAATGTTACAAGCAGGTTTAGCCCCCAAAACTTAGTCAGACAGAGTTCGCTTTTGAGAATGAGTTTTGCTACCTATATTATAAATAGGTGTTGCAGTGATGGTTGGCAAATACTACCCTTATTATCTTTTTTGCAACTTATATCGTGTTATGTTTGATGGATTGGATATCAAATGGTGGAAACATAGGCAGCAAACTTGTGTTTGAACTTTGGGGAATTTGGTCTTTCAGGAAAACCAACAGGGAGCTGCTAAAGACATGGATTTTTAAAGATTTTCTGCTATTGGATTCATAGCCTGTTAGATCTCAAGAATGAGATCTGCAACTTATATCTTGTTGTGGTTAGGGGATTGGATGGTAACGTTTGATATATAGGCAGTAGACCACTAGTTAGGTAAGCAATCTGTCGCTGAAAGCAATTTAGTTCTTGAGCTTAACAAAATCTACAACATGATTGTCCTAAGGAATACAGATTGAGTCTTTGAGAATGAGTTGCAACCAAGATTATGCTGCATTATATGAATTGGATGGTAGTGGCAGAGACAGAAAATGGACTCTGTTTCTGGAAAAGTAAAATTGTCATGCAACCAATAGCCAGCCAATATACATGCACACATTCTGTCACGGGGATTTTTGAGCTGCTGAATCGAGGATCTGTAATGTTTTTCTTAGAGTACAGATGGATCTTGTTCATTTTGTATTGAAGCATTGCTTGCCAAATGGAAACTATAGGATACACTTAGACCAAGGTCAAGACTGTCTTTTCGGATTTTGCAGTGGGAAACATGGTCAGTGTCATGGAACAACTCCCGCTAGATGGACATGGCTGGCATCTAGCCATTATTTATCTTTTAGTTTTTCCCTGCAGTTGTTTACAGGGACTTTTTAGTATGTTCACGTAAGGACCACATGGAGCTTAAAATGTGTAACTAGACTTCTTATGCAACTTGGTGAAGGGAGACAAGTGCAACTCCATCTTTTTTGACCTCCATTGATCTTTGAGGGTCTTTGAGGGACATCTGAATGAAGCTCTTACTATGGAATGATATCATTGGAACTGAAAGCATTGCCATTCTGTTGTCCTCTACCTATCATTTCATTTGTAATTGAACATCTGGACATACCTCTTGTCATGGAATAACTCAATCAAAAGTGAAACAGATTATATAGGGATCGAGTTTCACAAGCACCCATTTCGCCTCAATCGATCTTCGGTGGTCTTTGGTGGACATCTGAACATATTTCTTGCCATGAAATGGCTTTTTCGGAAATAGATATATTCTCACTGATTGGCAATCATGAATACTGAATGTCAAATATGGTAAACTAGCTACTACCCTCTTGTGCCATTGCCATAATGTGGAAATGCTTTCGAAGTTGAACTCTGTAGCAGGAATTTGCACAGTGAACTCCTTTTGCCAATAATACTTGTAAATGAATAATTGACAATAAGGCCAAAATCATCGTGCTTGATCCCAACTGATCTTGAATGGTCTCCAGAGAAGTACATATGAACATGGGTGTTGCTATGAAACAACTTCATGGGAACTGAATGCATTTCCACTGATTGGTAGTAGCCAATAACAAACGATAGACAAACTGATCCACCATCTGACCAATCTCTTGGTAACCATCAGCTGTTCGTGTTTTGAGCTTGTATGTTAGTGTAGGTACTTGCAGCTATACCATACCAAGGGGACCTAACTTTTCGTTCCCAAATGGGGATAAATGATTGCTTAGTGCTGGAACCAATCTATCTTTTTTCAAAGCTTACATGTTGACTTGAGAAGATCTTTGAGATAATACCTGAAGACACTTCTTGGTTTTGGCCTTCCCCATGTATTTCTCATATACAGTTGGATAGCAACCATAAATAAATAAATAAATATTAAACTACGAAGGTGATTATGTGTATAAGAGACCTGTGACGATTCTTCGTACAGTCCTTACGTAGATAGCCCTGATGAACTACCCTTCAACTCTCCGTATAGTGGATGGCAAGAGTTGGAGTTTACTGCATGTTCTGATCATATAATCTTTAACTAAGAATTTTCTTCTGATTTTTGTATTATTGTTAATGGGTAAATTTAAATTAAAATTTGACTAAACTATAAGGAGTATCGGACCTAGGATGTCAAATATGTTATATTAAGTTTACATTTCTCATTCTTGAATAGGGAATGGAAGTGTTGAGAATTCAGTGTATTCACATTTTCCTTAACTGTCTTGCAGATAACTGAAGATTGGATATGCTCAGCTTGTAAAAAGATGGAAGGTGGAGAAATAACCATCATTAGAATGGATGATCAGGTCAGTTTGAAACGTCTGTGTAATTCAATTAGCCTATCTTTATCTGGCTATTTAGGACAAGTTAGTGGGACGCTTTTGGTGTCTCAGCTTAATGGACTATTAAATGAAGGATCACAGATGTATTTTAACTATAGATGAGAGCCACATTCAAGTGCTGGCTTATGGATTCAGGTTCTGGCAAGTTGTTACTTGACTTAAAATCAAACTTTAAGGGATATTGGTGCAACACTTGAAAACAATGAAAAGAAAAACTGGGAGCATGTTATAGTGTGTGTGTTTAGAGAAATTCTTTATTTTCTGAGAAAATTTATAGTTTTATGCATATTTTGCAGGGAGAATACAGAGCAATTTCCACTGAAGAGTCTTGGAAAGATAGTAAAAGTGCAGAGGTGACAGGTGGTGAGCCTATTTGTACATTTTGTGGCTGCGAGGACAGCGAAAAATTTGAGAAAATGGTTTGTATTGAATCATATCTTCTCAGCAGTCACATGTATTTGACTGACTGCAAAACTTGATCTACATGATTTGTATGTTTGTTTATTTCCATGTTATTTACTGAGTTTGACATCTTGTAATGCAGATTTCCCTTTGCCATTGCAATGGAGGTTCAGTTGTTGCCCATCCCAGCTGCTTGCGTGTTTCCCAGGCAGATTCAAGGACAGGGGGGAATCAGGCACTGACTTTTTGTAAAGTTTGTGGTGGCAGTGGTGCTTCTTCTATAGGAGTTGATGGAATGGTTAACGCAACCTCAACAGAAGAAGGATCTTCTAAGCCGGTTGATTTAAACTCGAGATTGAGTAGAGACTCTAATAATCTTACTCCAAAAAAAGGAGTAAAGCACAACCCCAGTGACTTGACTAATGGAGGGGCTGGAGCAGCTGAACTGTTTGAGAATCAACCTCCTTTAAAGAGGTTTAAGGGAGAGAGTGGCAGAAAAACTGTTGAGGTACCGCACAAGGATGACTTATCTATTGCTGAATCTGAAAAGGTACCTCTTTTTATGTTATGTTATTAGACCACAAGAAATATTTATATTTTAAACTCTTTCTAATGCTTTGAACCTTTAATGAACAGCTTGGAGTTACTGTTCCCACTCGACGTTTTGATGATGCTGTTGTAAGTGTTCCCATAAAAAAACGGAAATTTTGGCCTCCATCTCCCCCACCATCTTCCCCCAAAGCTTCTTCTCCATTGGAGCCACTACTTTCAGAGCCTCCAGTTTCGGTCATTCATTCTGGCAGATTATCAGGTACAGCAGAAGAACAAGGCCCCTTAAATACACATAGGGAGCAGCAAGTGGCAGATGGTATGGATATTGCAGGAGAATCTATTCAAGAAAAATCTGCGATGTTAGTTGGTGATATGCTGAATGAAACTAGAGGAAAAGCTTCTAGTTCTGTAGACTGTTTTTCACAGGAAACTGTTGGTAATGTTGACATATCAGGAGTATCAACTTCAACTATGGATGCATCTATGAGTAAGCTAGCGAGGAACAGCTTGGACGAGAGACTATCTCAAGTTGGATATATAGGCCTTGAAAATGCTAAGCCTGTATATGTAAACTTGAAAGATACTGGCATTGATAGCCCAGAAGATCCACAACACGATAATATGCACGAGGATACTCAAAATCAGGAAGGACAGTATGAGAGACAAGTTCATGTTCTGGAGAGTAATCTGCTATCAGTTTCGCCAAATAAAAGTTATAGAAGCAATGAAACTCCAGCCTGTAATAGTTCCAATGAATCAGTGGATAATATTGCATGCACGGAAGAAACAGAGTTGGCACTAGGTCGCAAGGGCACTTTAGAATCTAGTAATCATTCAGAAATAGTTCTCGGCATTAAAGTGACATCTGAAGCAGGGGAGTGCTCTCAACATAAATCTGTATCTTCACTGAAAGATGGGCAGAAGCAAGAGAAAGGAATGCTTTTGAGGTTGAGTTCCGGTTATATTAATGATGGTTATATTAATGATGACAGGTCGCACTGGGACTTAAATACCCCTATGGACTCTTGGGAAAAACAACCGGAGGCTGTAACTAGAGATCCTGAAACTAAACACAGTGGAAAGTTACCAATAGTAAATGCAAGCGACATAAACTCTGAACACTTGGATAGTATTCCAGTACAAATATTTGTTTCAGATGCCAAGTACGACAGTAGAAAGCCTGAGCAAGATATGCTAAGCAAGGGATTGCAGTCAGAACAGGATGATCATGTAGTGCATTCTTTAGAAGGCTTGGCCCTTGATAAAGATTCAGTACTTGATATGACCCTTGGTCTTCAGGCTGATGCTTTGCTCAATCATCACCCTGTCAATTCTCAGAGTAAGTTTAGCCGAGCTACCATCTCCAAAAGCCTTTCAATATCATTAGATAAATCAAATCCTGAGAGGAATTTAGACCTCTCCATTGCAAATTCAGAAGTGCCATGTGAACCAGCTGATGGGATTTCTTCAACTGAAGTCCAAGATGGCAAGCATTCTGTAGAGAATCCTCCTGATGTTATTTTGGGGAAAGAACCCCAACTGCAAAGTGATGAACAAACAGATACTATGATGATTGATGTTAATGCAGACACACTTGATGGACTTAAGCATTCGCCTCCTGTAATGCATGATTTTGAACCTATAGAAGACAGTCGTGAAGCAAGTGCTCCCACTGATGTTAAGGGAACTGATGCTAAGGGAAACTTGAGGTGTCTTTCAGTAAGTCACGAATTTCCTGATTGTGAACAAAAATCTTCTCCATCCCTTCCAGCAGGTAAGCAAGATTTAAATGAAATTACTGATGAGGACATGAATGTTGATGATACACATACATCAGTTACCTGTGAGGTTGATGCTGGTGCGGAGAATATTGACATCCCCAGGGAAAAATTGGGAAGCCCTGAGGGTGGGTTGGATAAACAGTCTGCAGAGGATGCCAAAGAAATTGCATATGGTGGTGACTATGAATCAGATGGCTATGATGATGAAGATGATCTTGCTTCAGATGCTGAAAAGTTTGTTGAAGTGGCTGAAGATGAAAACCAAGGTGAAGAGGGAGAATACAGAGAAACAGAGCTTCATGATTGGATTGAAGAAGATGTGGCTGAAGAACTGGAAGATGAACATGTTGATTATGGTGATTCTGATTTTAGGGATGCTGATGATCTTGGCATGGAACAGTATGACAAGGGGAAAGATATGGAACATGAAAGGATTTGTGAAGATATCGAGAAGTTTGAAATGGATGAGAAAAGTTATTTTGATCAAGAGGCACATGATCTACAAGTTGGAGCAGATGGGCAAGTAACCATACCTGAAACAACATCTGGAACAGGCATTGAACAGAGTACTGAAAAAGAGATGCATAAAGCTGATGGTATGATATCTCAATTCCCTGAACTTTTAACTGAAAATAAAGGATTAGAGATTGATGAACCTAATTGCAGCCTAGATATGAATAAGGATTTTCTAAGATCAAGAGAAGTAAGGCTTTCTGCTTCATCACGGCCAAAATCTTCAGGATGGGATAAACTGCCTGAAGGATTTGAAAATGTAGATGAAGCATACAAGGCTGTCCATGATATAATCAGCAAGCGAGGTCGAGGGCCCCCATGGCCTACTGGGGGCAGATTGGGGCCCATGTCTGCTCGGATGCCATCCTCACGAATAGATGCTGGATTCAGGGAAAGAATGACATCTGATGATTCTATACATGGGAAAGAAGCATTCTTTATGCGTGGAAGGTGAAATTTGGTTCTGTTATTTTCCTTTTTGCATACCATTTTACCAATTATATATATTTCAAAATGCTTGCATGAATGTTATTCTCCTTAAGACTGACTAGTGTGATCCTTAACACTCTTCAAACAGGGATGGAAATCTTTCAACAAGTTCGAGTTTTGCTTCGAGAAAACCAACCAGAGGTAGAATTGTGGGAAGAGGTGGGCCTTCTCGGGGCATTCATCATAGGGGAAGGGGTGATCCATGGGGTGATGGTGCAAGCAGTCATTGGGGCTCAGGTAGGCATCACTCTCCTCCCGACTATTATGGCAGTAAAGTTGGATTTGGATCACCTCGTTCTGCAAATGCTGCTGCAGTTTCTGCTGCCAAGGTTGAAAGCAGTGGGTTTCTTGTTGCCAGTGATGGCACTGTAACAAAGATTACTCGGGGAGGTGGTCGTGGTCGAAGAGGCCGCAGTACATTGATGGGAAGGGGCTCTGGAATGGATATTGAGGAGAGCCTAGATTTTGGAATGCAGATGAGCATGGGAACTGGTGCTATGATGTCTGATACAGGGTTGAATACCGGCAGGGATCGAACCATTGCTATGCGGACTGATGCTGGTGGTCGTGTAAATCGAGATCGATATCGAGAGCCTTCATTTGGACATAATCGATGGGATCATTCAATTGGTGATTCTCCTCGCAGGTCTATGGACCATCGCTTGAGAGAAAGGAATGGGAGTTTTTCACCTCCTCCAGGAAGAAGATTGACTCGAATGTCACGTTCACACACAGAGTCTCGTTCAAGGTCAAGAACACGATCTCCACGGCTTAGGTCCTCGCCAAGGGGAAGGGCTGGTGTCATTGATCGAGGACCAACAATCAGAAGACGGAGTAGGTCTCCTGTGCTAAGATCTGAGGCTAGGATAGAAAGACTGAAGTCGCCTATATATCACCGAGTTGGCTTTGAACATAAGATGTCTTTCAGAACTCAGCGGTCCTCTCCACAATCATCAAAATGGTCATATGATAGAAGGGATACAAGCCATTTCAGGGATTCTGACTACAGGAGACCTTTTGTGCGCTCAGGTAGTCCAAGGAGAATTTCTCCTCGAGTTGTTCATGAATCTAGTTTGACAGAATCACCGGGTAGGTTAAAGCACAGTGACTACCGTGGGTCAGTGTATTCATCTCGGACAGCAGATTTAAACTGTGAGAGTAGACGCTTCAAGCATGATGAAAATGAAGATGTCAGGGTAAAGCAGAGTGATATATCTGGTAGGGGAGCTGGGGAAGGAAGTGGTATGGATGTTAGACGGTTTAGACATCAGGATAATGAGAATGATTGTCAACCTCGTAGCTCCTGTACTAAGGATTCTGGGATCTCAAGAGAACAGGGCACTGAAGACCACAATAATAGGTTATAAACACAAATTGGTTGCTAGGAACAATGTCTTGGAGAAGAAGAAAGCTCAATTATACAGGACATGGACATCAAACACGAAATGTTTTGAGTTATCGAGTTGTCTTGGTATTAGTATGAGCTTATTGCATTTTCAGAAGACTTCCCTTTGGGTTTTTTGTGCAGGGAAAGCATCTGATTAGGATGTTCACTTGTTGGGTTCTAAACTCCACAATATATGTAAAGTTTGAGAGTTTATACTAGGATCTTTGCAGGTTTGGTTTTTATAAATTACATGCTTATCATAGTATTAAGCAAACAAGCATGCCATTGCTGTTACTTACTGTACCATGTCATTCTCTTGGAACTCTTGGGTGGATCCCCCTTTTATAAGTTGGCATCCATCATGTAAAAGTAGTTCCGAACCCTGTGCTTTTATCAACCCAACCATGGGATTTCTAGTTTAGTGGTAAAGATCCACTTTCTTGGTCTGAAATCATGCAGATCAGGTATTGGTACTGTTGAATTTTTGATACTATTTGGCAAAAGATGTCACTCCTGCTCGCGTCTTAACACATGCATTGTATAAATGGGCTACAATCAGTAGCTCTGCTCAATTTTGTTTTTCTTCAGCTCCTGTGATTTTTCTATTGTGCACACCAACTATTTGTGGAAATATATGGGTTCTCATTGAATTCCCTTTGTTCATTTCTACGCCTGTTGCAGTTTATAAACTATAATCTCTCTTAATTCAAATATTTAACTTCAATTTTTTTTTGCACGAGCGCACTCTTCAAATATAAACATTTTTTCTTCGATATTTATGTAATAAATTAATTACCATAGCATTGTTGTGACAAAACATCTAATTCAAGTGAAATAAGAATGTAGAGTCGAACTGGCGATTTATTCGGGCAACGTCTACCCAGCCATCAGTGTTCACATTTGACTGCTTATTAATTAATTGAAAATAAAAAACACATTGTATTCTGATTTTCAATAAATTAATAAATACGCTCAAATGTGCAGTCCGGTGGCTGGATAGACAATGTTGTCATGTGTGGATTGCTGATGTGAGCCAAGGAAATAAATTTGTCTCACAGCAACGATTCCGTTAGGGTAAAGTTTGTAAGCGTTCTTTGGCTGAGGAAAGATTTTCACTCATTTTGGGTTACTTCTTGTGTTATCTTTCATCACCTGCTGAAGAATTATTTCAGTTCGGAATTTTTATCCGTTCATTTTTTGGTGTAGGCTTCATGTTGCATCGGGCAAATATTGTGGCATTTTTTCTTAGGTCGAACATCCATCGTGAGTCTTAATGTTTTGAAGATGTATCTTTGAAACATGGTTTTAATTTTTTTTTTCATGATCTAATATAGGGGTTCTATTCAAGGTTCTGCAACCTGACTAAACACAGAAAGTAAGCTAGATAACAATGAACAGCTGCATGAGCAATCCTGATGATGGGCATATCAGCAACAGCATAAGGCAGGCTATTATCAACAATTACAGAAAGGCCTAACATCTTAGATAATTAACCATAACCAAAAAATGACGCATAAAACAACAAATTAGGGCAATTTGTTGACGCCCCAATAGTCAATACCAGCACCTTCAAGAGGCATTTTCCATCGATCAAATGCACGGCTTTATATACCATTGCCGGAAACCATTATCGGTTGCGCTTGTTGCAATTCTCCAAACCCTGGAACTTGAAACCTTTAATTAGATTTTTGCCTGCCTAAGAGCTCTAATTGCCTGATCATCCTCTTAGCCATTGGACACCCCTTAAATCTTTTTATGATGACATCCGACCAAAAGTTTCATAACTCAACTAATATCCTTGCAAAATGCATTTAGAGAGTGAACATGTTCCATTAAAGCTAAGACACAAGCACTGAGAAAAATAACGCCTACCTCCCACTAAATCACTTTCGTTTATGCTTCCACATTGGCTAATGTAAACATGCATCATCTCCCCACAATCATCCTCCTTCACACTTGAATTAACAAGCAGCTCTTCAAGACTTACCAAGAGTTTTGTATTCACCATTGCCTACTTAAGCTTTTGGTTGAAGTCTTCCACGATAGTCCTACACGACTTGACACCACAATTATCATATGAACCATTAGGCCACAATATTGCCTTTATCAGCTTGAGATTTACTTGGTTTGAAACAATTAATTTTTTTAATTGGTGCTTAGGAACCCTTGCATGACAAAAGAGGCTTTTGGAAGGCACCTTTGTTTGCCATCATCCAATAGATGCCTAAAAGACTTGACACTTAACCCACACATGAGGAGTGATGAAAAACCAAATAACAATACAAAACAAAGCCATCATTATACATATCACTATACATATATCTTGTATATACAAACCAGAACGTTAATTATGAAGGATCTATAAATGACCTCCCCATATAGGTTCACACAACTGGACAAAGCTGTTGTAACGTTATTATACTTCTCTATCATTAGAAGGCTTGCCATCAAAGGGGACAATATTGAAGTGAAATATTTAATAAGTTCTAATCTTTAGCATTCTCGTTTTCAGTTGGTGTGAAGATGGTATATGTTATCCAATTGTTTCTTGTTAGATCTTATTCATACTAGCATACTTATTTAGGTCATTTGTTTTGTCTTGTGTCATAGGATTAAAATACGTGTCTAAATTTTATTCTAATTTAGAGTTTCATCCGTGTTTTTATAATAAAGATTTCTTATTGTATATTGTATCATTATTTATTTTGCACATAAGGGTGTTTTAGTTGCATATGATCCTTAGGTGGTTGTGGAGTTTAATCAAACATGGTGATAGAAAAGAATCCCAACGAAGTGGATTTGAAAGAATAATTTGGAGGATACATTTGAGGATTTGTATTACCTTAGTGATTTCATCACATATGTATTTCTAGATGTTCAAAAATTTCCCTTTCTTGGTTCCATTTATCGTATTGGGCATTTAGTTCATATTTTTAAGGAGACATCATTTTCCAACATGAGGATGTAAAGTTGCATTTGGAGGCACATTTGGATTTGGGTTCCCTATTCATCTAGATTATGGGAATAGCTTCTACAATCATTAGTGGATTTGTTTCTTCCCAAGAGGAAAATTTGTAGGTCTTGGATCATATATTATCTCTAGGCATTCACCATTGGCATAGGAGCTATTTCTTTGTGGGTGTAGGGGGAGGGGCAGGGTGGATGCGGGTGAGGATACATGGTCTCTATCAATTATATGTTAGTGATAGAACTAATCCTTGGGATCATGTTGAGTCTTCATTTCTTCCATCACATGTACATATTTCTTAGTTTTTTTCTAAAAGGGGAGTTTTTTTCTTTAAGGTTCTCTTTTACTTAATATTTGAGAGATTTATTTTGTTTGTATACAGGTACCTAACATGGTCTTGTAGCTAGGACCAATCCATACATCTTTGCATTTTTATCATACTCCCTAAGTTGCACTGAAAGGGGGTGTTGGTGTGAACATGGTATATTATGTAATTATTTTCTTATTATGTCATATTCATACTAGTATACTTAAGTTTACTTTGGTAATATATTTTTTATGTCTTGTCATAAGATTAAGACACATGTCATGATTTTATTCTATCATAGAGTTTTATCTTTTCCCTTATAAGAAGAATTTTTCATTGTATATTGTATCATTATTCATTTTGCATCTAATAAATTCTTAGGCTTCATAGTAATTCAAATTGCTTTTCTCGTGTTAAAGGGTGTTTTGGTTGTAGGTGATCTTCAGGTTACTATGGGGTTAATCAACAACTCTCACAAACATTTTGCAAGATAGCCTATTACAACATTTTATTCTCCATACTACTGTGAGATCATAGCTTTAACAAATTTATATTTCTATCATAATATTTCCTCTAAAATAGCCCTAAGCTTCTAATTAAGATTATTTTTTTCTCTTTTCCTCCATCATTATTTGGGAGCCATCTTCAATCTCTATACTTAAAAGCTTGCCACATATGTCACTTATATACTAACTAGTGGGGCCATCTATTCCACTTCATTATTTGACTTTCTACCTAGATGTTTTGACCTTCTAAACACAATTGTGTTTTTGAGTTACAAACCACATGGCAAGCCCTTGCAATACGTCTTCCCTTTTAAGGCTCCATCAAAGCTTGATTTAACTCCTTCAAATGATGGTTTCCATTTTTTCGTTTCAACTATGTTCATATTATTTGTTAGCCCATGAATGAAAATGGTTGTCTTTTGTTAATAATAATAAAATCTTAAATGAAGATTTTACGTTATTTGAGCCCTCCTTATTGTGTGATGATCGAACTAAGGTGGACAACAATTACAAAGAGATTGTGTTAGTACAAATTCTACCAAAAGCTTTGTCGATGGAAAACTAAACTTTGGGGTGAAGGTCTTAGGTTGGCGTGCCTCATCCATTAACTTAAAAGTAATATGTTATGAAAAAAACTTTCATTATTGGGTATTACTTTTGGATCATGAAGGGTATAGTAGTTTAGTGATTGAGCACCCCGACATGATAATGGGGGTTCTAGAATTAAGCTTGTAATGACCCAGAAACTAACACAAGTGTAAGCATGAAAAGTGCATACATTGCACTTTTATTCTTCATTCTACACTATTTTGCACAAGTGTCTTAAGTACTTGGTCCTTATACATGATTTCAATTGATTTGGAATTACTACTGACCCTAGACTTTGATTAAGGATTAGAAACATCTTATCTTTATATAAAGACATTTCTCATATAAAATTACAATTTCTCTTGGGTTTAAAATCATAGTTGTGGTCTTTACCTAAGTTAGGAATGCACAGTGATTCTAAATCACTTCTTCAAAATTTAAATTTAATCTTGAGCCTAAGCCAACCCACTTCCAACTAGTCATTACATCCATTCGTGCACTAAAACTTTCAAATTTTGCACCTAGGATAAGAATAAAGAGATATCACCCTTAGGTAATTTTGATCATACATCAATTATCAAACTTGAAGTATAGGATCCATCCATCATCTCATTAGTCTAACACTTTTCCTTGTTGATCCATTTGTTTGATCTCAAAGACCAAAATCCACACCCTTTGTGATTTTAAGTGACTATTTAGTTTTCCACATCAACCACATTGGCCCTTGCACGAATAAACAAGGAAACCTTATTCTTGCTCTAAATCACCCCATTAATGATTAAATTGCATCATATTGCATCAAGTCTCAAGAGCCTTAGTAGCAATATCGCCACATTAGTTGCTTCTTGTCTTTCAACCTTATTAAAATCATTAAATAGATCAACAAGGCTTGACTAAGAAGAAGGAAAACAAGACACCTTTTGCATCTAGCATGGAAAGTTTTGGCATTGTTCCTTAATACCACCAAGCCTTTCATTGTAGGTTCTAGGTACAAATAAAACTTGTTTGTAGGTATAGGAGATTTAAAAGCAATAGGGTTATGCTCATAATAAAGTATTAGAATTGCACTATTTGAGTTGAAACCACACTTGACTTAAGGTTATATAAAATTGTAGAGTTTATAGTGTAGTATTTTTAATCTATTCATTCCAAATCCAAATTCAAGAATTAGGTAACAATTGATTGTCAAATTGTTTTTCATCTCCACTTCAAAGGCATACATTTATATTTATTTATTTTATTCTTGTGATTTAGATCCAATTATATACATGTTTGTCTCTTGACTCTTTTACCTAGGGTGTTTTGTTCATTATTGTATTATTATATATATTTACCCTATACATTTATGTAGGGATGTTTTATTCCCTTACAATAGGAAACTTAAATATTGATATTTTTTAATTTCCTCCATCATATTTGCTATTTAAATTTTAAAATTTAAGATTAACTCACTACTTTTCTCTTAAGTACATCTTATTGTTTGATAAACAACTCATTTTTATGTTACCAAAAACAACTACAAGGAAAGAAATTCAATAAGTTCAAACTTGCAAAAGTGACTAGTTAAGGACTTGCAAGAGATCTACTCATAGCTAATTGGATTCATCAACCCAAACACATTGAGGTATGATTTGTTATCAATGAGATTATATAATCTTATATCATATAACACTCTAGACAATAGCCTATAGTAACTAATTTATCTTATAGGAACTTACAACTACCCTACAACAAATTGCAACAATTATGACACTATTTTTACAACATAGACATTATTTGGCAACCTAAACGTTGTTAGAACATCTTGTAGCAATTACAAAACTTATAGCAACTATAAGAAGCAACCAACAACTTGTAGTAGCTACGTGATAGCAACCAACGACTGACAATTGTTGGACAATACAAACAACTTGCAACAACTACAAAAGATAACCAACTTACAAACATTGTGGGATGACAATCAATGACTACTAGTAGCTACAAGATAATACTCAACAACCTTTAGTAGTTAAAAAATAATAAATAACTTGTAGTAGCTATGAGAAGCAACTAGCAACTTGCAATGATTTCAAGACAAATAGCAACCTACAAGTACAATATGTTACCCATCCATAAATCAAGCACCATGAATTATAGTGTAAACAAATATTCAATCTAGGACATAATAATATAATATCTATTAAAACCTTGATATTAAACACATAACCACAATACAAATATGCATGACATCTAAGACAATAGGTCTCTATATCTCATTCAAATGTGATTTTAATTCATGGTAATAATACTAACTCTCAAAAATGTGAAGCAAAAGAGCATTGTATGAATCATCATACCCAACACCATTAATCAACATTCATTTTTATACAAATATTTAAAAAGTTAGTCTTAATCTCATGGAGTTCATCTAGCAAAGTAATCCCACTCGATAGAAGTATTAAGTATTCTCTATGCAAATCCACATGCACAAACATGATCCTAATCATTATTGAAACTTACATAATTATATTAGTCATAATGATTGGGGAAATAATAAAACACATGAATTACAAGTATGGCTTAGCATAAAAACACACATCTTAGTCTAAACCTAAATAATAACATGGTGTCTATAGATCGCACCACTAGACCACAAAATTATTGGGCCTTAGTTCTCCTTCCCTTAGAGAAAACTTCCTCTTAGAAGTCACAAGAGGTATGGATATAGGACCCCCTCTCTAATCCATGTAAAAAATTATGATATCAAAGCCACTAAAATTTTGGTAGTTTTATCATAATGTGTACAAATCCTATTTACTAGCGGGTTTATAAATATATAAAAAATCCCCCTTTTTAAATGATTTATGCGATAGAGTTAGGTACATCTCATCTTGTCAACTAGGTTTATCAATGTGCTAACCAATATCACATACTTGAGAAAAATGATGTGCATGTCTATTTAGTTTAAGCCACCGAATAACTACTTATAATGCCCTTCTCAACCAAATTTACGTATTGTTTGTTAGCTATCCTCTCATGACACTTGTCTAGTGCTCCTTTACACTCATACTAGGGAACACACCTACACAACAACCTTGTCTAGATCCATGTTACACAATCATATATGAACTAACATGTGTCCACCCAATTTCTTAATTTTTTCGTGGTTCATTTAAAGAGATAGTGCATAGATATAAAAATCCATGTCCTACAAATATGAAAACTTCCTTCAACATTTTAAGAAAATATAGTTGTATTATGATTGCAATCTTGGGTCTACAAATAATGTCATGAATGTGCAATAATGTGAATTTGGATAATTGAATTATTAAGGAATATATCAAACTAGAGATGGCTATGCCATGCTATAGTCATCACATATAAATCTAAATGAAGACATTAAAAATTGCTCTCTTTAGGCTAGTAAATAACTTTAAACTTGAAAGAAATGAGAACAAACTCCTATAACAAAAGAACATGATGATTTTAGAATGGTGTGTGGTGGTCTGCAATGGTCAAGTTCAGGTCGCATGTCTGAGCGAGGGCTGGATGGTAGGAGAGAGCTTAGGCAGACGAATGTGGAAGGCAGCTAGCATTAAGATAGATGGGAGAGGCCGCGTAATTACAATCGACAACTTTTGGATGAGTTAGATAAGGAATTTGGTGTTTGTGGGCAGCAGTGTGGTGCCTCTAGATTTAGGGGTCGTCAAGAGAGGGGAGCTTATAGAAATGAAGATTTTAGAAGGCCAAGGCAACGGGTTCGGGGTTTCAAATTATATGGTGGTATTGCAAGACAGGAGGATTAGGATGGTTGGGGTCGAAACCCTAATTGTAGACCTAATAATCCTAAGACTGTTTGGCAGTGTAAATAGCCACACCTAGAATGGGAGGAGTCAAGGGAAGATTCAGACTCTGGGAAGGCTCAAGCTACAGGGTCAATGGGTGGATAAAAGATTCTGGGGGGACGGGCTACTATGGTGGTGAGCTCAATCAAGCTTCAAGTGGAGGTGTTGCACCTAGAGAAAATCTAGGGTTAATCGCAAAATGGTATGGAACTCTCTTAATTGGGAGTATTTAGTGAAATGGTGGAAGGATCATTGGGGCTCAAACCTTCAGTTTAAAACCATGCAAAATGGGTTTTTTTTTATGGTCTGTCCGACTAGAGTGTTGAGGGATGAGATTGTTGATGGGGTCTGGGTCCTTGATGGTTGTGGCTTTTATCTTCATCAGTGGGTAGTGGGTTTTAATCCTTCTACTCATGTACTGGAGATAGTTTAGGACTAGTACAAACTTTCTAATCTTCCTACAAAATATTGGGAGTCAAGTATTTAGAAGAGATTGGGAATCGATTAGGAACTTTTGTCTATGCAAAAGAAAGGATGTGAAGGAGGCCTCTTCCTATGTGAGGATTTTTGTTGAAAATAATCCTGAGGCATATTTGGGATGAGATAGAATTAATTTCATATTATGGGAGCTTGGTTCAGAAGCTTAGTGTGGATTCTCACACTAATCATTGCATGGTGAGACCAGGGCTTAAATTTGGCGGTCGACCTTGTCTGTCAACAATTTTTTTAATGACGATTATCTATTCAAAGGTGCCCTTAAAAAAATATGATATACCTTAGCGTAAGTAAAATTATATATAAATCAAATAATATATCATTATAATTCTATATAAATTTTGATAGTCTATCCAAAATCTCTCCTTTCATCTAATACAATCTTCTTAGAATTTTGATTGTATTTTACGGAAAAAATCTCTAAATACGGTCATACGACCATCAAATTTAAGCCCTGGGTGAGACCCTTGGTTTTCAGATCTTTGGTTAAAAAAGCTAGGAAAGCCAGGGAGGCAAGATCTTCTTTGACTCTAGCTAGAAAGGAGGCTGATGCACATGCTTTAATCAAGTCTACTCCATTAAAGAATGGAAAAGTGTCAAGGTCAGTCGTGGTTAGGAGTCCTTCCTTGTCAAAACAGAGTGGTGGTCATGATATGTCTGACCCCCCATTATTGCCTATGGAGAAGGAAAATGACAGGTTAGACCCTATGCAAGAAGACAAGGTGGAGCAGGATAAAGATCAGAATACGGTTTTGAGTGATAGGATTTCAGAGGTTCTGGAAATTTTGGGGGAAGACTGCCAAAATGTAGAGTTGAACTCATTGATTGAAGTTGGTAAAGAACTGGTGGAGTTGGCGAAAGCAGCCAAGAAGAACTCATGGGCTTTTGAAGACGGTGAAATGTTGGAGGACTCACCCATTGTGCATGAGCTTGAAAATGGGGGTGGACTTGCAAAAGGTCTCGACTCTCAATTTGGGAAAAAAGGAAAACCCCCCTTGGTTTGGAATCTGCTCGCACCAAGTTGGGTATTTGTCAAAATGAGTTGTTTAAAACCACTCTGGACTGCGGTGAGAATAAGAAGTGGGGAAAAATTTTGAATCAGGAGAAACTAAAATGGGATGGAGAAGCAAACAGTCAAAAGAAAATTGACAACATGATGAAAGTAGGGAAGAGCGAGACTCTTCCCGAACAACAATGAGGCTTCTAACTTGGAATGTTAGGGGTCTCAATGCCCCTAACAAATGGGGCCTAATCAGGCACCATATCGAAGCTTGTCAAGTGGAATTAGTTCTTTTGCAAGAAACGAAGCTTGGGGATCAAGATTTGGTTAAGTTTAGCAAAAAGTTAAAATTGTGGAAATGGATTGGGGTTGGAGCTAATGGGGCTTTAGGTGGATTATTAACAATATGGAAGCCTCAGACGGTTTTAGTGGAAGAAGTAGGTTCAAATCAGAATTAGATGGCTTGTTGGGTAAGGAGTTTTCTTTCAAATCTTCAATTTTTTCTTATTAATGTTTATGGTCCTTGTTTACAAAAGAGGCAAGTTTGGCAAGAGTTAGACCAAATTCTTAGCAATTTGAGGTGGGATTTTTGTCTTCTGGGGGGTGATTTCAATTCCATTTTAAGGCCTTCTGATAAGCGAGGCAGGGTGTGTAGAGTTCTTCAATCCCAAACAGACTTTCAACATTTTGTGGAGAGAAATTATTTGGGGTTGAGTTACAAACTGGGAATGGCAGCTACACATGGACTAACAAAAGGAAGGATTTTTGTAGTATAGCTGAAAAGCTTGATAGATTTTTATTTAAGGGGAATTTGGGAGCTTTCCCTTTCACAATGGATTGCAAAATCAATGTAGGCGTGGGTTCTAATCATTTTCTAGTCTAGCTACAAATTGAGGGAGAAAGAGGTCCTGTTCGATGTCCGTTCAAGTTTGAAATGATGTGGTTTAAAGACCAATTTTTTTTGGGTTTGATCAAGCAATGGTGGAATGATTGTAACCTGGGAGGGTCAAAGATGTTTAATATAGTCTCCAAATTGAAATATATTAAGCAACAATTAAGGCAATGGAATAAGGACTGCTTTAGAAATATCTTCGAGGAAAGAATTAAGATTGAAATTGAATTGGAAAATCTAGCGGAGATTGTTATAAGCCAAGGGATAGATAATGAAAGATTCAAATAGGAGAAGGCCCTGACCTCAAAATTGAATGATCTTTTAGCAAAGGAAGAGGTGTTTTGGAGACAAAAATCTAGGGAAGTTTGGCTCAAAGCGGGAGATAGAAACACCAATTTTTTTCATAATTCAACAAAGGTTCGTAGGGAAATAAATAAGATTGTAAGCATTAAAGTAGGCGATGGTCACACTTTGGAGGACCATTAAGAGATTAAAGACTTGACAATGGAGTATTTTAGTAATCTTCTAAATGATTGGGAAGGTTCCAATTTGGAAGCTCAACGAGCAATTCTAGGTAATATTCCTGCTTTGGTCTCAGAGGCTCAGATGAAAGCTTTGAACGCTAAGTTTTTAGAAGATATCAAAATTGTAGATTTTTTTCTACATCCTGAGAAGGTACTTGGTCCAGATGGCTTTTTAGTTGCCTTCTTTTAGAAGTGTTGGGACTTTGTGGGCACGAAAATTATTGAGGCAATTGAGGACTCCAAAAGTTCCAGAAAAATTCTAAAAGAGGTTAATAATTCATTTATAGCACTCATTCCAAAGAAAGAGAAGCCAGAAGCTTGGGATGAATTTCGCCCTATCTCCCTTTCCAATACCTTTTATAAGATTCTAGCTAAGGCGGTTGCTAATCGCCTAAAGAAAATCTTGGCTTCCATCATCTCAGATGAGCAAATTGGGTTCGTGCTGGGGCGGTTGATTCTGCATGAGGTAATAATAGCCCAAGAAGTAATTCACTCAGTTCAAAAGACGAAGAAACCAACAATGTTATTAAAATTGGACATAAAGAAAGCTTATGACAAGGTAAATTGGCATTTTTTGTTCAAGGTGCTAGAGGCCTTTGGGTTCCAAAAAGATTGGCTAGATTGGCTCTTTGGCTGGGTGGCTAACTTGCGGTACTCAGTCTTATTGAATGGTTTGCCTGAATGTTTTTTTGTAGCATCACGGGGTTTAAGACATGGTAACCCGCTTTCCCCTTTCTTTTTTATAATTATGGCAGAAGCTTTGAGTCGTTGGATTGATAAGGAAAGATGTAATGGTTGGGTAAAAGGTCTCCAAGTTACAAGTAGCCTTCCTTCTATCACGCACCAACAATTTGTAGATGATACTATGTTGTTTGGGGTAGCTTCGCTTAGAGAAGCTTAGAGGCTAAAGGGAATTTTGGACAAATATACTTCGGCGTTAGGTCAAGAGATTAATTTGGTAAAATATGAAGCCTTTTTCTTCAATATTAGTAGCTCATTGGTAGTACAAATCTTGAGATGTTTGGGTTTTAGGAGAGGTTAGTTGCCTTGTAAGTATTTGGGTCTTCCTCTAGTCAAAGGGGTTCAACATGGTGGAACTTGGAATGCTTTACTGGAAAAGGTAAAAGACAAACTTGCTTCTTGGAAGGGTCATTGGCTATCTTGGGCGGGTAGGCTGACAATGTTAAAGTCTATCATTGTTGCCCTTCCAATTTTCTTGATTTCCTATTTGCCGATGTTTGTCGGGGCGAGCAAATATTTGAATAGATTTATAAAGAAATTCTTTAGGAATGGGAATGGAGATCATAAGAAGTTTCCATTAATTAAGTGGCAAAAGGAGTGTGAAAGAAGGGAGAATGATGGTGCGGGGTTAAAAGATTTACTCTTGCAAAACAAGGCTCTTGGGGAAAAATTAGCCTAGACAATTCATTCTCAGCTGGAGTTAAAGTGGGTTAAATTGTGAGAGCCAAATATTTGGATAATGAGGAAAATTGTTTTTTGAAGGCCAAATCTCTTTCTAATGGGTCTCATATTTGGAATTTTATTAAAAATGCTAGGGATCTAATTTTGGATTATCTAACTTGGGAGGTTAAAGATGGTAGAGAGGCTCTTTTCTGGGAAGACTCCTGGGAAGGTTATCCTAGCCTAGCTTTGGACCCATCTTTGGATAGGGTTAGGGAAAAAACAAAAAAGGTGTGGGGAGACAAAGTAAGAGATCACTTTGATGACCCTACATTTCTTAAGGAAGGTTACTACAGGTGGAAATCTCTTAGGAAACTGGGCTTGGATATTCAAGACGTGGAAGCTTTTGAGAAAGTTTCAAAAGGGAGGTGTATTTGGGGGAGACAAGGAAGAGAAAAAATCTGATGGAATGCTTCACCCAAAGGAGTTTATTCTGCAAAGGTAGGATATGCAATCCTTGCTTCTTCAAGGGATGTCAAGCCAAATCTCCCTTCTCAACTATGTTAGAACAAGGCATGCCTACTCAAGGTTAACATCTTTACTTGGGAAGCAACTCAAGGTAGGGTTTTGACGGGTGACAAATTTGCAAAGTTAGGTTTCTATGGCCCCTCAAGGTTCCCTCTGTGTAGAAGTGTGAAAGAAATGGTTGACCATTTACTGCTTAATTGTCATTATACGCAAGCTGTTTGGGACTAGTTGTGTTTGAAGTTGCAATGTAAAACAACTTTCCCTAAAAACTTGTTAGCAATGTTGAATTCTTGGCCATCTCCCTTGAAGCAGTCCTTGTTTTGGGATCTTTGGCTGGTGTGCCCCTTGATTGTATTGTGGGAAGTGTGGAAGGAGCATAATCGAAGGATCTTTTAGGAAAAGGAAATTTCTATTTGTAGGTTATAGTGTAAGATTGAAGCAAGTATAGTGAAATGCTTCAATGCTAGGGTGGAGGAGCTGAACTCTAAAGGTCATAATTTCTCATTTTGGGATTCTTTGATGTTGAAAAATTGGTTTAGAATAAAGGCTCCAACGTTTGTAGGGTCGGGAGGTGCGGCGAAAGTGGAAGAAAGAAGTAAGGTGGCTTGGTCTCCCCCAGAGCCGGGATGGGCGAAATTGAATTTCGATGGAGCTTCAAAGGGAAATCCTGGACCGTCTGGTGTGAGATGTGTAGTAAGGAATAGTAAAAGGGAAGTTATGGATCACTTGCAGTTGCTTTTCCAGAGGGGACAAACAATGTAGCTAAATTTCAAGCCTTACTTCTTGGCTTGAATTTATGTAGAGAACTGAAAGTGAGCAAGGCTGTCATTGAAGGGGATTCTACATTAGTCATCAATGCATTAAGGTCAAAGCAAATTTGGAAATGGCAGTTTGGGGAAAAATTAGATGTTGCCTTGGGTTGGATAGAAGAGTTTGATCAAGTTATGTTTAATCATATATTGAGGGAAGGGAATGTGGAGGCAAATCTTCTTTCTAATATGGGTGTTGTTGGTCCAGATAGAAAAGTGATCAGTGACTATACAGTATGATTCTTGTGGGCGAATGGGAGGGTTACCCTCCAAGTTGGCGGAGGGAATTGGCTGGTTGGCATAGGTGGCACACAGGTATGGTCGTGTGGTAGTGAGTTGGTTGGTGCTTGGTGAGGTGGCAAGGTCTCTTCCAAGTCCACCCTGGCAGGAAATGTGGGCAGGGTTTATGCAAATTCCGACAAGGTGGTGCCCATTATGAGTATTTAAAGCACTCAAATCAAGGATTGGCTAGTTGATAGAGTGGTGGTTTATTAGTACTAGCTTAGCTGCCGATGTGATTGATCTTCTGATTAGTTTGTATGGTATTTGTGGTTAAGGATGACCTCCCTCGTGTGTTGAGTCATGGCATTAATATCATTTGTAGTGAAGTATTGAATTATGATTGTAAGCTTGGTGTCCTCTTTGGCTTAAATGTAGTCGTGGCGTGAGTGGAGGCTTTAGTTTGAAACCTATCTTTTTTTGTTTGGTTTGCATTTCCTGCAGGGTTTGTTTTATCGAGCGGGTGTCTGGTTTCTATGATGGCAGGGAGATTGCACTTTATAATTGAGGTTTCGATGGATGGTCTGGTGTGTTTCGATGCAGACACACTGATTTCGTTGGGGGCCAAAACACGCCAAATGACCTTCAGAGAGGTTTTAGACCAACATCTTAAAAGGAATATGAACAATATAGATTCTCTGCTAGATGTGGCAGTGAAAATGGTGTTGGGCTTTGGTCATTTAAGCTGAAGCAAGTTTGGAAGGGATAACGCGAATATCACTTCTAGGTTCTTGGCGTCCCTTCTGGATAACCATGTGCTGAAGGTGGAGGCTAAAGTGTTGCTAGAAAAAAAAAATTTAAAAGATTTGCTGGAGGGTGTAGATGAGGTGTTGAAGATTGCAATTGTGGGCAAGGGCATCCCTCACCCTGGCGACTGGGATTTGTTGAAGAATTCAGATGAGGCGGTGAAAATATACCCATTTATGCTTGATTTGAAGGGTCCAACGTTAATGAGGCACCGCATGATCGTAGTCGTCACTATGGGGTATATGAAATTTTTTTTTGGTCTCATGGTTGTGCAGGACATCGACTAGATAGTGGACTTTGAGGCCTTCACCAAGGCCAACAGATTTTTGTGAGTTCGGGTTTGGGGTGGAAGTCTAGCTTTTTTATAAATTTTGTAATGTTTGGGTTTGTCTCTCTCTCGTATGGTAGTTAAAGTGGTTGGGTGGTGGTTTCCTATTCTAGTAGGTAGTGGTGGTCAGGTTGCATAGGGTCTTAGTGTGGGTTTTTTCCCTATAATGTTGGTGGATTTTTTTTTTTTTTGGTGAAGCTTAGTTGCTGGTGAAAAATATGTAGAAGTATGTAAACTTTATCTTTTTAAATACTAATAAAATATATCTCTTATGTATCAAAAAAAATAGAACTTGATGATTTTACTCTAGAGAGCTTGAATTTTTAGAGACAACTTTAGCAAAACTGAACCAAATCAGCTTATCTACTATCTTCAAAGATAAATACAATATTTTTCCTCTTAGGCACACAACTATCCTTAAACAAACTAATTTTAATCCCTAAGATCACCCAAATATTTCTTACACACTCTTTTGTTCTATTTTTCTTAAGATAGTCTATTTGAAATCTATGAATCTTTTTGGAATGCATTGATCCATAAATGGGAAGGATATTCCTTGCACTTATTCATCAACAATAAATACTACCTCAATAACACCAGAAACACCTTAAAACACCATTTACAATACCAAACAATGGTTACTCAAACAATGCATTATGTTTTGATTAAGATTAAGCAGGAAGGGCTCAAACTTGATACAAAACAACCATTGAGGCAAGTAGGAAAAATCTCACCAAGAGCGAGACTTAAAAGAACCAAGCAAAGACGAACAATATTTTTTATTAGAGAAATTAATTAGAAAGAAAAAGGGACTTGACCTTATACAATAGAGTTATCCAACAAGTCACAAGAATGAGAAATAGAAGAGGTAGAGGAGGAACCTTTACGCCTACTATGAATGATAGTCCAAGCAACACTATCATTTGAAAACCCACTGCTAGGGGGGACAAGAGAATCTCCCATGGGATGACCACCAACACACGAAATGGGAACAAGAAGCAACAAGGTAAAAAATAATCACCATCCACAAAAAGAATCTTGGAGCAAAGTGGAAACAACCGAAGGAGTAGGAGATGCACTCAAAGGAGGAGAAACACTAGTAGGGTCCTCAAGACAAGCCAAATCCATGTCAAGAGCATGACACTCATTAGATGTTAGGGAGGAGACATCCTCAGAAGAGAGAAGTTGGGACAATCAACATATCATCATTATCATTCTTCCATCAAGTAGCCACACCTATTTGATGTAGGAGAGAGCAAGTTGAAGCCAAGTGACCTGTAACAAAACAACGATGACACCTAAAAGGAAGGCCATCATAATTGAGCGGTTGAGACTAGGGCCGATCCCAAACCAAAAGAACCAAATCCTCGTGAAGAGGCAGAGAAATATCAATATCCACGAGAATACAAGAAAATTTTGAATGCCCCATAAAAGAAGTGGAATAATCAACCTTCAAAAAGCGACCAATAGAGTTGCCAATGACCTCATAACAAGATTCCTCCCAAAATTGAAAGGGGATATTCAAGAGTCTAACCCACACCAGAAACACATTGAGTGGTTTGGTAAGAGGGTTAAAGGAAGATGTCCAAGGTTTGAGTGAGAGATAGTGATTGCCCCAAGCTCAAAGATGACCCAACATCGAACAAAAATCCTTAGACAAAGAAAATGAAGCAATAAAAAACCTTTAGCACAAGGGAAGGTCTCAATCTTACCAGCCACTAAGGACCTCTAAGAATCCATAACCCATTTGTGCAAGTCAGGAAGAGAGTTCCAAAGGTTGGAAAAATGATACGCAAAACCCTTATGCTGGTAGAAACCCTTGTTATCAACAACATCCACCCCACAAACCCTTGTCTGCATGGTATTTTTCTAGACCACTGCCATCATTCGTAGGGGATACATCTTGCTGGGAAGCGACTACTTGCTATGACCCAAATCTTTTCTGTTACAACGGCCAAGGGGAATCACTGCCACTGCCATTTTTGCACAAGATGCAAAATATTTTCTATTACTGGCCTGCCAGGCAGTGGGATTGTTGGCTATATATACTCCTTCCTATTTCTGAAAATGATTTTGGAAGAGGCACAAAAATTAGAGAAAGACACCAGACTTTTTTATGCTTTTAGATTATTGTATGAGACTTTCAGACTGTGCCATTGTTTGACCTTTCTATTTTTCTTATGTTATTTGATAAAACAATGATACTGTGCCATTATTGTCCTGAATTGTTCATTTGTAGAACTTCTATTATTTTAATACAAATTCGTTGGTTTAGATCATGTCTTTGACTCTTCTTTTTAGTGAATGAGTGGGAAAATTATTTTATGTCATTATATGAATTATTTGGATCTTTATCTTTCATTTATGTTAATTCTGGAACATAGCAAATTACTGATCAGACCCTTAAATTGAGTCCCCAAAGATAGATTTATTGTGCCTATATCTACCCCTTGGCTTATCACCTTAGTCAGATCTTTATTTTTTTATATCTGCTTCTTTTTCCCATTCCAAAACCCCAATTATAGAAGAATTCGACTTCTTAAAAAACCTGGAGGTCACTCAGTTTAGCCCAATTGGTCCCCCCATTAACTGAGTTTCCCATAAAGACTGTTACCTTGCCAATTTTTGACATCAACAGATTCTTTTTTTTGGCATGCTCGGTGGGATTGCTTAAATGAATCTAAATTCAAAGAGGGTGTATGAGCCATTGACTTGTTACTAGGTCCCAAACAACAAATAACCCTGGGCTGTTAGTGCCACCACTAGGAACAGTACAAGTTGCAACCCAATTAGTGAAAATTTTGCTTCCTTCGCCCCTTCCTCTAGCCATGTTTCCTACAGCTAAGAGGAATTATGTGGCATGGGATGTCGGCAATCCTCTTGTAGCACCAGTAGCACCCGTCGTTTGGGCCCCTATCCCGATCTTTGCTCTAAAAGCTATACCTAAATTCACCGGAGATGGCTCAAAAACACCATCTGAACATCTACAAGATGTTGTGGACGTATGTTTGGTACATGGAGTTACAAACCAAAACATAGCACTAAGGTTGCTCGCCCCCTCTTTTAGAGATAAGGCATTGGATTGGTACCACACATTGCAGGCTAATACTATCGGTACTTGGGATCAACTCGAAGAGCCTTTATGTGAAAGATTCTCAAATCATGGAGATAGGTCTTCGCAATATCACTAGCTAGAGATCATAAAGTGGGCCCCATATGAAGCCATGACTGACTTCAATGCTCGGTTTCACATAACCTGGCAAAGAATTTAGGTTGCAATCCGCCCGCTACCCGACTTAGTGTTCATGTTCTATTTGAAGTCCATCAATGGTGATATTTCAATGATGATCTAGTCACTCGGCGGAACCACTCTACCAGATGCATATAGCGTCGCAGTTAAAGCAGAGAACAATCTAATAGATGCTGAGAAGTTTTCGCCTCAGCCTACCATGCCTATGTTTCCTGAGATATTAGCTCTCGCCCAGGTGATGACGTCTACCAGTGCAACCACTCCTCCTCAATTCATGTATACATACTTGGGTGCACCCCAAAATGTTGCTTCTACATCTGAATCTTCAAAGGAAGAGATGAGTGAGTTCAAGGAAATGTTGCAGACCATTGCCGATGAGATAACTGTTATCAATCGAAACCAGGCTGTGCCTCCGAAGCTGACCTATCAAAATTATCAAGGCGGAAGGTCTTCTTACCAACATAACTAGTCCCAAGGATGCGCTCGCACAAATTCGTAGGCGTAAAAAACTAATCAAATAGTACTAGTGCCTTCTCTGTTGCAAAGCGCCAACCCAAGCTCAAGCAAGGAGCTGACAACGGGGAAAAACAATTTAGTAGATGACACCAACCCCTGGTGTTTCCCTTGCAGTGACTCACATTTGCCTTAGAATTTCCTACATGATAACCTACAACAAAAGGTGGCGGAGCAGCGTAGTCAAGGCGCGACGTCGGACCATGGAGGTTACATATATGCGTCTTTGTAAATGAAAAATGCAATGCTTACCACACAAATGCAGGGAATGTCCTTGGAGCAAGAAATGGATATTGCTCCCAATCACGCGCTCTTCTCAAGGATGGAAGAAGAAGAGGAAGTGTTTGCAAATGATGCATCCACATCTAAAACCCTACAAGTATAGTCTGATTACAACACTCGCTCAAAAAGGAGATTCATGGGCGAATCGATCGTTTTGCAACTAATTAGTTTGTAGCCAAAAAGTGCTTCTGATCAGACGCCTAGTACCTCTGCAATGGCACAATAATGTCCACCGTGAAGGGAAATTGTTATAGCAAGAGCTAAAGAGTAGAAGCCTCCAAATCTGCAATCCTTCAATGTGGTGGAACAATTGAAAAAATCATCCGCTAATGTATCTCTATGGGATATTTTAGCTATTCTGGAACATAAAACATTATTGCACAAGGCTCTCCAGGAGGATCCAATCATTGGGCCAATAGAGCAACTACTGAAAGGAAAGGTTTTTGATCAATTGCCTCCTATCAAAGTTCTCACGAATAGCACAGAGGAAGCCCCTACCAAGGTTAAAGATAAGTCGAAATCGAAACTCTTCTTCCTAACCCTCATTGTGGGAGAGAAATTATTGCACAATGCCATGATTGACTTTGGCACTAGCACTACAGTCATGCCCAAGTAGATAGTTGAATCCCTAGGACTTAGCTATGAGCCTTTAAAGAAGGGGCTATGCAACTTGATGGGAACAAAGTTGAAATTGTAGGTGTCATCAAAGACCTCCCCTTGACTCTGTTCTCCTGCCCCAGCGTCACAGTTCCACAAGACACTGTGATCATAGATGTCCCCCCTATATTTGACCTCTACTTGTCCTGAGAATTCAATTCAAAGATAGGAGGGTATCTTTCTCTGGACTAGTCACACTTGATTCTAAAGACCAAGCATGAAGCTAAAATGAAAATAGTGTCTGAAGCTCTACACTCAGAACATGTGGCCGATGAAGCTATGATCAAATTTGAAGCTACCCATACCTCTTTCACTAAGGAAGAGATGTATTGCACTAAGTTGCTAGAAGATGAAAAGGTGACTGGAGATTAAGAAGAAGTCCTCTTGAGCGAATATATAGATGCTGACCCTTTTGGCAACTGTCATGCTACCGGGTTGGGCACCTATGTCATCTATGATGAAGATCAAGCGCTTCCGAAGGTCATGAA
The DNA here is from genome assembly GCA_007258455.2 of Sequoia sempervirens. Classification (NCBI taxonomy): domain Eukaryota; kingdom Viridiplantae; phylum Streptophyta; class Pinopsida; order Cupressales; family Cupressaceae; genus Sequoia; species Sequoia sempervirens. The sequence continues at coordinate 50,945 of VDFB02263788.1, forward strand.
GGAACCTGAGGGTGACCAAAATTCAGAACTATGGACATTGCACTTTGACGGAGCAAGATGTAAAGTGGGCGCATGAGCTGGGATATGTTTGATATTGTTGGTGTAAATAAAGTCTTGTACCTAGTTTATTCATTACTAGGGGACTTATTTACATCCTAGTTAAGTTTACTTAGGTTCTAGGAAGGAATATTTCTAGAATATGCTAGTTGTCATTAGTTGTTATCTTATCCTTTGACAACTACTACATGTGAACCTAGGTAAGTGTGATTAGTTGTCTTATGTCATATGATTAAGACACTTGTCATAATCCTATGACATCTTGTATCTCACCTTGGTTATATAATCAAGGGATATCTCTCATTGTATAATAACAATCATATCATATTCTCTCTCTTCTTGTGCTTTCCATTTGGTCCATAGATCTTGGCATCCATAGCCAATTCTAACAGATATCCCCACACAATGAAAATACACTTTGGTCTTTCTGCTTCCAGTTCGCTTGTTCAAACAATGAAGCTAAATATGAAGGCCTAGTGCAAGGTCTGAGCCTTGCCGATCTGATGGGCATTAAGCAATTAATGGTGTTTGAATATTTTGAACTAGTGGTCAACCATGTTCAAGGGTTTTCTGTAGCTAAGAATTTCCACATGAGATCCTATAGACATAGAGTCTGGGACCTAATAGAAGGTTTTGAAGCCTTCAACATTCATATAATGCCTAGAGAACAAAATGTTGATGTGGATCGCATGGCCGCAATCATATCTCAATTTGAGCCTACCTCCAACCTAATGCATAGTAAAAACTTTTTACGAGTGATAGTCTGACCGACGATTCTAGATAATGATCAAAGCTGGTAGGTATTTGACAGTGATGAAAAGATTGTCTCATTCATCCAACAGTCGAGAGAATTTTCCAACCAACTCCAACCAAAGATTGTTGAAGCCTACGGCAGAAAAATCATTCAACTAAGGTCTAATAAGCTTCCAAAGGGGCTTATCACTCTCAAAAACCTTTTTGATTATGACAATGCAAGAAATGACAAAAGGAAGTTTGTAGCGAACAAAGGCGACTATGCAGACCTTCAGGTTGGAGATGGAAGAAAGCTCAAATTCAGAAAGGACGTCTCGCATCACGACAAGGAAAGGATTATCAAATTTTGTGAGAGGTATGAAGGAGTGGTGGCTTGGTCATATGACGAACTTAAGGGATATGATCTTGACATCATCCAACATACAATAGAGATAACGTAAGGTGGAAAACCAGTCCGCCAAAAACAAAGGCTAGTGAACTTGAAGATCGAAGCCATGATGGCACAAGAATTGAGAAAACTAATTTAGTCTCTTATTGTCTTCTCGATCAAGCACAACATGTGGGTATCCAACCTAGTGCCAATCCAAAAGAAGAATGGAGACATCCGCCTGTGTGTCGACTTTTGGGACTTGAACAGAACATCCCTAAAGGACCACTACCTATTGCCTTCTATAGAGATAATCTTTCAAAAAGTGGTAGGATCAAAAATGTTTTCTTTGTTAGATGGATTCTTTGGTTACAATCAAATCCGGGTTAAAGAAGAGGACTGACACAAGACAATGTTCACTACCAAGTGGGGAATGTTCACATATGCAAAAATTCCTTTTGGCCTTTCAAATGCGGGAACCACTTTCCAGCAGGCAATGGATATCGCTTTTAGCGAATTGATTAACAAGATTATCCTAATCTATTTGGATGATATGACTAATTTTTCCAAGCATAAGGATGATCATTTCAACCACCTTGAGATGGCTTTCAAAAAATTCCAGGGGTTCGAGGTATCCCTGAACTTGAAAAAATGTGTCTTCGAAGTGCTGCAAGGGAAGCTATTGGGACACGTAGTGTCCAAAGAAGGAATTACAATTGATCCCGAGTGGGTGGAAGCAATCAAAGAACTTCCCCTACCAGTCAACAAGAAAGGAGTCCAATCTTTCCTGGGGAAGGTAAATTTTGTGAGAAAATTCATTTTGGATTTTGCAGGGATAATTAGACTGATCACCCTGATGTTGAAAAAGGATCAATTATTTAAATGAACTAAAGAAGCTAGAGGAGCCTTTGAGAAGGTTAAAGATACTATTTCTTCAGCTCTTGTGCTGGTCAATCTAGACCTATCGAAGGACTTCATAATGTATGTATTCAACAGCAAGTCAAGCATTGCTATTGTCTTAACTCAAAAGGACGACGAAGGCAAGGGAGAACATCTGATTATATTTCAATCCCATACCCTAAAGGAATATGAGATGAACTACAACTTCATCGAGAGGCAAGCTTTCGCAATTGTTAAGGGACTCAAGAAGTTATGACACCTAATATTCTACAATAGGGTGATTGTTTATGTCGTGCATTCCAGTGTGTGTGAATACATCATGGAAGGAGAAATCACTGAAAAGAGGGCTAATTGGATCACTAAGATCCTTGAATATGACATTGAGGTTTAGCCTACAAAAACCATCTAAGGAAGAGGACTGTGCGAATATCTAGCTCATGACGAGGAAATGACAGCTGAAGAAGAGCAACTAGCCGAGCTGGTTCTAATGAATGAGTCTGAATCCAAAGGTTGTTGGCTAATAGATAGGGTGAGATTCATGCACATAGGAAAATATCCGCCCAACCTTCCTTCTCAAAAGAGAAGATTCTATCGACTACAAAATAACAGATATGCACTCTTTGAAGGGGTCCTTTTCAAGAGGAACTTCAATGACATTCTATTGTGGTGTGTCACCATAGAGTAAGCAAAGAGGATTCTTGATACTTTCCATAGCAGTCCCGCAGGCGGGCATTTCTTCGCAAAGACCACCGCCATCAAAATCATGTGTACTGGGTACTTTTGGTGTACGCTATTCAATGACTCATTCTCCTTGGTAAAAGCTTGCAAGGAATGCCAATTCTTTGTAGGAAGAAGAAAAAATTCCACAATGCCTCTCAACCCGATCGTGGATTGAAGCCATGCCCTTGAAGAATGCAATGGAGGTGGAGATAGTGGACTTCCTTAAAGAACTTGTAACAAGATTTGACCCTCCTAAAACCATCATCTCCGACAACACCAAGGCTTTACTAGGCTCTAAGGTATGTCAATTTGCACTCACGCATGGCATATTCTTAAAAAAATCATCAAACTACTATCTACAGGGGAACGACCTGGCATAGTTGACTAACAAAAATTTAGTTCGACTCATCAAAAGAATGGGTTTAGAGCACTAGCGAGAATGGCATAAAAACCTTCGGGCAACGCTTTGGGCAGACCGCATAATTCCTAAGAAAGTCCTCAAGACTTCACCGTACGAGCTAGTGTATGGAAAAGAAGCACTATTTCCTATCTCCACGAAGATTCTAACACTGCAATTGCTCAAATCTCTCGAGGTAGAGAAAAACGGTGCCATGGAGGTTCAATTGGTCGAGTTGCTAGAACTACAAGAAAAAAGGGAAAAGGCCCTGATAGCCATGTCCAACTGCCAACAGGTGGTTAAAAAATGGTTTGACAAGGAAGCTTCAAACCAAGGTCTAAAATGTAGGGACCTAGTGCTAAAATTTAATGAAAGGGCTGCAAAGCTAGGCCAACATGGGAAGTTTGACAGCCTCTGGGAAGGCCCTTTCAAAATAATTTGATGCAAAGAACATAATGAATTTGAATTAGAAACCATGGAGCAAGGAGCATTGGGAATTCTGGTCAATGGGATTCACCTAAAATTATTTAATTGAACTTCAAAATTGTTCCACCATTGTAAATATGTGAATAATGTAATTATTTTTCCCTTGTGTTTTTGTCAACAAGTCTTTCAATAATTAATTTTACAGTGCGAGGAAGCAAAAAAAAATGGAACCCATTATTGCAAAGTGCATAGGGATATAAAAGTGACCCATGAAGTAGAGGAATGACACCCATATGTATAATTGAATTGAACACACATATGCAGGAAAAGAAAAAGAAAATCCACATTTGAGTCTGAAAGAAGAAAGGAAACAAAAAATTTAACCAAAGCTATATCTTCATTATATTTATATACTTCGCTACATACAATGTCAAAAATGGCTCAGAGGCTACACTTTTAGAGTATATATTTATTGTATCTTCTTTATCTATCTACGGTAAATCCTTTTCTAGGAATATCTACAAAAATAGACTAACGGGTATTAGTTCTTAAAGCATAAAAAGAAATTCTCAGTCGTGGGCATGAGTAACAACAATGGAGGCATCAATGGTAGCATCTGGAATCACTTCATCAGTAGGGGCAACATCAGGACCAACAAAAACATCTGTAGGAGCAACGACAAGTGGCAGAGGGAACACCAGGTTCCTAAAGTTGGTGTACTAGTCGATGTCATAAATGGGCACCACATTGTACAAGTGGAAAAGGAAGTGGCAAGCACAAGTCAACCTTTGGCGATGTTATTCTTGCGATTGGATGCAGAAGCCTCTGAGGAACGACACCCATGGTACGACTATGTCTTCCTCAATGTATTTATGGAGGTCACTTGTCATTGGCTGGCCTATTCCAAATGCAATGTTTGCTACCACCTCTCTAAGGCCTCCCAAATATTTCTTCAAAAATATTTCAAGCACCAGGTGTAGAACCAATGGCTTGGGAACCGCAATGTTGAGCATGAATGCCATGAAGTGAGAGCACACATTAGTGTTAACTCTATACTTATCCTCATAGTTAATGAAATCCCTCCCCAAAATCCACTTGATCACTATAATGGCTAGAGAATGCTTATTCTTGGTCATCCTTTTGAGACACCTAGTTGAAATTTTGTAGGATTAGTAGGAGCTAATTAATTAGCATAAGCTAGTGGTAGTCTTTGACGGTAGTCCATACGATCGAACGCTGAGGTGTCATTTTTCAAGTGCTTCTCAAACTCCAAAAAGGAATGCAAATATTTTTAGGCACTTATTGCATATTTGAGCTTAATCATTCCATTTGGGATATTAATTGCCATGGCATACGAACACCTAAGTTGCCTTCAAATTTCTAGCTCAAGTTCCAAGAAAATCATGCCGAAGGACATCATTACCAAAGGTCATTATGAATTCTTTTCATTTCAAAATTGCAAGTAATTCATTTTGCACAAGCAAATAACTAGTGGTACATGCCAAATTAAATGCTAAAAGATGAGCATTGTTGCCCCCCCCAAGAAGGAAATAACTAAGTATTGCATGTAAAAGGCTAGTATTTTGAATGCTTTTCAAACACTACCTAGAGCAAAAGACTTTTTAAGCACCACCAGATCCGAGGTAAATTGCAAAAAAATTGGCCTAAGCAAAAGTTTCTTTCAAAAGGAAAATGGCAGAGAGTTCACAGACAGAGGCACAAGTAGAGGTGCGGGAGGAGGCAACACAGAGCTTGTTTGATGATATGCTTACAACATCAACCATTTACATATTTGAATATGTCTCTTATGCTTCGCCTGGTATACCAGAGAAGCTAGAATGGGTAAATACACGGGTCCTAGACAAGCCCAAAAATTATAGAAATAAGAGCCTAATCAAGGAGGACTGGGATAATATTCATGATCTCATCCTTGCAAAGAACCCTAAGTCTTTGAGGGAGGCGACCTGTGAAAGAATGAAGAAATTCATCGACTCAGATTCATTGGTGCATAAGCTATGGTTCAGTGGGCTCCCACAGTGTATGGTCTTGTTTGTTCACTATTGCCCATAACTAGTCGATGCGGCCATTGAACATTTCAACCCGAGCGCTAGCACCATCGAGGGCCAGAGGCTAAAGGTCAAAATATGCCCAGGAGCTATTTGGAATATGTTGTGCATCCTTGACCAAATCTCCAGACCAGAAGAGATAAAGCCATTCAACCCAATAAAGGGAGAAGAAATATGGAGAACCATGAAAAAGGCTCTGGAATTTTATAACAAAGAAACCTAAAGGCCTAAGGAAGATAAACAAAAGCCACCAAAAATTCCAACACCGCACAATGCCTTCCCCGCGAACATGCAGGATGCCTTCTCAATGTTGGCATTTGTTTGGGGCATGGACATTTACTAGGATGTGCACGAGTTTCAATTGGGTTTGGGGTTTCAGTTACGTAAGCAACATTTCTTTTTTTGGTATGATTTTGCACAATTCCTTGTTGATGAGATGCTAAGGAAAATAAGGGACTACCAAACACAACAGAAGTTCAGGTTTCCCTCCTTCCTTGCCCATATGTTTTTGCATCAGAACCCTAATTTCTTCAAGAAGCATGTGAAGTTAGCTATTTTTGATGGATCAGGTAAGAGGAGGCCAGCTTCTATATGGACTCCTCTCCTCTCCTCTACTTACAACTATTATGCATTTTTAGATTATTTCTTGACTCCGATTTTGCATGATTTGAGAGGGGAGGATGATATTGACCAGCTCACTAAGGAGAAAACAAGGCATATGTAGAACTTCACTCCCAAATGTGACTAGTTTCTCAGAGTGGATTTCACATTCATTAAGATGTGCGGTTTTATAGGGGAACCATTTCGCCTTCTGGAATGTGTCACAAATCAGGTGCTATCCCTTGAAATGTTCTAACAATTATCCATTATCGACTACACCTTTTACGAGGGATCAACCAAGAAGATGGGATTTTTCATCTGCTCGCTAAGCTTTAAAACGATGGTCATGAAGAAAAAGAAGACACACTAGCTGCTAGAAGATAAGCTGGCTTATCTGGGATTGGTGATTATTTGTGACAAATGGAATTACAACCCTGAGAATGACTTGTTGAATGAATTTTTCAAGGTAACACATAGCCCCCGACCTTACTGGGAAAAGAGGTAGAACCTGCTGAAAGATCTAGATGGTCTACTAGTTGATTTGATTCATACTCCTACAGATGAAAGTAGGCTGCCATGGAATAGTTTCTACTTTGTTGCGGTGAAGTATGATGAGAAGCGCATAATGGGAGCCGACCTTCGAAAAAAGTTATAAAAAATGGAAGGATGGAGTGAGGAAAGAATCAAAGATTTCTGGGTGTACTGCCAAGAGATCAAACAACTCGAGGCCCCTTATGGAAGTGTGGTGTTGGATGATGAATTTGATATATTGTGGAATGAGGCGCACATGGATTCTGACGTAAGCACTGATAAGGATGATGACTCTGGTGAGGAGCTCAAAGAGCATGCAAGGAAGGGAAAGGAGAAAGAATCAAAAGTGTCTTCAGCCTCCACTTAGCAAAAGAGGAAGGCAATGGAGCAACCTAGCCAAGTTACTTAAAATGTGTGGATGAACATATCAAGAGCTTCGCGAACACTCACCTAGACCGCAACAAGGACAAGGATGACTTAGTAACAATCGAAAACCATAGAGGTGGAGAACACCTCGCCTACCAAATGACAACACACATAAGCGATTGTTGGGGAGAGTTTGCAAGCACCCACAACAAGCCAAGAGGCTATGTTGAGCCAACAACCGCAATCATCGAGTCAACAGGTAATATTTTCTCCTTCTTCTCTTACTTTTCAATCTCTAGTGTCCCCTGTTGTCTCTATGATGCCCATCACTACAAGTGTTGGCCTTCCTTTTCCACTTCTGTCGCAATGATCACTGGAGGTTTCTCTTAGTTTTTACAGGAGAGATCATTTATCTTGATTCCTTTGCAAACCCTCATACCCTTCGTCACTGCTCAAACTGCTATCGCCTCTCTTTCTACCAACATGGCTACTATCGACACCCCTCATGCTACCGCTATATCAAGCTCAACTTAGTTCACCTAGCATTTGGAGTCCGCCATGAGCCCATAATTGCCGCAACAATCGATGAGTCCTCCTGCTGGTTCACAAACTGGGTTTTGGCATGTCCCTCATTTCTCCCTGCTTACAATTGATCTCCCTAAGAAGAAAAAACCTAGAACCACTACCCTCACATTCCCTTTTTCCCTACCTCCCGGTGCACCTTTCATAGGTGAGCTAGTTCAATCGCCAGCCTAGTTTATGGCACAAGGTGATGCTACAAAGAAAGCACAAGCTCTTAGAATTTAGAAGTGAAAGGCCAATGATGACAAAAAGACAATGAAGCCAAAGGTGTATAATGTTTACAATGAAGCTAAAAAATTGATCCATTTCACAACCATGCATCCGAACATCATCAAACCACAAGGGGAGATGCAACTCGATGATTACAACATGTTCATCATGGGACTCGATCTGAGCATAGCTCGACCACAAGACAAGGTTGAGCTCATGGAAGAAATGAAGCGGGTAGTGACCATTGACTTCCTCAAGTCTGGTTGCCAACTAAAGAAGAAAGAAGAGGAGTTGAAACTTGTGAAGGATAGGGTTGAGTTCCTGCAAACAAAGGAAAAAGCAATGGAAGCAAAAATTGCCTGCTTATCGGACAAAGTGCAGGAAGTAAAGGTAGAACAAAAAAAACTCCAAGAGGAACTTGCAAAGTTCCAATCCGTTGACCCAAACTTGGTTGACGCGCTGTGACGGAGGAACCAAGACTATTAGAGCAAGTTAGCTTTGGCGAAGCAGGCGGTGCAACAAAAGAGTGGGCAGTCTAAATGAGAACATGCTCAATTCAAGCAACAAATGCAACAAAAAGATGCAGACTTTGAGAACCAAAGGGCCCAATTGGAAAAGTAGCTCCAGGAGATGAAGTCTTCCCTTGAAGTAGAATCAATGAGAAAAATCTAAGCAGAAGAAAAATGTCTTGCCAAATGGAGGACATTGTCAAAACAACTTGCATCCACAAACAAAAGTATTGCAGAGCTGACATAGAGTATTGGCTTGAAGGATGCAAAAATTTCCCTTCTAAGGAGTGCTCCCCATACCCCTGCTGCCCAATCAAACCTCATTCCAGTGGCTCAGTAGCTATATGTTTGGTATTGGGAAAAGGTCAAGGCCTTCTACCTGACACTACATCCGACACTCCAATTTATGTCAGAGGCGAAAAAATTGAGCAAGGAGGTTCATGGAGCAATTGAGCATTTCCCACAGTTTATCGCATAAAGGGTTCCTAAGGAAATTTTTTTGCTAAGTTATACATGGTCTTGGATGAAGACTTAGCAAAGGAAGGGATCAAAGATCAAAAGTTTGCTTCCAAAATGGAAAACCAATTCATCCACTGCCACTCGGCTATCCTTCATGCTAATGCATGCACATCTACTTTGAGCCAGACTATGGATAGCATACAGGAAAATGTCTCCTAGCTAACTGAGATGGGCCTGCCCTCCCCATTTCTTGCAGATGAGTCGGTCACCACAGCGGAGCAAATTGCGGTGAAGATTGAAGAGGAGTAGAACACATCTACTTTTTAGAGTTTCATCCAACCTCCTACCACAATAGAAATTGAAGGTGTCACTCATTCGATTGCATGACTACTCTTCCAATTTGAGTCCAGGGTCAGTTTACCTGCAGTGCTACCTTACAAAGAAATGCTCAACTTGAGTGGAGCGTAAGAGAATTTGTGTAACATATCGGGACTATCTGAGGCTGAATGGCTACCTCTGCAGGTAGCTCTTTCTAAGCTTTGACTCCATCGCCCTATGGATGGGGCTCTAGTTTGCAAGCCAGAGAAAATTTTGGTTTCCTCATTCTACAAGCGAAATGCCCCTGGTAATTGCCAAAGGTTGTGAATATAAAATTCCTTGAGCTCCCTTCGGGTGGTTTTATTTTGGTAAGTACCAACCCAACCCTCATATGTTTAGAATGATTCCCTTCACAACTCAATCAAGCCTCTTTTTGCTAAACCTCGTCGGCTACCACCACGTGTCTACCAAGCGCTCCTCACAGCAAATGCTTCCTTCACTCTTATACCGACTCCCGCCATGCTTCCACATGTCTACACCACAAACTTTTCATTGCTGCTTCCCTTCACTTTTTCGTCAAGCCCCATTCATGTGCCATGTAGCATGCATCTGCATACACTTCTAGTGGGCCCCACAGCTGGCATTGATAGTAGGGAATTCCTCCATGTGTCTTCCCAACACAAGTTTTCATCGTAGAAAGGTAGAAATAAACCATGGGTTGTGACCTGCCGCCACATGTCCTTTCAGCGGGAGTTCCATCGAAGGGAAGGATAGAGTGAACAAGAAGTTGTGACATACTGCCACATGTTCTAACTGCCTCCACTGGGAAGTGAAACTTGTTTGTATGGTATTTTTCTGGACCACTGCCATCATTCATAGGGGATGCATCTGGCTAGGAAGCGACTACGTGTTATGGCCCAAATCTTTTTTGTTACAACGACCGAGGGGAATCACTGCCACTACCATCATTGCTCGAGATACAAAATATTTTCTTTTATTGGCCCGCTAGGCAATGGGATTGTTGGCTATATATACTCCTTCCTGTTTTTGAAAATGAGTTCGGAAGAGGCAAAAAAATTAGAGAAAGACACCAGGCCTCTTATGCTTTTAGATTATTGTATGAGACTTTCAGACAGTGTCATTGTTCGACCTTTCTGTTTTTCTTATGTTATTTGATAAAACAATGATGTTGTGCCATTATTGTCCTAAATTGTTCATTTGTAGAACTTTTATGATTTTAATACAAGTTTGCTAGTTTAGATCATGTCTTTGAATCCTCTTTTCAATGAATGAGTGTCAAAATTATTTTATGTCATTAGATGAATTGTTCGGATCTTTATCTTTGATTTCTGTTAATTTTAGAACATAGCAGATTATTGATCAAGCCCTTAAATTGAATCCCCAAAGATAGATTTACTGTGCCTATATCTACCCCTTGGCACATCGCCTTAGTTAGATCTTTATTTTTTATATTTCCTTCATTTTCCCATTCCAAAACCCCAATTACAGAAGAACCCGAGTTCTTTAAAAACCTGGACGTCACTCAATTTAGCGCAATTGGTCCCCCCATTAACTAAGTTTCCCATAAAGGTTGTTACCTTGCCAATTTTTGGTATCAACAGTACACACTACTTTTTATTTGGTAAATTAGAATGTATTATGTTCATTAGCATTGCACCAACACAAAAATAGATTAATACAACAAATGATGCAATGACTTACACAAACTAAAAAAATAGACTTACACCTAGAAAAACCCTAATTAGGTGTTAAAAACTCTAAAAGAGTGAGCATAGGATCCTCATGCAACTGTATTTTAGTCTTATAAAATGCTACAATGCCACTAGAGCATACATACAACTCAATAATGGCTTAAACTAGATCCTAACACTTGTTACTAGCCTCAACACTATTCAAAACTTTCTATTCTATAACACAACCATGATAATAAAAATAAGAAAGTTTCCATTGAATATGCTCAAATCTCTCAAACACTCCAACAAGTATCAGTTAACCTTTACAAGAAGCCTACAAGTTTGATATGCAAAAATTAAAGATCAAACTCCAAAAAGAGGATTTGAAACACTAAAAATCTTCATATTCCATTGATTTCTTATATTATAAGGTTTTTGTTGCTTTTGACAAAGAGTCATTTTTAATTTTTGTGCAAAATATATTTTTCTATTTTTAGAAAGAGGCACTTTCACTAAAAAAATATTTTTTCTTCATTTGGAAATGTGCACTTCAATCTTAAGTCACCTATGAGATAGCCCAAAATATCCCACACATGTCTTCAACCAAAATATAGCTCCTCTTACTCCATAACTAATTGAGAAGTAAATAATTTTTGAAGATAATACATAAGCCAACTCTAAATGATTGATAATGGTAGCATGAAACAAATGGTCTATCAATCATGATATAATCGACATATCATTCCTCCCTAATAAGGGGGATTTAAGTCCCTACAAACTCAAGGAATTGCCAAGTGAGGAACTCCTTTCCTCTCAAACTCTTCAAGATTCAACTTAAGCTTGCTTCTCTACAAGCCCTTCAAGCTTGTCCTTAAAATTGATATAAACCAAGACTTGTTAGTATCTTGGCCATCCCACTCAAATCACAAAAAGAAAAAAAAAATATTTTCACATGTCTTAGAAGTGCATTCCTTTGGACTTGAGAAGCAAATTGGGACTTTGATGCACCTATTTTCCTTTTTTTTACTTCTCCTTCTAAGAATGAAGCCCCTTCAAATTTCCAATCCCTTCTCCATTTCCACATGTTGTCCATCCAATGGTGAAAAAATAACCCTTGCACTTACACTAAGTATCTTCTTGCATGTTGAAGCACTAGGCAAAGTGCACTTGGACTTCCCAAAGTAGGAATATAACATGATTTCCTTTTCATTTAACCTAAGCCTACACTAATTCTTCCTCCCAAAGTAAACATCTCTCTCATAGAGATATGGTCTCCAATAGATAATAACATAGACATCTACAAAAATCACATCCATTACAAGTACATCTTTAAACTCTAGGTAAAGTCCAAAACACAACTTATGTTGTTTACTCATAACCTTTCAATTCCTTGTTGTAGCCACCATAAAATATACGGATATGGAAGGTATACAATATCCAAAGCAAGATCACCAACCAACTTATGTTAAATGAGGATTGTTTGTGAATATGAATCTAACATTGCATCTAATTTCTAACCTCTTACATGAATATTGATATGGAATAAATGGGCGAGCTCTTCATTATGAGATCCCTTACCCACCTTGCAAGCACCCTTACACATAGTGACACATGAAAATATTTCATCCATATATGAGTTGTGTTTTATCTCTATTGTTTTTCCCACACATGTAATACTCTTCCTTTTCCCTTCATCTATGAAGTTACCAACTCTTGATTTCAAAATATTTCTTCTATATGCCAATCTTTATCACAATGGGAACAATAAGAATGGTTTTTACCTTTACCATTTTAAATAATAATGGTAATAGTATTCAATTTAAACCCTATGTTCTATTATTAACAAAATATAAATTTACATTGTGTATATCTATGTTAAACAAATTGAATATTTATAATAAAAAATAAACGTAAAATAATTTAATTTAATAAAAAATACATTGAATTGGGATTTAAAATGGAAAAGAATTGATACTGGAAAAGATAGAGAATATATGGAACATCTAAAATTAGAATATAATATTGGAAATGGGATCAAAGTGGTTAGAGAAACATCCCTATGAAGTTTGAGTAAAATATGAGAACTATGAAAAAAATGCTCATGTTTGCATCTAGACACTTGCATCCTCACTTGGATGTTTGTGTTTGCATCTAGACACTATTGTGCATATGGGGAATTCATGTTTTTTGCTTCAATAGATATATAATTTCCTATAAACACTCAACTTAATTTTTAACACTTCTACTCTTGATAATCTGCAATAAGCTATTGGGAATAGGATGCCATTTAATTGCAATCCTAAACATTATTTCATGTATCTCCTAAGTTCTTGGATAGTGTTCCCCAATACTAGGATTAGAAAGAGATTAAATTCGAATGAAATGAACATGTAAATTGACATTTTTAATTAATTCTAAATGATAGGAACATGTGGGGACGCCCAAGAAGGGTTCCTACAAAATAGGAGCACATGGGCACCCACATGGAAGGTGGAACTCACCTTTAGTTAAGTTAACTATTTGGAGAAAAGATAACACTTTAGTTATGCATGTAAAGATCCTAGAATTTAGGGATTGATGTTTACATGCATGGATTTTAGTTTAGTTATGGTTCAGTTATCTTTAGTTGCATGTAATTAGTTTGAGTTGAATGTTAGTTGACTTCAGTTGACTTGAATTGCATGATAATGACTTGAGTTGCATGATAGGTAACAAGTCACTACTTATAGTTAACAAGGGATGATCAATCATGCATGATATTTGCATGAATTGATGGAGATATATGTTTCAGTTAACAAAGATTGACTTGGACCCACATTGGGTGCCCAAGTTGGAATCTTGGAGTTAACACTTTTGCATGATATTTTATAAGGCTGAGTTAAGTGGGCCCATTCTTGGGCACCAAGTTTGAGGAGAAGCTTACAAGATATCTTTATAATCAACGTTGAGTTATGTCTTTAGTTTTGGATGCCCAAATTGATGAAGGACTTGGTTTGAAATTGTTTTTCATGGAAGAACTCTACTTGCAAAGAATAGGCGTAGGTTTTGTGAGATAAGATTTGTGCTTTGTAATTGTAAACTCTTTGGAGTTTATAAGGCTCATTATTGTCTATTTATTGCAGCAAGTTGAAGAGATTTTGATTAGAGTTTATTGCAGTTTGTGAAGAAGATTTGTTGAAGGAAAAAGAAGCATCTCAAGCAAGGATTGGAATTATTGTAATCTTATTATGAGATTAAATAATACATTGATTCTTGGTGGAGTTTTTTCTCTAAAGGGTTTCTCCACAGTATATGTTGTGTAACTTCTTTCTTCTAGTCTTATTCTTCTACAATCTTCTGTCTACTACTAAAAATGGTAAAATGAATTAAACAGATAATCATCCACAAAAAAAATGTAACAAAGAACACTTAATTAGATCAGAAATCACAAAGTTTTACAAAGTATTAAGCTACATAATCACCTTCATTTTCAACATAAGCCAACTTAGCACATTTTATTACAACCTCGTGCTATTTCAACATCTAGAAAAGTATTAACAACACTTTACTACATATTTTATCTCAACCCAACTAATTTTCTTACTCCCTACACCTAGTTTACCTATGCTAACACCATTTTTTTCATTTTCTATTTTCACATCATATCCCTTTTCACAAGACTCATTTTCCTACTCCCAACACCTAATTTCACCCTTATTACACATTTCCTTTTAGCTTCCCTCTTCAAAAATCCTACCTTTGTATCCCCAACACTTTGTTTTTCCCAACACTTGTTCAATTTTATCATCACCTTTGTTTTTGTCTCACCCTTATCTTTCCATGTCCTATCTCATGTCTCCTCCCATTTCCCTTTCCTCCATGCATCCTTTCTTGATTCTAATATTTTCTATCAATTATTTTCTTCCCATCCCTTTTTTGTTGATAATATTCTAAACTTTTTCAACCTAAATTCTTCTCCTCTTTTTATTAATCATATCTTGGTTATTCTTTCTTACTAGTCCACTTTCACTTTTTTCCTTAGCACACATCCTTATGTTTTGGAAAGCCTTATGCAATTTTATTCTAACTTATCTAAAAATGGAGATCCTCCAACTTATTCACCCTTCATTACATCTACTCCATATCCTCTCCCTCTAGATAGTAATACTTGCCCCACTTTTCCAATTGCACCCTCTCTTAGTGTAAGGTTCAAAACCCTAAACTATCTCACAAAAATAAATAGTAACTCATTTTCACATAAATACATAAATGAATGAAACATATTCAACATATACAAATGACACATTACATATCACATGTAAAAGTGTATAATCTAGAATATTAAGTACCAGAAATAAGGTACATCATTACATGAAGTACTATCTAGTCAAGTATTATAGAGTAAAGATATAATTTATGCAAGAATATGACTCAGGCTCTCATGCCCATCTAGTCATAACAATACAAGGAAATAAATAAAATAACATAATTACTAGAGAGTCTTTGATCACCACTAACCCAATGATCATCCACAAACCAAGAGACAAGAACATGGCTTAGATACTTTTCTACCCAACCACAAAGCTTACACTTCCCCATAATTCTTCCTAACCCAAAGAATACTCAACCTTGCATGAGAATTCTAGCAACTTGGACATGACTAGCATGATGGAATTCGATGCAACCTGATATATCTACATACATTTCACATATGAACATGATATGCCCTACTATCAAGATATGGAAGAGAATAAAATAACATCCATCTATCTCAATGGTACACATAGCTTTGGCCAAAGCAATTAAACCAAAAATGGTAGGTAGCTCTAGAAAAGAAAATCTACTCCACTCTATTAGTCCATATTCAACACTTGTCCTGGAAGGTAAACCAAATCACATAGAAAAAAAAAGACAATATAACATGCATATATCCAATGATCATAAATAACTCCTTTCTTTTCATGCAAAATGATTATATGAAGATATTTTATTATTTCAATCCTTTCAAGTATAATGATGTTTAAATATATAATTGATATGCAATTCACTTTTTGACATGCAGTGCAATTATTGACATGCAATTTGATCTTTAATGATATTTCTCAATTTCATGCAATATTTAATGTACGTGCAATACTATTCTCAATTTCATGCAAGACTTAATGTACATGCAATACTAACTAATTTTTGATGTCATGTAGGTTCAATCCATAAGAAACTAGTTCATATAATATGATGCATATTTGTACTATTATATTTATATAGTTATGTGTATATATAAGTATGTATATATAACTATAATTATACTTTTGATATGCGGATTAGAAATAAAAGAATCAAATCCATAATAGTTAAATGACAGTCTCATATGTTCAATTTTACAGTTTCACTATGGAATCATCACAACAGAAATAAAACATTTACCAATATCAATTTCATGACAAATACACTATATTTATGGGTGTACTATTGTTTAATCATGTTGAGATTTTAGAATAGCACAAAGGTTTATAATTGCAACAAATAATTAATAAATGGTTACAATAACAAATTATTCATTAATTCAGGTTTAATATTCTCATACTATATATATATATATTAAAAATGTCATGCATGACTATTATTTTTGCCTTCTATGTAAATATCATTGCACAGGTTTTTAAACAACCACGATTATTTCTGAAACATGGTCGATGTTGAGGTTTCTAGTGCTATATTTTTGTAGGATGGTTGATTATGTGGTTCATGTGATATGATGAATCAATATGGGGGTTGATTCATTGGTTTGAGCATTGCCATTCTTAATTTGTTGAAAAAACCTACCATTCACATTTTTTTGAAAATTTCTAAAGCCTTATCAACGGTGGTTTTTATATACTTATCAAGCAAATATTATTTTCCTTGGGGTGATGCCTCATTTGGGCATTGAGCTAAGAGTTCACAAGCTTTATCTTTATTCCTCTATTCAATATAAATATTTTATTGTAGATCTAATATGAAAACAACACCATAATCACAACTTTACACACATAATTATTCAAAATAAAATGGCTATGAAGTCTACCTATCAACATTAATTTATGCTCAGTGACTGATATTTCCACAGTTGTTGACAATGCTTCCCACTCCTTGGTCACTGCTAATTATTGATCTCTAATAATCATGTCTTCCTTTTTTTCCCGAGCTCTCTTATTTATGGTTTTAATATGTTCATGTTGTTAAGGTGTAAAATTGCACCCTAGTACAATTTACCATAATATACCTTCACTTTAGCCTTATAAAGATGATAATACAGAAATATGTCACCTTTACACTTCATTCTCGTGTGTGCTTTGTCATTTTCATTAATGAGGAAATTTTTTATCACAGATGCCTCTACATCACACAAACGTCTGCATGGTGCACTAACATCCTGAAAAGACTCTCAGGTTAGTGGACGTTGGGACGTTATGATTCTCTGTCAACCTGTGAATGCAATGTCTCCTATGAACCTTGACCACCCAAAAATGTCTCTTTGCCTCCAAAATATCTTTTGAACTCACTTCCATTCATTTCATTTTATTCCATTCAACTCCATTCCCTCAATCCCACTCACTTCTTGCTCATTCACTCTACATATTCCATTCTACACCATTGTTCTTGTTGCTTCTTGCTTCTATGCCATCATTTCTCATAGGTTTTCAATTTTTACATCATTGGCACTATTGTCTCATGCTCTCAAGGCTCTCTTCCTTCCTCTCTTGGATTCTCCAAGCATGTAGACGTGAGGGTAACATTTACTTTATTGCATTGTATTGCTTATAGATGAGTATTTAGATTGTCTTTTCTTTCTATAAGTTCTATCTACTTTTGTTCTTTATCATTTTCTTTCTATCATTGCATATTAGTTGTATGTGGAGATGGAAACACCGCAAGTGGGGGTTTGGCCGAGGAAAACTCCAAAACACAACCCCAACATTTTTTTGTCTCTGTATGTGTAGGTACCTTGTTCGTCTGGATCTTGCAGGAGGCTAGACCACTTGTAAGTTGGATTTCTACTACCCTTGCTCTATATTTTGTTACAATCAATTTTTCTTTTAAGTTACAGTGTTATTCTTGTTGTAATTAATTCATTTTATGCATTTTGTTATATTCGTTCAAACTGTCAAATTAAGGTTTCTAGGTTGTTAGCACACCCTATGAGTTTTTGGTTGCAAACTCTATTCTAGGTCCATACAAGATGCTAACGCATCCCTGAGACGATTGTTAGCTCTTTTTAATCTGAGGTTAAAATAAGTTTGCAAATTTTTAAGGGATATGTATATAACAAATCATTTGGGACAACAAAATGAAAAGTAAGGAGGAGGTGGTGAAAAATAAGAGTTTTCCTTATAGTTTGATGAGTTGCCTTCTTTTGTTGAACAAGGTGAAGAAGACATGCTCGTACTAACATCAATATCAGCTTCAGTACAGTTGGGAGATACAAACAATCTTGAAAAGGTGATGATATACCAAGAGAAAAATGAGGACAACACGTTTTGAAGAGTGAATATTGGAAAACATGAGGAGAACAAGTTGGAAGTTGATGAAGGATTTTTCTCAAGAATCATAGAAGACTTTTGTTCAAGTCTCGATGCCAAGAGAACACTTAATGAATCAAAAAATTATGAGCAACACAAATTAGAGGAGAAAGCAACCATGTTTTTACTGGAACAACATGAACCAAATCTTTCCAATCTACATGATGATAAAGAAACAGTGCATAAACATCAAGCCATCAATGGGAAATTAAATTTTGTTCTTTCAATAGGGTGTCCTATCAAACATTTATCCATAATGGAGGCCAATAAAGCATCACCAATCATGCTTGCACCCAAGCATGAAGTTACAACTAAAGATGAAGCTGAATATAGAGTTGTGACTAAAGGAGATTAAATTCAACTCACCTTTTCTATACAAAACAATAGTAAAAATTGTTAATGTAACTAAGGGTTATTTTAGGTTTTGGAGTCCAAGGTTAGCAAATCAATATAAATCACAAAACCCAAAGCAATTACAAAGTACAAAGGAAGTAAACAAAAGAACGATTATACCTGCTAATCGCCGAGACCTCCATGATTCACCTTTGTAACACCTTCTAGCTTGCTGGCTGATGTGTTTCCCTCAGATTCGACGTGCGAGCAATCTGTAAATACAAGTCTAAGTCCTACACCAAGCTTTGAAGGATTTGAACAAAGTCTAAATTCCTAATGCCTAAATGACTAAAAATGACTCAAAGAAATCTAAGTTTTAAGATGCAAGAATAATGTAATTCATGTGCGTGTAATGTCTCTGTGTAATCAAAAAATGAGAGGAAAATGGCATTTTATAGAAAATGCCATTTTGAATGGATGGATGAGATTGACTTCTGATGGAGACCTAAAATCAGAGGCCCAGATTAAATCTGATAATCCCTAATCAGGGTTAGGGAAAAGTCATTAATCAAGCAGTCGAGATGCCATCTAAGAAGATCGAATCGGCGGTGGCGAATAAATGAGGAAATTAATTCAAAAATAAAGATTTTTGAAAATGAAGAAGATAAAGACTGAACTAAAGATCAGATTTGGAAAAAATCAAGAATCTGCCCGATTACTTGATTTTTGGAGGAAAGTTACCATTTTGAATTAAATTAATTCAAAATATGGATTTTGTGAAATAATAAATAATCAATTTTCAGATTCTTTACTAAAATGAACTGACAGTTAAGACTGTGATGACATTTTAAATAATTTCATTTATTTAAAATGAGAGGAATATCAATTTTGGTAATTAAGTAATTAAATTTAATTATTTAATTTAGCAGATAAGACTAATAATTAAATTAATTCATTCATTCATTTAATTATGACAGTTAGTGACATATTAAATAAATAAATAAAACTTATTTATTTAATAATCAGGAAGAAATGACTGAAGAAGGGTAATTAAATAAATTTAGAAATTTATTTAATTAGGGGAAGACTTAGATAATTAATGACATATTTAATAAATAAATAAAATTTATTTATTTAATAATCATGAAGAATAAAAGGACATGAATTAATTAAATAATTATGAATTATTTAATCAATAGTCGAATGTGGACCAAAGACATAATTGAATGTCATAATTATGCTAGGACGAAAGTGGTAAAAATGAAGCTTGCAGGCCTAGGTCATTTTTAGGTGTCTACAGTCAACACAAAGAATTAGGTGATCTTGTTTATGTTCTTCTAGAATCATTTCAACTATTCATTGAGTTTCTACTTGT
Source organism: Sequoia sempervirens (assembly GCA_007258455.2). Classification (NCBI taxonomy): domain Eukaryota; kingdom Viridiplantae; phylum Streptophyta; class Pinopsida; order Cupressales; family Cupressaceae; genus Sequoia; species Sequoia sempervirens. The sequence continues at coordinate 71,146 of VDFB02263788.1, forward strand.
GCTACATCTTTTTTGGGCTGCTCATGAACATGAAAAACATTTCAAGTTGTTAACGATGGGTTGCTATTTCACTCAACCAATTAATGGATATGTTTGAATACCACCACTGTTGGTTAGGGTAGGTTAGATTAGGTGTTTTTGAGTCAATAAGTGTTGTTGCAAGTAGGTTTTAGGAGTCTTTTCATTCCTCCAAGTGTTGATGCATAGTTGGTCAATTGGTTTCAGTCTAGTTTTGAGTCTTCTTAGGTGGTTTGGGTGAGTTTGAAGGTGTCAAGCATTGTTTGGAGTGCTACAACAATATACAAATTCTAATTTTTAGTATGTTTTCAAGTCCTCTCATGACTCCTATACCCAATGGATTGTATAAGGCTGCTGCTCATTATGTTTTAGCAAGAAAAACTTCTACAAAGGTCACCAAAAGTGTTAGCTCTTCTTAATCTTTGAGATTAAAAGAAGTTTGCAAATTTTTAAGGGATATATTTTGCTTAATTAAAATTGTTAAAGGAAAAATAAAGAAAATAGAGGAACTTATGAAAATGGGGCACCAAAGTCTTTTGTTTCTTTTGAAGGAGTTGAGTTTTCACTCACGTTTGATGAGAGAAATTAGGGTTTTCTATTACCACGCATTGAAGGGAAGTTCCACCTATGGTGCAAAGCCAACATGTTGAAACATGAGTCACCCATGCTGCAAGAAATGAGGAAGGTTTTACTCACATAGAAAGAGGAAAATACTCAGCAGATCCTGAAGAGGGCACGTTGAGGGAGAATAAGAAGAATAGTACCACGATGCAAAGACCAATCATGAAGAATATGGAAGTTATTGAAGATTGAATGGGTTTTAAAATCAAGGGGAGTTTGTGTTTCATCCACGTTGCTAGATTTTCCTTCTTTCTTGCTTATTCTGCCAGGTATGCCTTGATATATTCCTTACATCACAGAGGAAGATAGGCTTATTAAAATACCCAAAAGCTTGTGTGAAGTTTGGATTTGTAGAATTTTATTCAATAAACCTCTAAGTTAAAAATTCAATCCTTGAAGAGGAATGGAGAAACTTCTATCATAATAGTGAAGCTCCCAAATCTCACTTTAGTTGTTAAAAACCCTAGTGGTCTATGCATTGTTAGTAAGGTTAAGCCATAAAATGCACTAATACATATGCCTAAATGAGATGATAGGACAACACAATGCCAAATATTGCATAAGACAATGGATACTTAGGTTAAACTAAATGACAGTAATAGACACAAGTTCTGAGAGGAACAATTGATTAAGATGATAGTCATGATCAAATGCAATAGGAGTAGTCAAAACCAATGAAGGAAATCGCTATACGTTCAAAGCTTCATTGGAATATGCAATAATGTTTAAGAAGGATATGGTCATGTAGTTATCAAATATTTATGATTTTATTAAGAATGCCTCCTCACAATGCAACATAGATCATAGTCATAGTCATCCCTAGGGGCATCATTCTTGTAGAGATGAAACACATGAGCATGCTCATAAGCAATTTGGCTATACATAATAATAATGGTTGTTTAAGAGCAAACGACAAGAAGCCAGCAAAGAGAAGTCAAATTAGTAAGTGTAAGGAAGATAATGTCATAGCCTGTTCTATGAAGGATGAATGAATGCAACCGCCAAAATTTCAGAGAGACAGTCTAAAGTTTGAAGTTTAAATCTGTGGACAGTCAATACATGTAGAGGTTGAATAAGCATGTTAATGATGGAGGACTATTGTTTGAGTTGCTAGGACAGACTATGAGGTAGGTGAGTCTTGATGAGGGACCAAGATCAAGACAATAGAGTTTAAGGTTAAATGTTGAATGCATGCATGGTATGTTGGACAAAAACATTGAAAGCCAAAGGTCATCAAAGAGGAGCTCGTATGGAGGTATTTGAGTTGCAGATTAAAGATGAAATGATGATATCATTAAAGGACATATTTAATGAAGTTATTAGAGAGCAAAGTATCCACAACCAATCTTCATAGTAATATTCTGAAGTGACATAGTATGTAATGCAGATGGACAATGGAGGTCAAAATCCTAGAAGAAATGAGACAATGACAAATTTCAAGTGGAATATAATGTCTAGACTCTATATCACAATTGAGAGAAAAATTTAGAGCTTATAGAAGAATCTTATAAGAGGTTACATAAGTATTTAGTTGTTCACAAAATAATACTCAGATTAAAAGAGTAGTACAAGGTCTTTGATGCCAAGATTCTGAGCAAAATACCAAGGAGATAGAATGTAATGGTAGTGAGCAAAGGGGGTGAGGTTTTATGGAGCCACATAGTCATTAGGTGACTAGTGGTTTTTTGGTGTTCCTTATTTGTTTGTTAAAATTCACAACAAGATCATGGTAGTCTCTAAATTATGACAATTCATATTCCATTAAGGGTGATACCAAAAACACAGTCTACATGGTTATTTCTATGTCATGTGTAAGAGGTAGGTAAAAGGGATTGTGCAATCAGTTAAAAAGAAGAAAATGAAGCCATAAAAGGGGGAAGTCTATGCACTAATGTGAAAGGACAATCACTCATAGTCTTGCTGGCAGTTTTTAGACATTTAAGAGATCTAGGGACAATAATTGCACAGTGCCAAATGAGGTCAACTACAATGAAGAATAAACATTAAATTGTCATGAAAGAAAAAGCTAATGGTAGTCAAATAGGTATGATGGTAAGTCATAGACAAGGTAAAATGACACTCCAAGTGTATTGAGAAGATAGTCCTAATGAGAAATTGAATTTTTCCCTTATCAAGAAACTATATCTAGTTTGTTCTAATGATAATTTTGTTGGATCTCAGTTGTGATCATATAGTTTGTCCTTGATGTCAAAATCCCTTTCAGTCGGTTCTCTTTGATGATCAGTCTCAGTTTGGATATTTATGATTTATTATGGCACTTCTTTGATGTCTCTTGGCTATTACAGAAAGTTAGTTGTTATGGTTCAATTTCATGGTGATGAGTTTTCTAGTTCAAGTTATGAATGCTACATCTTTGACTGACAGAGTTTGAAAGATGGTTTCTTTCTCAGAATGGTTCTCCTTGCATATCACAAGCTTTGGTTGTTTCTCTTTCAAGCTTACTCATATCGGAGTGAAAATGGCAAGGTCTTCCCAACCCACTTTGAAATGTCTGAGTTGCCTATTCGGCAAGACATTTCAGATGTCATGGTGATTGAATTTAACATACAGGCTGCTTTCGGCATAACATTAGTGTTGTCTTGGTGACTGGCTCAAGAAAGGTTATTTTAGCAAGACTTGTCTTTGGTTTCGGTGACAAAAAAGTGTTCTCTATCGACATATGTTATTCCGTCAATATGTGGTCTCAATGATATTAGTATGTCACACCGATCGGAGATTAAAATGGATGCGTATCGGCAAGAGTCAGGGTTTTTGGAATAGGTCTCGGCAAAGTGGTTTTGTCTCGCCGACATCACATATGGGATTCACTTCGGCTAGACTTGGAGTATTTAGTTTAGCATCCCAGCGAAAAGGTAATGTCTCCCCGACAAGTGCATGTGGAAGTCTATCGGCGTGAGTTGTGGATATCGATATAACATCTTAGTGAGTCCTTGTCTTACCGACTCGTGCTCAAAAGGTTTTATCTATTTTTTGGGAGGAGTCTCACCGAACAACTCTTTGAGAGAACTTCGGCCAAACTGAGCGGTATCGGGCTGAGGTCTTGGCGATTTCACTTGGTCTCACCGACTAATGCTTGTGGAAGGATTTTGGCAAGAGGTTTGTAATGTCTTAGCGACTCAGAGTGGATAAAGCATTTCGGTATGACTCATGTGCATCGAAGAAAGGTCTTGGCAAATTTGATTTGTTACACCGACCGAAAACATAAAGGTAGTCTCTTCGGTAAGAGCTAGGGTTTTCGGTGAGAGGTCTCGGCGAGTGACCTTCGGTCTCGCCAATGAAACATAAAGGGACTTCGTCGGCATAAGATCTGGATTGTCTCAACGACACACAAGTGGATGAAGACTTTTAGAAAGACATGGTGTGCTCTACAAGAGGTCTCCCCGACTTTGATATGTCTCGTTGATGGAATTCAAAAGGACTTTATCGGTGTGAGTTTTGTTCTCTCTTGGTGATCTGAGGTGAATTCGAGGTGTTTCAGTATAACAAAGATATCTATATGAGGTCTCCCCAAAAGTGATATGTCACGGCGACAGGAATGAAAACGTGAGCTTTCGGTAAGACACGGGATGCTCTATGAGATGTCACCTCGACTACACATTGTCTGGTGAAGGCAGATGAAGGACACATCTCAGTGTAAGTGTGCTCTTGTCTTGGCGACTTGGAAATGATAAATAATTTCAGTATGACTCAAGCTTTCTAAGAGAGGTCTCCCCGATGATGGTAAGCTATAGCAACAAATACAAGATAGAAGGCTCGTTGGCAAGAAAAATGATATGTTATGGCGACAATGTGTATCAAGTGACCTTCAATGAAACATAATGTTGGCAGTATGACTTCTCCCCGACTCTGTTGTGTCACAGTGACAAATAGAAGGATGTATCGGCGAGAGAACCATTATGTTACAGTGACTTATAAGGGATAAAGTCTTTCGGTGAGACACAGCAAAATCTACAAAGCGTCTCCCTAACAGCAAGATGTCACAGCGATAGATAGAAGGATGCATTCGGTGAGAGAATCTCTAGGATACAACGACATCAAATGAATAATACTCTAAGGAAGCCTATCGATGAGACATAATGTATTAGTTATGTGTTCTTCCCGACTCTGATGGCTCTTGGCGAAAGCGATATCTAAAGGGATTGTCTGGCGATTTAATTGCCTTCGGCAGAACTATATGGTTGTCTCAGTGAATAGTTACGAAGACTCAAAACTCTGTGGTCGTCATCATGGATTGACATCAAATCTCAGAATGGTTACATAACAGGATATTCATTGAGTTTCTTTTTGAGCTGTTGCATTTTTTATTTAATGGATTTTTCTAAATATAGTTGCATACAGACTTCTTTGGTTGGTATCGAATCTCTAGCAAGATATTCTCTGATATTTTAGAGGTTATGATTTTCTGTTAGTAGGCAGACATGGCTTTGATGAAAATATTTTAGTTACAATTTGAAATCTCCTGACTCAGCACAAAAATTAAAGCTTTCTGGATATGCATTACTCTAATTTTTACCATCATCTATAGATCATCATTATCCAGCTTCATATTCTAAAAATAGCAAGAGAGTTTCAGAATCTTGTGAAAAATGCTTGTTGAAGATTTCTTGATAATAAACATACTTGAAATGTATATAAAAACCAATGTTGAAAACTATGAAGAAGTTGCTGGCCTACAATTCTGAGAGATAGTTATTTTGGCCGTAATCAAGAGAGGGAACTGTATGTAATACTGGGATATTGTTCCTAAAGTATTAGAAGCAGAGTGTTAATGAACTTAACTGTAAACAAAGAGATCCTCTGATATATTATTATTGTAATTATGAAATATGAGTAAGGGGTTGGTGCTCCTTGAGATTGGTGTATCTAAATGAGGGGTTGGTGCTCCTTGAGTGAGGGGTTGGTGCTCCTTGAGTTGGTGCTAAGAAATTAGCCTTTAAGGCATTGTTAAAAGTGGTTTTGAAGATTAAGCCAGTAAGGCAGTTTAGGAGTGGTTTTTATACCCCAGGAGGGTTTTCCACTCGACAAAATCTTGTGTCTCTTTGTTCTTCTATGTGCTCAATGTTTTTCTATATTGTTGTTGTTTCAGTTCACTGTTGGGTTTATTATTTTTCTCAATTCTGTTTATGAATGATTACATTCAACTCATGAATGCATTAATCAGAATAATATTGAGATCAAATCTGAGCTATGTTTTTGAATATGAGAAAATTGGTCAAATCTGTTATGACACTGATTCACCCCCCCCCCTCTCAATGTCATTTTAACTGCAACAAATTTGGCATAAAAAACTAAGAGGTTTTCAACTCATGAGATGACAATGGGAAAGTTCTAGGTGGATTTATTTATTAACATTGGAGAAGGCTTTCCTATCATTGGTTGTATTATAAAAACACAACACAGTTTTGTAGACAAAAGAGAGTAATATGAGAATGGTAAAAGGAACATTGTCAACTAAAGATTCATCACTTGAAAGCTTTTCTGTCTTGTTGAGATTTCAAACAAGATCATATGACAAAGGATTGTGTTTTGGAAGTCACAAAAAAATCAAAGCCAAATGTGCAACTTTAAAATAACTTAGAAGGACAATCCAATCTTCATTTGTGGGGCTAGCAAGTCTAAATCAAAACAAGGTTAGTGATCTTTGAGCAGAAGGTTACAGTACCTATAAGGACAAAGATGAAGATGTTGCATTATTTGAGAGCTTTCCTATTGACAATGGAATCACAGAACCTTGATGCTGGAAAGATGAAGGAAACAAAGAGCCTATAAGTGACAAAGATAATCAAAAGGCATGTGGACTGTTTGATAGCATATCTCAAAGAGTTTTATCTCATGGATTGTTGAATGTTATGATTATGACAATCATGAAGAATGAGTTATGACAGGGATCAAGAGAGGGTATGAAATTCCTTAAGACTTATGTGGTAGAGGATACTAGTTTTCACAATGGACAAGGTGATATCTTACAATCTAGATCTTCTACAACATAGAAGGCATAGTATAACAGCATGAGAAAGGTTAGCATTGAACCACAATGGATTGATGGATAGAACCACAAGAAAAAAGACCAAAGGAAATGGAAAATACAAGGTAGGGTGATTAGTTTTAATGATGTGTAATAGCCCATAATATATAGTCACCTAAATTGGTCAAAGGAATAGTCTTCACCAATGTCTCAAGAATCAAGATAGGACAGTGTCCCTATAGGTTTCTATGACAATTATACTTGAAACATGACAACACCTAATAAAGATACCAAATCATGGGATAATGAGTGACTGCAACCAAAGAATTGTGTGTGTAGAGTTGTCACAGAGGAATAGTTTGAAAAAATATAGACCTCCAACATATTGAACAAGTGGTGAGAATGTGTGGAAAAGAGACATGTAGTGACACATGTGTCAAAATCTTATCCTTAAGTTTCTCCTACAGCTTGAGAGATATTTTGACTTTTTCAAGCTTTATCACATGCCCTATCATCATGGAACATGGCAGTTCTAGTATTTATGCAGAAGGTTGGGAAATTGCAAGCATATAGGGGTTAGATGGTGAATGGGACATCAGTTGAGAGCATCTAGGAGATGAAAAAGGTTAAAAAGTTAAGAGTCTTCTTCTACCTACACCACTTTGGAGTCTTTGAAGGAGAAAACAAGGAGTCACTCAGCTTGGCACCCAAAATAAAAAGTTTGACTTTTCAAATGGAAGAATGGTTGTGACACATGTCACAAGTTGATTGTAACTTGAAACTAGGACTTAGGAAGTGATTGTTAGTAAAAATGCACGACGTATTTCATTTGGAATTAGTTCTTTCACTTTTTATAGAAGCATTGTAAGTTGATTAAAAGCTTCTTTCTATCTTTTAGTGCACTATAACTCAATTTTTAGTTTTCAGACTAAAAAAAATGTTATTTTCATATTTTCAAGAGAAAATAAGTTATTTTCAAGCATGTACTATTGTAAAGACACCTTTCAACAATAAATATTTTTGTTCGCTATCTTCAAGGACTTGTTACTATTGTGTGCAGCTAGTAATTGATGTTATTTTTGTGATTCCATGCATGAATCCTTGAATGTGTCTTATTTTGGCACCTTTGAACAAGAAAAACATATCTTGTGTAGGTTCTTTTCTATGTTTAGGTGAAAAGCAACTTCTATTTGTGAAGAACACTTCATTTTCTTCCTTCTAGGACTAAAAAATCATTCAACCTCTCTATGAAACATTGAAACATGAGTATGTTTAAGCTAAGTTGTGTAGAAATAGCTAAGTTATTGGTTTTTTGTGTGTCAAGACAACGGTCTAAAGCCTTAGAAATCATTTTTGGTGCATCACCTCACATAGTTAGATTTTAGTTTCACGTCATCTTTCTATCCTTTTCTATCAGCAAAAGCATTGGAACAATAGGTTTAGGTGATAGTTCCAAGGGAACCAACCCTCTCTAGAGGTTCTCTTCTGTCATAGGTGACCCACAAACCTAGAAGAGATTCAATGTTTAACTAGTAGACTGAGTTTTGGCAACACAATAAGGGTGCACTATTTGGTGATAGTAGTGTTTGGCACGCCAGGTGAGACAATTGAACTATCTTGGTTCAAAATTCATCCTATCATTGTTGGTATTTGGTGTGTATTCCAACAATATATATCTTTTAAGGAAAAATTCTCACACACTTGGTGACTCTAAGATCAAAATCTAGTGGCTAAAGCAAACTAAGTGCTGGTATGTGCTTAAATTTTGTAAAGAATCAATCTTGATTATTCTTGTTTTAAGAATTTTTCAAGAATTTTTTTAGCTTTTTGAATGCTTTAATATGTCAAAATTTCATGGACAATTTTCCTTTTCACCTCCATTCAATGAAAAGTCTATTCATATACCTTCTTACTAGCCATACCAAATAGAAAAACTTGCTAGTTTTATTCCAAATGAGCCTATAACAACAAGTTATCAACAAACTTATCATGTTTTCCACCCACCCACCCCTGCTCAATCTTCTTGGTAGCCTTTCAATCAGTTTCAAGAAGTCATTGCTATGCTAAACCAACCTTGTTATCTTCCTAGCCAACCCCAACATACTGAAAATATGGGGATTAGTGACATCAAAAGTATATTGATACATTTTAATAAGCAACTTGATGACATCAAGAGGCAACAAGAATTTGATTTGCAACAAGAGGAGTTGGCTTACCAAGCCTACCAGTACCAACAAGATATAGATATTCAGAGGAAGCAATATGAGGAGTCTCTTGCAAAAGAGATTTATGCTAAATAAGAGAAAATGAATTTGTTGCTTGCCTAGGTACAAAAGTTGGAATCCCAATCAGCCTCTTGTGTTCCAAATCACCCTTTGAAAGAGGAGGCTCATTAAGTATAATTTTTCAAGTTTCAAGCAAGATAAGTCTCTTGAATTCTCAAGTAAGTGTGCTAAATTTGAAATACCAAATTTTAGGAGTACTTTCCATTGTGAGAACATGTGCTTGAATAAATTTAGCCTACTATTTCTCATGAAGGGTCCCCTCAAGAACTTTTCCTACCTCAAGAGACTTAAAAAACTCGTCAAAATCATCCACCAAACCAGTCTTCTTGTCCTAGTACCATTTGTCTTTACAAAGGGGGACCTATTGTTTATCAAGATAGTTGGTTCAATGAAAAAGAGGAGTTTTTTGAGGTAAATAGGAATAAATTTCAATTGATGAACTTGCACATGATGGAAAAAATGAAAAATATGACCTGTTGCAAGAGGGTGATGAAAACAATCAAATAGGACAGCAAATTGAAAAGGAAGTAATGGGGGTTGAATGTGAAGTGTTGACTATTTTTTTTTATGAACTCCCATCTTTTTTTGAAGATGAGAATATGTATATGTCAGCAAATCATTTGGGACAAAAAAATGAAAAGCAAGGAGGAGGTGGTGAAAAAGAAGAGTCTGCCTTATGGTTTGATGAGTTGCCTTCTTTTGTTGAACAAGGTGAAGAAGAAATGCTTGTACTAACATCAACATCAGCTTCAAGACAATTGGAAGATACAAAAAATCTTGAAAAGGTACTGATATACTAAGAGAAAAAAGAGGACAACACTATTTTGAAGAGTGTGAATATTGGCAAACATGAGGAGAACAAGTTGGGAGTTAATGAAAAGTAGCTTCTATTTGTGAAGAGCACTTCATTTTCTTCCTTCTAGGACTAAAAATCATTCAACCTCTATATGAAACACTGATACATGAGTATGTTTAAGATGAGTTGTGTAGAAATAGTTGAGTTGTTGGTTTTTGTGTGTCAAGATAGTAGTCTAAATCCTAAGCAAGCATTTTTGGTGCATCACCTTACATATTTAGATTTCAGTTTCATGCCATCTTTCTATCGTTTTCCATCATAAAAAGCATTAGAATAGTAGGTTTAGGTGATAGTTCTAAGGGAACCATCCCTCTCTAGAGGTTCTCTTCCATCATAGGTGACCCAAAAACCTAGAAGAGATCCAATGTTTCACCAATAGACTAAGTTTTGGAAACTCAATGAGGATGCACTATTTGGTGATAACAATTTTTTGTGACTTCCACGGCATAATCCTTTCTCATCTAATCTTGTTTGAAATCTCAACAAGACATAAAAGCTTTCAAGTGATGAATCTGTACTTGAAAATGTTCCTTTTACCACTCATATTACTGTCTTCTATCCATAAAACTATGTTGTGGTTTTATAATATTGTCCTCAAGTGATTTAAATTGGCCCTTGAAATTCACACCCTTCTTTGGAACCATATGTTTCTTCTGAACCTTCTAAAGCATAGCTTTCTTCATTTATTTCTTATTATCTTTTGCAATCTTCAAATTCAATGATAGGCAAGCCTTCTCCAATGTTGATAAATCAAGCCATCTAGAAATTTCCCATTGTCATCTCATGAGTTGACAATCTCTTAGTGTTTTATGCCAAATTCTCATTAGAAAAAACTAGATATAGTTTCTTGACAAGGCCAAAATCTCACAGGTTGTGTATGTCAAAGTTTGAGTTGTTGATCATATTATGTTCATTTAAACAAGCGCAGGTCAAAAGAAATCTTGTGTATCACCTTAGTATCTTAGGTTTTTGTCTTCATATAAATTCCTATCTCTTTCCTTTGCAAGTGTTTTAGTTTAGGTGATAGTTCCAAGAGAGTCAACTTACTCTGGAGGTTAACTCCCACATCCCGAGCCCACAATTAGGGGAGTTATCCCATGTCTCACCAATAAGCTAAGTTTTGAAACTTAGCAAGGGTGCATTATTTGGTGATAACAATGACAACGTATCACATTATCATCTGAGTCTTGCATTGTCATCCTTTGGCTGAGAGCTAGTTGGTCTGCAACTCGAGACCTTTGTGGTCTGCTTACTCGATTCTCGAAATCCTTCTTTTTTTGAAAACATAAAACAAAGTCTTGTTTTCCCACCATTTTCCATCTCTTTCCTACATCTTTTTCATTGAGGTAGTTGAGAAAAATTCACTCCCTTGAGACCTTGTTCATCTTGGGACTTGGGAGTAGTGGATCCCCTCCTCTACATTTTGGTGAACCTGATGTGAACCTTTTGTCTCCTTCTCTTGTGTTCAAATTTTTTTCTTCTCTCGTGTCTAGGATATGTTATAGATAGTCTGTTGAGAAGCTTTTATAAGCTTTAGGACTCAATCTAGAACCTCTGAATACGTTGTAAGAAAAATTCTTCGACACATTAGAATGGGATCTAGAAGGTTTAGTCCCCCTTGAACAAGTCCTACTTTCAAAGAAATTATTTCAAGTCTCTACCGATTTCTCTTCTCCTTTTGGTGAGGTGGTGACTCATGTTCCTACTCCCCTTTCCTCCCCTCTGTCTCTTCTGTGGAGGATGATGTTGCTCTTATGGTTCCTGCAGAGCAAATCTATTCCCTAGATATGAGATTTGAGGAGCTTGAGAAATTTGTGGCACAAGATAACTTTTCCCAGGCAGCTCCTATCATTGAGCAATTAAGAACTATGTTGGGTGAGGATCAGAGAGGCATAGAGCTCCTTCAAGGGATAGAAAATATTATGGATACCCATGTCCCTGCCTACACTTATAACTTGAATATTACTCAAGATTGTGGCTCAAAAATCACTACAAAACAACTGAATTTATTGATGCCCAGAGTGTCAATGTGTATAGTTGACACAAGTCCCTCCACTAATACCAAATTTGTGCCTAAGTAGGTGTTGGAATAGGGCTTCTGGTGTTGTCATTGATGGTAACCGAAGTCATTGATCTAGTCTGCACTGTAGTATCTAACCATGTCGGAAGACAGAGTAAAGAACATGGTATACGAATGAAGTTGAATCTATCAAGTGGTTTCCATTACTAGTTTATCAGTTTGGTTTATGGATCTCAGGGAAGGTCGATGGGTATATGAAATGTCTTATTCTCGAGTTTTGTGTCATCACATTGAGTGGTGTACGAGTTGATAGATTTAGTTGTTTTATTTTTTGTTCAACAATGTTAGAAGGTCAACTAAGTGAATATGGGATGTTGCAAATGTTCAAGGCAAAATTATTTGGAGTATTTTCGTATTGAAGATTTTGTTTTGGGTCCTCACTATGATATGGCCAACTTTTGTGGATGTGCATTAAATGTTGTTTATGATTTGAGTCGATAGTTGGTAAATATTTCTTATTTTATTGAAGTCGACATATAGCGATTGAATCCTTGGTAGTGGATATATATATAAGAGATCAGTTATTTCATTTTGGTGTGTGTGTGTGTGATGTGTTGATGTGTGTTGTGAATATCAAAAGAGTAGTTGAGCTTTTATGCATAGTTTCACTTGTGTAGTAGAGGATTTTGTGAAGTGAATTGAAGAAGAACAGAGTGAAATGCAGAATCAGACAAAAGGTCTAGAATCTGATCTATGAGCCTAATCGGAACTGTAATCATGCATTTGTAGATGCTACTTTCTTAGTTCAACCTTTTGATGTAATCCAAATATTTTGTAAGGCAATGAGCCTTCCTGATTTTGAGTAGTGATCTCTAGGCAGTGTGCCTAAATGCAAGTGCATTCCCATTTTGTAAAACACCTATATTTGAGTACTCAAATAGTGGATTGACCTCCACCGTGGTTTTTCCCTTAACATGGTTTCCATGTAAAAATCCTTGTGTTATGGTGTTGTGGCTTTTTTTTTTATGTTCTTGCATCTTTATTTTGATTAAATGTTGTAGGAACTTGAGAGATCAGATTAATAAAGTTAAAAAATGCACAACACTAATTCACCCCCCCTCTTAGTGTTGCTTGATTCCAACAATTGGTATCATATCTAAGTTCCTCAAAAGAAGTTTAACTGATTGAGGTGGATCTTGGAATCTAATGGACTCTGGCAGCCTTCAGCAACAACTTTTGGTGGCACTTGATGATCTTGATCAGTCTAAAGCAGAAGCCTAGGAATTGAAAGAAAATCTTAAGGATGTAGAGAAATTCATTTAGAAGCTAAAGGATCAAATTATTAAGTCCAGGGAGAAGAGTAAGGATCTTTGTGACTAGATTAAGCAAAAAGAGAGAAAAATCATGGATGATGTTCACCTGAATCAAACCTTAAAGGAAATAACTAAAGAATGTGAAAAGCTTTCCAGAGACAATGCTACCCTAAAGCATGAGATGGAATCTATGGCAATGAAGATGACTAAGGAGATTGAAGAAAGTAAGAAGAATGAGGAAAATCTTGCCTAGTCC
>VDFB02263788.1:84600-99947 GCA_007258455.2 Sequoia sempervirens
AGGCTCAAAAATAGGGGCACACAAAATGAGGGAGGGGAAAAACAACTCGACGAAAGTGAAAAAGAAGAGAGGGGGGTCCCTAGTCCAAATGAGGTGTGTGTGTTATAGGCACAACACATTGGAATGCAATACTTGTGGCATTTGATAGTTCTGTGGGGGTAATCAACTCATATTTTGTTGTTTTACATATATGATTTCTCTCATCAATGTACAAAAGAGTATGGTAATATAAGAGAATTTAAGTGGGCAGCAAATCATTTGTTGATTAAGAGTATGCAAGTTCTGATTTCCTTTGATGGAGATCATAGATCTCTATTCACTAATTCACTACTTCTAAATGAACAAAAGGGAGTTTCCAAATATATGTTTCTAGGTTCATCTTTAGAGCATCTGTGGGGGTAATCAACTCATGTTTTGTTGTTTACATTTATGATTTCTCTAATCAATGTGAAAAAGAGTATGGTAATATAGGATAATTTAAGTGGGGAATTTTTTTTTGCTGATTAAGAGTATGCAAGTTCTGATTTCCTTTGATGGAGATCATAGATCTCTATTCATCAATTCACTACTTCTAAATCAGCAAAAGGGAGTTTCCAAATATATGTTGCTAGGTTCATCTTTAGAGTAGATGATCTAACATGCTATTGGATGCAGACAATCTAACTTTGTTATAAATTTTGATTTGGTAATATGCTACTATCAGTCATCCAATTGCAAGAAGCATGTGAAGTACAAGATCTTGCCTTGCAATTTTATTTTTCAATTCATGGAGAATTGGGTGAGAAATTTTGATTTCATTGGTGATGATAATATTTTGACTTCCAATAAGGGTTGGGAAGATGCTTTGGAAAATTTGGATAGATATATTGATGTATATCAACAACAAGAGTCCTTTAATAAGACACATTTTTGGGAGATTGGCATCACACTCTTGACTCACATTTTTGGTGCTCAAAGCATGCTCAAAGGGATTTCTCAAGATGAGTGGGAAGAAGATGAAAAGGTAACTAATTCTCTACATGAAGCTAATATTTTAAATTTCTCACATGGATCTACTATATTCTATGGTGCTACAGAAAAGAGAACTAATTGGATCTCAATGCAAAGAATTTGAGGAACTTGATTACATGAAGTTCAAAGTTTATGAGAATAGCTTGGTAAGGTATGATAAAAGGTTTAAAATTAGTCCTTCTTTGAACATATTCAAACATGAATCAACTCCTGATAGTCATGTGAAGGAGTAATTTGGATGGAAGATTTCTTTGTTTTGGTATTATGGGTTTGATGAGCTACAGATATGGGAATTTCAAAGGATAGTGATAGATGACTTTTTCAAAAAGATTGTTTCATGGATTTTTCTTATTTTTCATAGAGTTCACAATATTTCCCTCATGTTACATTTTTTTGAGGATGCATTTTTCTCTAACATTCTACAAGTCTTTGTGAAGGAAGTCAAGTATATGTCAATGAATGATTCTAGAGAGTTAATCATCTTCCTACAAGATATGTTGTTTATCATCTGGGTTTTTAGAGTGCCATGGAATAAATGTTATTGTTGTATGACCATTTTATTACTATATTTTAGATCATATAGATCATCCCATGAGACTGAAAATGTCTTCTCTTTGGTTGAGATAAAGTTTGGGTTTTTTGTTATGTATTTTCATGATATATATCTCAGTAATGTAGAGGTGAATAGAATATTTGTTTCTAAAATGTATAATGGCTATGATAGAAGATGCAATGGATATTATGATAGTCCTAATAGAAACAAAAATCAGACCCATTAGATCACTAAATGTGTCAAAAGTTTTAAATTCAAGTTGCTTAGTGAGAGTGCACTTCTAGCTAGAGAACCTAGAAACTATTTGACATGCATATATGTGTTAGTTGGAAGACTCGGGAAGAGCATATTTTATCATTAGAAGAGCCTGTAGTTTGCAAAATCAATTTTCAATTTTTGGTGGAGTATTTGGTGTTGTTATATGATGAAATTTTATGTTATTCCTATGTTATATTACTATTCCAAAATAGATCCTAAAGTTGCATCAAGTAACCTTCTAGCAGAGGAAAACTTTGAAGTAGTTTGTGATGTATCTTGCAGGGAATGTCCCCATAAATCCAAGGTAAAAGAGGTGATTGTTTTCAAATTGCATATTCAATTTAATGAACATTTTTTTTCTATATAAAACCTCTTATAGGCTACAATAATCAGATTTATATATTTGAGAAATATTGCATGAGCTTAGTCTAGTTTCCCTGGAGGCAGTGCACATACATAGTTCCAAAAAAGAGTTTAAAAGAGAAGGTTATTGATTAAAAATATGGAAGGAATACTACAAGACCTCAAGTGATATGTAATAAGAGGTTGCACAATCCATACCATCTTCATAATACTCTAGAGCAAAGGTATTATTTCTTAGACATTTTCAACATGCTTGAGAGGAAGATGCAATTACACACAGGCATAGGATCACACTCTGTTTTGCAAAATGAAATGTTTGGTCATTTTGGGAGTCATTATTTTGGAGTATCATTGTTGTAATTTCTTGAGGACAAGAAATCTTGTTGTGTCCCTTTTTATTTTTATTTTTAAAATAACCATTTAGTAAAAATAGTAAGTCAGTAGGTCCAAAATAGCAAATTAGAAGCACTCGATAGATTTGAAAATAAAATTAATTTGGTGACTTGGTCATGAATAGAATATTATTTTATAACCAAATATATTTTAAATTAATATTTATCTCTACTTGGGCATGGAATCTTCCTCTTGCTTATTTTTGGCATTTAGTGGCTGATGACAAGTCGGGATAAGTGGCAACTAGCATTGGAGTGGAAGAAAGCAATAAAAACTTGGCACCAAAGGTTACATGCACTACATGAAAAAGGGAATCTCTCCTTGGTCATGAATTTTGGGTCCCTAACTTGGAAATTGAATTTTTTTCAATAAAACATGAATTTGGGCTTCATTTTGGATGATTCTTGTTGCAAAGTTTACTAAGCTTTGCTTATTTCTTCAAAGGATGATAAAAAGATGAAGAGGGATCTCCAAGGATGATAAACCAAGGGGACTAGATACTTTAACACAGTGTGTTTACAAGTCTCCAGTGACAATCTCATCCAGAGGTTGCATCAAAGCTTAAGGAATTTGGATATTTTAGCAATTTTAGTGTTTTTGTGCAAGAGTAGATTTTTGGTGGTTTCAAAAGCATTTGGGTCTTTACATGTAATTGAATGTTAGTGGAGTAACTTTTTTTCATCCATTTCAAAGGTTTGGATAAGCTTTGACTAGTTGGGTTTTGTTGGATTGATCTCAGGAGTGTTGCATGTGTAGTTTATCTATGTTTGCAAGGTGTGTTTAAGCATTTTGGAGTGTTTTAGATGTTGTTTTTTTGGTGTTGATTAAGTTTGATGTTGTGTGGGGGTTTTTTGTTGTGTATTTTGTTTTACTTCATCATCTACAATGCCTTGTTCCAACTATTTCAAGTTTGGATGCCATTTTAGGGGTTTGGAGGCTTTGGGGTGAAACGCACATGTATTTCAGCAAATAGTGTTGCTATGTGTAGTAGATGTGGGAAATTGTTGTAATGGTTTGGGGTGTTGGCAAGAAGTTGAGTAAGTGTTTTCCCTAATTTTCAGGATTTGTCACATTTGACCTTAACTTTTGAAGCACTTAGTGATGGAATCTTAAACAAAGTCACTACACATAAAATTTAGTACTCAGAGTCTAGTTTCCAAATATGTAATTTATTTTAATACCTGGATGATACAAATTGACTTCCAATAGGAATTTCTAAAAACCTTTGTTTAAAAGTCACATTTTTTTTTAACTATACCATGCACGTGTACATCATCCATAGTCTGACCTAAATAATCATATTTTCCTAAATCTTTTTGGGAAAAGATTTGTAACTCATTAAAGCATGCTTTCGATTTTTTTATAATTTTTTTTGTTAACTTTTTATCCTCCATATTTGTTGTTTTGAAAAATCATTATGTCATGCATAAGATGACCTCAACTTATCATTTTTTTATTTTTTTTCAAATTGAAAAGAATTATCTAAAGTACGCTTTCGTACAATTTGTTTTTCAAAAAATTATTTTAATAACAAAGTTATTAAAATACTAAAAAACCATGATAATTCAAGTTTATGGACTAGTTTCATAAAAAAAAATAGAAAAATAGAAAAAATAATTCAATTGTAAAAAAAAAAACCTATTTGGAATCTACATTGTCTCATTTGTAATGGGTTTTAATTTCGTCAAAAAAATATGCAAAATAGGTCTTAAGACATATGCCCAAAGTCACTATTTTCTTGTGACATTGATAGGACCTTCAACTTGCAAGTCAAACAAGGTCAAAAGACTAGGTTTGAGTCCCCAACCCTTTTCTTGAACCAGTTAACGGAGCAAAAACCTATCCTAAAATTCAAATTTTACAAATTGGGATCCCGTTTCCTATATTTATTATTTTGTCCATTGGAAAAAGGATCGGGATCCCATTTACTACAAGATCCCGATTTATAGAGCGAGATCTCGAGTTATTTTTTACCGCTTTTTTATTTTTACTGTTAAACAAGTACATTGTCGGTTCTGCAACTTATTATGCATAGCTGACATAAAAAAATTCACTATTTTCTATCAACTTTTGTCTTGTAGAGGCTCTTCAACTTGGGATTTTATTTCAATTTTGAAAGGAGGAATCATTGGGACAGTGTTTGAGCGGATTTTTTTTCAATTGCTACTTGTTTGAAGGAGGAACAAAAAAGGAATACTTTCAAGTTATTGACATTCATTTGTACATACTTTAGAATTTTTTAATCATGGGATCACAATGTCGTAATGAGAGGAAAGATAGGAAGGCATTGACCCCTGAAGAAATTGAAGCAAAGAGAGAGAAGGAGGCAAAAAGAAAAAGAGATAGAAGAATGAGGATTCAACTGATGAATAATGTTGAAGCATCCAATTCCACAACTATTGAAGATAAAAAAATTAAGGAGATCATGGATGTAGACAATGCAAATTTGCAAAAGGTGAATGTGGAAACTAATACGATTATATAAACTACTAGTATGTCTTCAAATCCCCCTTCCAATGCTATGGAGAATCTTTCAATAGGCACAAATCCAAGTAACTTTGTTTATAAGAGATTTAAAAGATGCTAGATTTAAGGATGTTGACATCGATAATATTCGTATGGATGAAACTTTTAGACATTTTGTTGAAAATAAAAATCGTTTTGTTGATGAAAATGAAGATAAAAATAGTTTTGTTGTTGAAAATGAAAATGAAAATCCTTTTAGTGGAAATGAAAATGAAAAGAAAAATTTCTTGTTGTTGAAAATGAAAATGAAAACCGTCTTGTTGTTGAAAATGAAAATGGAAATCCTTTTATTGAAAATAAAAATGGAAACCATTTTATTGAAAATAAAAATGGAAACCATTTTTGTTGATGAAAATGAAAATCATTTTGAAGTTGAAAATAAAAATGAAAATCTAGGATATGATGTTGAAAATGAAAATATTTCTTTTTTACATTGAAAGAGATGTTTTGGATAATCTTCCTGGTAAGATTTCTTGGAGACAAATAAGAACACATCCCAATAGATATTAGAATTTTTTTGTGTACCATAAAAAACTATCATTTCAATGTCAACTAATGATGCAATTAGTGAGAATGTGGAAAATGAGAAAAGTAATAAAAAAGTTAAGCATTTTTGTTAAACCGAGAAGAAAAGATCAATCACTAAAACATGCTATGTCTACCGTTACTAGTGCCATTGAGTCTATTGGAAAGAATAGTCGATCTAAAGATAAGAATGCAACAAGACAAGCTATAACAACTGCTATAGTTAATAAATCAACTTTGAATAAAAGAATGGTAAGAAATATTAGTAAAATTCTAAAAATACATCCTAAAACATTGGTAAGAGCAACAAAGAGAAGAGAAAGTATAGAAAATGATCCAATCAACCAATGTTGGAGTTTTAGCAGTCAACTCCCGAGATCTGACATGAAACTGAATGTTGAAATCAAATCTTTGATTGAAAAATATTGGCACGATAATACTAGGGTATCATCTAATGCTAGAGATGTTTTAAAATTAAGAGTGGGGTCCAAAGTTTGTGATCCTCGTCCAAAACACCTATTAGATACAACACAAATTGAATTTTCTAAAAAAATAATGTGGTGATTTAGTGTTACCTGGTAATATTAGAATAAGTTAAAGATCTTTTGAAAAATTTAAACCTTGGTATGTAAAGATTAATAAGCAACGAATATCTTGTTGTTGTAAAATGTATGTTCAATTTTGTTATTATTATGATGTTTTTTTATATATACGTTGTACTTTACATACTAACATGACTATGCAGGAATGTGGTATTAATATGCCACCTGAAACAATAAAGGAGTTTATATCAAGTTTGTTTGTGAAATATCTAATGGGATCAAGTACTCATCCCAAGTAACTATATATAGAAGATGATGTCATGAAAGGTTCTTGATTGTAAAAGATCAATGTTAAAGCTCCAAGATCAATGTCAAAGCTCCAACTATAGAATCAAGAACCTATCATGAAAATATGATCAAACCATCTCCTCCTAGGATATCACATGTACCGATGCATACATCTTGGTCTCAAGAGAACCTGTATCATGTCAAACCTGTAAACTAGTATCAAGACTAAACCATGAAACAATACCAAACACACTCTAAACCAAGAAACCACATCTCCAATCACATGAAGATAACCATCACTAATGATGCATCCACGTCACTGCCAACAACTCCCACTGAATTGTGATACCGAGCTACACATGGCATCGTGACAACCATCTCCTCCATGATGATCATCCAAGTCTACACTCACTCAACTGCAATGTTAGTAACATACAAGTGAAACCAAGATCTCCAAGCCAAGAAGATACATACAACCACCATTAAAACAAGAACCAATCCTACACTACCAATTCATCATTGTCAAAAGACCCCACTGAAAGTGTATAACCAATGAACATACCAAGATATCATGACACATGATCAAACCACATGCTACAAGTCCCATGAATCGACTAATTAGGTACTCTAACTATCCATCCTCTCATCCCAAAGCAACATACCAATGCACACATGACCACAGATAAGACCAAATAACAAGTATGCAACAATAATGAATCAAACCCGGTGGATATAGATAGTCCACATTCGAGTCATCCCATTGCAATCAATAGGTTGTGCATACCTACTAATCACATAACTCGTAGATCCAATCACTAAACACATGCAAACTCATCATCACATTAGTAAACTAGAAACCAAGATATCAAAGAGTATAATCTTGTAGACATCAAGACTCAAACACAAAAGATCAACAAGAACCAAGATCAATGTCTCTTATATATATATATATAGTTGTTGATTTGGTGTTTGAGTCTTGATGTCTACAAGATTATTTTCTTTAATATCTCATTTTCCATTTTACTAATGTGATGATGAGTTTGCATGTTTCAGTGATTGGATCTACGAGTTATGTGATTGGTAGGTATGTGCAACCTATTGATTGCAATGGGATGAATCGATTGTGGACTATCTATATCCACCAGATTTGATTCATTGTTATTGTAGACTTGTTAGTTGGCCTTGTATGTGGTAATTTGTGCATTGGTATATTGCTTTGGGATGAGAGGATGGATGGTTAGAGTACCTGATTAGTCAGTTCATGGGACTTGTAGCACGTGGTTTGATCACAATGTCATGATATCTTGGTACATTCATTGGTTATACACTTTTAGTGGGAGCTTTTAACAATAATGATTTAGCAGTGTAGGATTGGTTCTTGTTTGTGTTAATGGTGGTTGTATGTATATTCTTTGCTTGGAGATATTGGTTTCACTTGTATGTTAATGACATTATAGTTGAGTGTGTGTAGACTTGGATGATCTTCATGGAGGATATGGTTGTCACGATGCCATCTGTAGCTCAGTATCATAGTTTAGTGGGAGTTGTTGGTAGTGACATGGATGCATCATTGGTGATGGTTATCTTCATGTGATTGGAGATGTGGTTTCTTAGTTTAGAGTCTGTTTGGTATTGTGTCATGGTTTACTCTTGATAGTGGTTTAGAGGTTTGACATGATAGAGGTTCTCTTGATACTAGGATGTATGCATTGGTGCATGTGATCTCCTAGGAGGAGATGGTTAAATCATGTTGTCACGATAGGTTCTTTATTGTGAAAGATCTAATGTGATCAAGTACTCATCCCAAGTAATTATATATATAAGATGATGTATATTCTACTGTACTAAATCATTAGTAGCCATAAATGTAGCAACAGTAGTTTCATCAAAAGCAATAGGAGATAGAGGAAATAAAATAGAAACACATGTCTTTAGAACCTTAGTTGGTGAAAGAACACCAAGAACCAAATGACCATGTTATATCTCCTCAAAAGTTTCCACAATAGATGCTTGAGTGTGCACATGAGTCGAAGGAACAATAGGAGAAAATTTTGAGGTGTAGACTCAAGATTAATGATCTATCTTTATAATTTCAACAATATCTCTATCATGTAAATCTTAAATAACCACATAGTTTGTTGTGAAATAAACACTTTAACATGCTCCACCATGTGTGATCTAATAGAAAAATGATATTGGTTGATAATAAAGGCACACAAAGAATATCATTAAATGACTCTTCATCCATGTCAATAAACCATTTCCCACACACATATGTGTTGTTAGCTATCAGTACATGTGGTGATGTATAAGATTTAAATAAAAAGAACATACTTTATAATGAATCTATATGATTTGAAGCTATAAAATCAAGGATTCATCTCCTTGACTCAAAATTTTCAATTACAACAAGTTCTTGCCCCTTTCATTTCTTTAAATATGAATGAGAATAAGATGACAAACCCCCTAACATAGTTGAAGGAAAAATGATTCCATTCTTCATTAGAAGATTCTTTAAATCATCGATCTATTTTGAATAACATTGATGTTCATCATGACCTAATTTATTGAAATATGTGCATATGGGCTTCTACTTCTTAGATTATTCCCATTTTGAGGGAGAAGATTCATAATATTTATGTGGATTGTTCTTTTTCTTCTTTTTAGGATTTGTTGATTTTCTTTGTACCTTAATCTCCCTAGCTACTAATTCTCGTGGTTTAGAAGAGTTGGTGATAGATTCACTTCCTCTTGGAATAGAATATTTTAAAATACATCAAAAGTGGGCTCAACATATGCAACTCTAAAAATCAATGGGTGTTAGAAATATTAAAAAATTACTAAATGCTCGAGACCAAGCTTAGATAATACATTTTAAATCAATTGTAAATACTTATCAATCTTGCTTTCATTTAGCTGTGTTCTTAGTTGTTTAATCTTAAAGATATAGTCTCAAATGTGGTCAAAACCTTCAGGATCAAGATTCTTCAAATCACTATCAATACGATATCCCCTACTCTTGTTTGTTTTACCATACATTTTTTGAAGAGACTCTTAAACCTCCTTAGTTTTTTTGCATGATTCAAGATAAAATTATAAATCAAAAGAAACTAATAAATAAATGTAACCAAGAGTTTTCTCATGGTTGATCTCCCACATTTCCTTTCCACTAGAATTGATAGGTTCATAAATATTTTCTTTTACATATCCTATGTAACTTTTTACATCGATAATTCTATATTGGTTGTTTGTAATGCCCCATCTTATAACCTAAGGAATGTTGCAATTGTATATAAAAGTGAAATAATTTTTTTTTTTAAAGTATTAATATTAACTTA
Source organism: Sequoia sempervirens (assembly GCA_007258455.2). Taxonomy (NCBI): domain Eukaryota; kingdom Viridiplantae; phylum Streptophyta; class Pinopsida; order Cupressales; family Cupressaceae; genus Sequoia; species Sequoia sempervirens. The sequence continues at coordinate 94,398 of VDFB02263788.1, forward strand.
ATTAGTTGCATACATTCACTAAGTTACGCGACGTTACACTACTTGAGTTTCCATAGATGACTTTAGTATTTAGCATTGCACATATTTAATTAACATAAACACAAAAGTAAACATTGCATATCATTTGAATTCCATTCAAGATAGTATTAAGTACAAATATGATTCTTACATTGCATTTGAAATATATTACAATACTCATTCATCTGATGAGGTAGATCAATAATAGTTACAATTACATTTTACAAATGTTCACCTCATAACAATTGAGGGATGTTTCAAATACAAGATTTCCAATAATGCAATAAAGAAGTACACATATGTATCCAAGTATGAGCTCTCCATCCATGAAGCTCTCGTTGCCATGATCATAAACTGGGGACCCAACGGAGTAAGGTGCACGTTCCACCCAACCATGTGGTACCCGTAGGTCCACCCCCCGTGCTAGGAGATAGTAATATGGTTACCTAGACATAACCTATTCACCCTAGACACAAGTACATAACTAACTGATGGTTACATTGCTTCCAAATTTAAGACAATCAAATATGCTAAGTACATAAGGTAAACTGTTATTTTAGGTGGAGTGTCATCACAACGCAAAGGTTATCCCGGTGTTTCTTCCTAGGTCCCTCCCCAACTTGTTACCCCCTCTTATGAAACCCGCCCCATTTACAATCTATTATGGAATCGAATATCTTTTAAGATAACAAGATATCGATTTTCCATTCCATGCCTTCTCATCTTATACTCAAGACTGAACTAGCTCAAGAGTCCATAAGTGAGGCATAATCATCTTATTAAGGATTTTAATTCTAACTACTGTGTTATTTAGTTATCATTGACTTACTAACTCTTTGTAAGTTACCCTGACACCACTTTGTGTGTCGGCCCTTACACAGAGCCACTCCCCTAAACATAACAAAGGAATACTAAGTTTCCCTGACTAAGGTAGACAAGGTGTATAAAAATACAACATAAACTTCTATTCTTTTCACAACGAACATCAATAACTATGTTTATAAAATCAGGTGTCCAAACACCATACAAAACCACATACACAACCTTAGCCATCACAAGAATTCAACTTAAACAATCACAACCCCCACATTATCCAACTTGTTTGGAAGACTTATACAACTAAGACATTCCCAATTTGCCCAATAAGAAATACGATTATAGCAAATCAAGAAAAATAAACATCTACTGTTCGAATTTACTAAATCCAATCATTCAAAAGAATTAGCAAGAAATTATAGCAACTTAATTGTAATTCTTTTCTCAAACAATAAAAGAAATAACATCATATTATTCTAATTTCTTAATCATGTTTAATAATGAAATTATGTTTTCTCTACATAATACATTTCATTATAAACTATATATTCATAATTTTCATATACTAATTAACATTATATAATTATTCATTTAAATAAATGCACTTCATAACAATATAATAAAATATTTATTTAAATATATAATTATATATAAATAAATATTTTTAATTATCCACATTAGAAATATATTCCCTCATATTTAAATCACAAATTAAAAAGAAACTTTTATAGAACAATATATATACATTACATATATAACATATATTTTAATAATATATATTATATATGTAATATATAATATAATATCATTAATATTTAAAAAAAAATTTAAACAATTCAAATTTTATATAAAAAAAAAACAAAAGGGTAGGGGCCCGGCTGTCTACACAGCCGAACCCTCCATGGGAGGGCGTGGCTGTGCAGGCAGCGTCGGCGCTGCCTGTGAAGGCAGTGCTGGGCACTGCCCTCACAGCAGGCTCCCTTACGGGGGTCGGCCGTGGGGATAGCCCCCTATGGCTCCCAACACAGCAAGCAATTTTTTTTAAATGAAAATTTTGAAATTCATTTCCATAAGTTTAAAAATATTTCTGAATTAATAATTCCGTGGGATTTTCTTTGAAAATCTGCGTACGGATTTCACAACTTTGGTATAAAATTTCATAAAATTCTTCATATAATATATATATATACAAAATTTCAACAATAGATCAAATACTGTAATTATGTAAATACTTAACACAGGGTTTTCCTACAGAAAAATTGAGAAATTTATCCATTTAAACAATTTTTCCTCAAAGAATTTTCAATTAAAATCACAATAGATTCACAACTAAAAATATCAAAATCTTTTCTACAGAAACCAATAACAAATTTTTGACAGGAACTTCATTTAAAATTCTTCAAAGATCTTTCCTATTTCCTTTGAGAATTTTTCTAATGTTTAAACAAAATCTTTACAAATTTCATCGAGAAGAAATACAGGAATCACAAAACAAATATTTCCTCAGACATTCTTTTTCTAAAGAAAACAAATTAATTACAAAGGAAAATACCTATTTTTCTGTAACTTGAAAACTGCGTGTAGAAGAGAGCCTCTGTTGCCTATAGCGTGCAATCCTCCAAACCTTCTCCAGAAACCCCAAATCCAAAGAAAGCTAAAACCAACCAAAAGATCCTCCAACCAAAGAGATCTTCCAAAAATATACAACAAAACAGAGGAAATCACAATTTCTTTAAAAATAATTTTAACAGTAGACTATTTTTTTCATTTTCCCGTGAAGAAAAAAGATAAACCTCTGTGTTTCCCCAAATCCCAGATAACCTCCGAGAAATTCCTCAACCAAAAACAATAAATTTAACTAGCACACATGTCGAAAAGAATAAAATATCTTCAACAACTTCCCGACAATCTTTCCTTTCCTCCACTTTCAAAATTTGCATGCTTTTAATTTATTTAAAATTTCCAATTTTCAAAAATACAAAATTTATTTACAATTAAAAATGCCATTTCCAAAATAATAATTAATTTAAAATTAAATCTATTCACACACATTTAAAACAATTTTAATTTAATCAATTAATTTATTTAATTAAATGAATTTAATCTCTATGATCAAATTATTTAACCAAACAAACTAACTAATTAATTAAATAAATGTAAAACTTATTTCTTTAACATTTAAAAATTAATTTAAATAAACAGTATATTAAAGCATAACAAACTATCATAAAATGATAAAATTTTCCTTTCAAGCAATTGATCCAATCAGGGACAAACAAGACCATCTATGACTCTGAACTAAAACTAACAATGTACTATGACTGGGTTTAAGACTAGACTAGGATGAACCATGCTACTACCTCCCAATCAACATTTTCGTTGAGTCTTGACACACTCATAACTGAGTAACCAGGTGGAGTTGGTGTCATGTACCTGCAATCCTACAACCAAACAAATAACAAACATATATATATAATCCATAATATAGGCACACCGTGCAGAGAAAATCACGGACATCATAGGGCACTCACAAGCAAGTGATGCAATTTCATTCTCCACACCAATACACGTCACATCAGACTAAAAAATTAAATAACAGTTAGTCCATCATAAACATATACATAGCAATAACATCTGAAGGGAAACATCTACGCTATCACAAAGCATGTCAGAAATCAAATATCACCATACAATGTATCATCATATCACAAAGTGAATCCATCATTGCCAAAAATCAGCTACCAAACATCCAAACCAATGTACCAAAGTCTAACAGTTGCAAAACATGCAAACATAAACATAAGCATAAATGCAGGGTACCTACATTGTTTCTATGAGATATAATTATATGGATTTAGGAGTGTAAGGAAAGCTAGATGCAGAAACAACTCTCCTGACGTCAATACCTCAGGGAAGAATGCATATATACTTTTAATTTTTCAATTACAGTCTAATTAAGATGCACTTTGAATTAAATATCAGAAACAGGGAATTAGACAAACACAGATGAACTGCAAATTTATGTGGGAAAACCCTTACGGGAGAAAAACCCACCACACCAAGAGAAATCACTTTGTAGTACAGTAATGGAGATTACATACAAATATCAGACTTATCTTTCTGATGTCATATTACAGCAACATTCACCATGAACAGCCTTGTTACAGAACATTCACATTACAGTCTTCTCATAATAGAATTCATCCACTGATCATACAGTCATACAACAATCTGTCGATCCTTCGAATAATCCAACTTAACTTCATCTTCTATTCCAAACCATATTCATGTCGCCCCTGTCTGTCGAGCTTCCTCTTAGAACTGCCACAACAAACTGTCCTCCAACGGTTCCCATTCGGCTACTCTGATTGGCTATTGATTTACCACATAGGATGGTCTTCTCTTGGTCAAAGCGATCAACCTGTGTTGGCATGTTGGTGAGACACAAGAAGTGTCTCCCCGATGCCCAAAGGCTTCACCATTGATGTCGCCAAGAGTCATCCTAGTTTTCTAAGATGTTACATCGAGTCCAGAGAGCTATCACTCAGCTTTCACCATGTCGCCAAGACATATCGCTTTCGCTGAGACATCCCATCAAGCCTTCATTGTTATTCTGAAGCATCCAACAGTTGATGAGACTTATCGCTATCGTCGGGAGGTTACATCGATGTTCAATAGTTACTCCAAAGTATTCAAAAGTCGGCAAGACTATCATCCTTCGCTGAGAGTTCATACTGAGTCATTAAGGGTTATACCAAAACATTCAACATTCGACAAGATATCACTTTCGCTAAGACGTTACTCCAAATGCTCACAAGTCATATCGAGCACCAAATGACAGTCGACAAGACATTCGTCTTTCGCCAAGAGGTTTCACTGAGCTCTCCCATGTTACTTCGTAGTCATACTACTATCGGCAAGACCCCTTTCCATCGTTAAGACCTCACAGTGAGATCTTTCGTGCTACCCCGAGTGAACACCGTCGGTGAGACAAAGAAACTGTCGCCAGGAGTTTATAACGAAAACTCTGAGTTACCTCGAAGACACCAAGTGACTGCTATCGGTGAGACATTCATATCGGTGAGAGCTCATATCGAAACCTTAAACCTTTCGGCCAAGTCTCTCCGATGACTTCAACACAAACGCTATCGACGAGACATTAACACATCACTGAGAGCTCATAGCAAACACCCAAGACTCTCCCTGATATCCGATAGAATGGCCTGTCAGCCAGAGATCTCCACGAGCGGTAAGAGGTTACAACAAACAAACTGTCACAGCGACAGGCTCCAAAGTAACAGCGTTCGGTGAGACTCCTGCAAGGTCACAACGACCTAATTTGATTCAACAAGGTTACTACTGCTAGTCGGCCAGACATGATGGACATCACACCGACTTGGCTCCAATTGAGGTTATAGCCTGTGATGATTGAGACACATATTTCCAAATAATCTCCCACTTGACGAAGATCACATGTGCACCTTTGTGAGCACAACAAAACTATTGAAAATCATGGGCACTAAGGCCCATTGGCATTCACCTGAACTTGTCTGTGCTCACCGGCTTTGTCAATGCATCTACAACATTCTCCAGAATATCAACTTTCTCCAAACTGACCTTTCCATCCTCCACCATATCTTGTATAAAGTGGTATTGTACATCTATATGTTTCGTCCTGGCATGGAAAGTAGGATTCTTTGCCAGAAAAATTGCACT
>VDFB02263788.1:100047-418427 GCA_007258455.2 Sequoia sempervirens
GGGCATGAGTTGCAACAATGGAGGCATCAATGGTAGCATCTAGAATCACTTCATCAATAGGGGCAACATCAAGACCAGCAACATCTGTAGGAGCAACGACAAGTGGTGGAGGGAACACCAGGTTCCTAAAGTTGGTGTACCAGTCGATGTCATAAATGGGAAACACATTGAACAAGTGGAAAAGGAAGTGGCAAGCATGAGTCAACCTTTGGTGATGTTCTTCTTGTGACTGGATGCAGAAGCTACTGAGGAATGACACCCATGGTACGAATACGTCTTCCTTAATGTATTTCTGGAGGTCGCTTGTCGTTGGCAGGCCTATTCCAAATGCAATGTTTGCTACCACCTCTCTGAGACCGCCCAAATATTTCTTCAAAAATATTTCAAGCACCAGGTGCAGAACCAATGGCTTGAGAACCACAATGTCGAGCATGGATGCCATGAAGTGAGAGCACACATCAATGTTAACTCTATACTTATCCTCATAGTCAATGCAATCCCTCCCCAGAATCCACTTGATTGCTATAATGGCCAGAGAATGCTTATTCTTGGTCATCCTTTTGAGACTCCTAGTTGAAATTTTGTAGGATTAGTAGGAGCTAATTAATTAGCATAAGCTGGTGGCAGTCTTTGACAGTAGTCCATATGATCAAACGTTGCGGTGTCATTTTGCAAGCGCTTGTCAAACTCCAAAAAGGAACGCAAATCTTTTCAGGCACTTATTGCATATTTGAGCTTAATCATTCCATTTGGGATATTAATTTCCATGGCATACAAATTCCTAAGCTTCCTTCAAATTGTCAGCTCAAGTTCCAAGAAAATCATGCTGGAGGACATCATTACCAAAGGTCATTATGAATTCTTGTCATTTCAAAATTGCAAGTAATTCATTTTGCACAAGCAAATAACTAGTGGTACATGCCAAATTAAATGCTAAAAGATGAGCATTGTTGGCCATCCCAAGAAGGAAATAACTAAGTATTGCATGTAAAAGGCTAGTATTGTGAATGTTTTTCAAACGCTACCTAGAGCAAAAGAATTTTTAAGCACCACCAGATTCGAGGTAAATTGCAGAAGATTTGGGCTAAGCAGAAGTTTCTTTCAAAAGGAAAATGGCAGAGATTTCACAGATAGAGGCACAAGTAGAGGTGCAGGAGGAGGCAACATAGATCTTGTTTGATGATATGCGTGCAACATCAACCGTTTACATCATTGAATATGTCTCTTACGCTTCACCTGGTATACCAGAGAAGCTAGAATGGGTAAACACACGGATCCTAGACAAGCTCAAAAATTATAGAAATCAGAGCCTAATCAAGGAGGACTGGGATAATATTCATGATCTCATCCTTGCAAAGAACCCTAAATCTTTGAGGGAGGCGATCTGCGAAAGAATGAAGAAATTTATCGACTCAGATTCATTAGTGCATAAGCTATGGTTCAGTGGGCTCCCACAGTATATGGTCTTGTTTGTTCACTATTTCCTAGAACTAGTCGATGCGGCCATCGAACATTTCAACCCGAGCACTAGCACCATCGAGGGTCAGAGGCTAAAGGTCAATAAATGCCCAAGAGCTATTTGGAATATGTTGTGCATCCCTGACCAAATCTTCAGACCGGAAGAGATAGAGCCATTCAACCCAGTAAAGGGAGAGGAAATATGGAGAACCGTGAAAAAGGATCTGGAATTTTATAACAAAGAAACCCAAAGGCCTAAGGAAGACAAACAAAAGCCACCAAAAATTCCAACACCGCACAATGCCTTCCCCGCGAACATGCAGGATGCCTTCTCAATATTGGCATTTGTTTGTGGCATGGACATTGACTAGGATGTGCATGAGTTTCAGTTGGGTCCGGGGTTTCAGTTCCGTAAGCAACATTTCTTTTTCTGGTATAATTTTTCACAATTCCTTGTTGATGAGATGCTAAGGAAAATAAGGGACTATGGCCAAACGCAACAGAAGTTCAGGTTTCCCTCCTTCCTTGCCCATATGTTTTTGCATCAAAACCCTAATTTCTTCAAGAAGCATGTGAAGTTAGCTATTTTTGATGGATCAGGTAAGAGGAGGCTAGCTTCTATATGGACTCCTCTCCTCTCCTCTACTTACAACTATTATGCATTTTCAGATTATTTCTTAACTCCGATTTTGCATGATTTGAGAGGGGAGGATGATATTGACCAGCTCACCAAGGAGAAAATAGGGTATATGTAGAACTTCACTCCCAAATGTGATTGGTTTCTTAAGGTGGATTTCACATTCATTTAGATGTTCGGTTTCATAGGGGAACCATTTCACCTTCTGGCATGTGTCACAAATCAGGTTCTAGCCCTCAAAATGTTATGAAAATTATCCATTATCGACTACACCTTTTGCAAGGGATCAACCAAGAAGATGGGATTATTCATCTACTTTCTAAGCTTTAAAATGGTGGTCATGAAGAAAAAGAAGACACACTAGTTGCTAGAAGATAAGATGGCTCATCTGGGATTGGTGATTATTTGTGACAAATGAAATTACAACCCTGATAATGACTTGTCAAATGAATTTTCAAGGTAACACATAGCCCCTAACCTTACTGGGAAAAGAGGTAGAACTCGCTGAAAGATCTAGATGGTCTACTGGTTGATTTGATTCACACTCCTATAGAGGACAGTAGGCCGCCATGGAATAGTTTCTACTTTGTTGTGGCGAAGTATGATGAGAAGCGCAAAATGGGAGCCGACCTTTGAAAAAAATAATAAAAAATGGAAGGATGGAGTGAGGAAAGAATCAAATATTTCTGGGTGTACTGCCAAGAGATCAAACAACTTGAGGCCCCTTACAGAAGCGTGGTGTTGGATGATGAATTTGATAGATTGTGGAATGAGGCACACATGGATTTTGACGCAAGCACTGATAAGGATGATGACTCTGGTGAGGAGCTCGAAGAGCATGCAAGGAATGGAAAGGAGAAAGAATTAAAAGTGTCGTTGGCCTCCACTCAGCAAAAGAGGAAGGCGATGGAGCAACGTATCCAGGTTACTTAAAATGTGTGGATGAACATATCAAGAGCTTCGTGGACACTCACCTGGACTGCAACAAGGACAAGGATGACTCAGTAACAATCAAAAACTATAGAGCTGGAGAACACCCCTCCCGCCAAATGACAACACATAGAAGCAATTGTTGGGGAGAGTTTGCAAGCACCCACAACAAGCCAGGAGGCTGTGTTGAGCCAACAACCGCAATCATCGAGTCAACAGGTAATATTTGCTCCTTCTTCTCTTACTTTTCAATCTCCAGTGTCCCCTGTTGTCTCTATGATGCCCATCACTACAAGTGTTGAACCTTCCTTTTCCACTTTTTCCACAATGATCATGAGAGGTTTCTCTCATTTTTTGTAGGAGAGATCGTTTATCTTGATTCCTTTGCAAACCCTCACACCCTTCGTCACTGCTCAAACTGTTATTATCTCTCTTTCTACCAACATGGCTACTATTGAAACCCCTCCTGCTACCACTATATCAAGCTCAACTTAGTTCACCTAGCATTTGGAATCCACCATGAGCCCATAATCACCGCAACAATCGATGAGTCCTCCCGCTGGTTCACAAACTGGGTTTTGGCATGTCCCTCATTTCTCCCCGCTTACAACTAATCTCCTTAAGAAGAAAACACTTAGAACCACTACCCTCACATTCCCTTTTTCCCTACCTCCCGGTGCACCTTTCGCAGGCGAGCTAGTTCAATTTCTAGCCTAATTTATGGCACAAGGTGATGCTACAAAGAAAGCACGGGCTCTCATAATTTAGAAGCAAAAGGCCAAGGATGACAAAAATCCAGTGAAGCCAAAGGTGTATAATGTTTACAATGAAGCTTAGAAATTGATCCATTTCACAACCATGCATCTAAACATCATCAAACCACAAGGGGAGATGCAACTCGACGATTACAACATGTTCGCCATGGGACTCGATCTAAGCATAGCCCGACCACAAGACAAGGTTCAGCTCATGGAAGAAATGCAGTGGGTAGTGACCATTGACTTCCTCAAGTTTGGTCACCAACTAAAGAAGAAAGAAGAGGAGCTGAAACTTGTGAAGGATAGGGTTGAGTTCCTGCAAACAAAGGAAAAAGCGATGGAAGCAGAAATTGTGTGTTTATCAGACAAAGTGCAGGAAGTAAAGGTAGAGCAGAAAAAACTCCAAGAGGAACTTGCAAAGTTCCAATCCATTGACCCAACCTTGGTCGACGAGCTGGGATGGAGGAACCAAGACTATTAGAGAAAGTTAGCTCTAGCGAAGCTAGCAGTGCAACAAAAGAGTGGGGAGTCTAACAGACAACATGCTCAATTCAAGCAACAAATGCAACAAAAAGATGCAGACTTTGAGAACCAAAGGGCCCAATTGGAAAAGTAGCTCCAGGATACGAAGTCTTCCCTTGAAGTAGAATCAATGAGGAAAAGACATGTAGAAGAAAAATGGATTTCCAAATGGAGGACATTGTCAGAACAACTTGCATCTGCAAACAAAAGTATCATGGAGCTGACACAGAGTATTGGCTTGAAGGATGCAAAAATTGCCCTTCTAAGGAGTGCTCCCCAGACCCCTGCTGCCCAATCGGACCTCATTCCAGTGGCTCAGTAGCTATATGTTTCATATTGGGAAAAGGTCAAGGCCTTCTACCTGACACTACAGCCAACGCTCCAATTTATTTTATAGGTGACAAAATTGAGCAAGGAGGTTCATGGAGCAATTGAACATTTCCCACAGTTTATCGCAGAAAGGGTTCCTAAGGAAAACTTTTTGCTAAGTTATACATGGTATTGAATGAAGACTTAGCAAAGGAAGGGATCAAAGATTGAAAGGTTGCTGCCAAAATGGAAAACAAATTCATCCACTACCACTCAGCTATCCTTTGTGCTAATGCATGCACATCTACTTTGAGCTAGACTATGGATAGCATACAAGAAAATTTCTCCTAGCTAACTGAGATGGGCCTGCCCTCCCCATTTCTTGCAGATGATTCAATTTCCACAACAGAGCAAATTGTGGTGAAGATTGAAGAGGAGTAGAAAACATCCACTTTTCAGAGTTTCATCCAACCTCCTACCACAACAGATATTGAAGGTGTCACTCATGCGATTGCGTGACTACTCTTCCAACTTGAGTCCAGGGTCGGTTTACCTGCAACGCTGCCTCACAAAGAAATGCTCAACCTGAGCGGAGCGTAAGAGAATGTGTGTGATATATCAAGACTATTTGAGGCTGACTGGTTGCCTTTGCAGGTAGCTCTTTCTAAGCTTTAACTCCATCGCCCTATGGATGGGGCTCTAGTCTGCAAGCCAGAGAAAATTTTGGTTTCCTCATTCTACAAGCGAAATGCCCCTGGTAATTGCCAAAGGTTGTGAATATAAAATTCCTCGAGCTCCCTTCGGGTGGTTTTATTTTGCTAAGTATTGGCCCAACCCTCATATGTTTGGAATGATTCCATTCACAACTCAATCAATCCTCTTTTTGCTAAACCTCGTCGGCTACCACCACGTGTCTACCAAGCGCTCCTCACAAAAAATGCTTCCTTCACTCTTATACCGGCTCCCACCATGCTTCCACGTGTCTACACCACAAAATTTTCATTTTTGCTTCCCTTCACTTTTTTGTCAAGCCCCATTCGCGTGCCATGTAGCATGCATTTGCATACACTTCTAGTGGGCCCTACAGTCAACATTGATAGTAGGGAATTCCTCCATGTGTCTTCCCAGCACAATTTTTCATCGTAGAAAGGTAGAAATGAACCACGGGCTGTGACCTGCCGCCACATGTCCTTTTGGCGGGAGTTCTACTGAAGGGAAGGATAGAGTGAACAACAAGTTGTGACATACTTCCATGTGTTCTAACTGCCTCCACTAGGAAGCAACACTTGTCTGTATGCTATTTTTTTGGACCACTGCCATCATTCGTAGGGGATGCATCTGGCTAGGAAGCGACTACTTTCTATGGCCCAAATATTTTTTGTTACAACGACCAAGGGGAATCACTGCCACTGCCATCATTACTCGAGATACAAAATCTTTTCTATTACTGGCCCACCAGGCGATGGGATTGTTGGCTATATATACTCCTTCCTATTTTTGAAAATGAGTTCGGAAGAGGCAAAAAAATTAGAGAAAGACACCAGGCCTTTTATGCTTTTAGATTATTGTATGAGACTTTCAGACTGTGTCATTGTTCGACCTTTCTATTTTTCTTATGTTATTTGATAAAACAATGATTTTGTGCCATTATTGTCCTGAATTGCTCATTTGCAGAACTTTTATGATTTTAATACAAGTTTGCTAGTTTAGATCATGTCTTTGACTCCTCTTTTCAATGAATGAGTGTCAAAATTATTTTATGTCATTAGATGAATTGTTCGGATCTTTATCTTTGATTTCTGTTAATTTTAGAACATAGAAAATCATTGATCAAGCCCTTAAATTGAATCCCCAAAGATAGATTCACTGTGCCTATATCTACCCTTTGGCACATCACCTTGGTTAGATCTCTATCTTTTTATATTTACTTCCTTTTCCCATTCCAAAACCCCAATTACAAAAGAACCCAAGTTCTTTAAAAACTTGGATGTCACTCAGTTTAGCACAATTGGTCCCCCCATTAACTAAGTTTCCCATAAAGGTTGTTACCTTTCAAATTTTTGGCATCAACAGTACACACTACTTTTTATTTGGTAAATTAGAATGTATTATGTTCATTAGCATTACACCAACACAAAAATAGATTAATACAACAAATGATGCAATGACTTACACAAACTAAAAAAATAGACCTACACCTAGAAAATCCCTAATTAGGTGTTAAAAACTCTAAAAGAGTGAGCATAGGATCCTTATGCAACTGTATTTTAGTCTTATACAATGCTACAATGCCACTAGAGCATACATACAACTCAATAATGGCTTAAACTAGATCCTAACTCTTGTTACTAGCCTCAACACTATTCAAAACTTTATATTCTATAACACAACCATGATAATAAAAATAAGAAAGTTTCCCTTGAATATGCTCAAATCTCTCAAACACTCCAACAAGTATTAGTTAACCTTTACAAGAAGCCTACAAGTTCGATATGCAAAAATTAAAGATCAAACTCCAAAAAGAGGATTTGAAACACTAAAAATCTTCATATTCCATTGATTTCTTGTATTATAAGGTTTTTGTTGCTTTTGACAAAGAGTCATTTTTAATTTTTGTGCAAAATATATTTTGCTATTTTTAGAAAGAGGCACTTTCACTAAAAAAATATTTTTTTCTTCATTTGGAAATGTGCACTTCAATCTTAAGTAACCTGTGAGATAGCCCAAAATATCCCACACATGTCTTGAACCAAAATATAGCTCCTCTTACTCCATAACTAATTGAGAAGTAAATAATTTGTAAAGATAATGCTTAAGCCAACTCTAAATGATTGATAATGGTAGCATGAAACAAATGGTCTATCAATCATGATATAATCGGCATATCATTCCTCCCTAATAAGGGGGATTTAAGTCCCTACAAACTCAAGGAATTGCCAAGTGAGGAACTCCTTTCCTCTAAAACTCTTCAAGATTCAACTTAAGCTTGCTTCTCTACAATCCCTTCAAGCTTACTTGTCCTTCAAATTGATATAAACCAAGACTTGTTAGTATCCTGGCCATCCCACTCAAATCACAAAAAGAAAAAAAAATATATTTTCACATGTCTTAGAAGTGCATTCCTTTGGACTTGAGAAGCAAATTGGGACTTTGGTGCACCTATTGTCATTTTTTTACTTCTCCTTCTAAGAATGAAGCCCCTTCAAATTTCCAATCCCTTCTCCATTTCAACATGTTGTCCGTCCAATGGTGAAAAAATAACCCTTGCACTTACACTAAGTATCTTCTTGCATGTTGAAGCACTAGGCAAAGTGAACTTGGACTTCCCAAAGTAGGAATATAACATGATTTCCTTTTCATTTAACCTAAGCCTACACTAATTCTTCCTCCCAAATTAAACATCTCTCATAGAGATATGGCCTCCAATAGATAATAACATAGCCATCTACAAAAATCACATTCATTACAAGTACATCTTTAAACTCTAGGTAAAGTCCAAAACACAACTTATGTTGCTTACTCATAACCTTTCAATTCCTTGTTGTAGCCACTATAAAATATATGGATATGGAAGGTATACAATATACAAAGCAAGATCACCAACCAACTTATGTTAAATGAGGATTGTTTGTGAATATGAATCTAACATTGCATCTGATTTCTAACCTCTTACATGAATATTGATATGGAATAAATGGGCGAGCTCTTCATTATGAGATCCCTTACCCACCTTGCAAGCACCCTTACACATAGTGACACATGAAAATATTTCATCCATATATGAGTTGTGTTTTATCTCTATTTTTTTTCCCACACATGTAATACTCTTCCTTTTCCCTTCATCTATGAAGTTACCAACTCTCGATTTCAAAATATTTCTTCTATATGCCAATCTTTATCACAATGGGAACAATAAGAATGTTTTTTACCTTTACCATTTTAAATAATAATGGTAATAGTATTCAATTTAAACCCTATGTGCTATTATTAGCAAAATGTAAGTTTACATTATGTGTATATGTATGTTAAACAAATCGAATTTTTATAATAAAAAATAAATGTAAAATAATTTAATTTAATAAAAAATACATTGAATTGGGATTTAAAATGGAAAAGAATTGATACTGGAAAAGATAGAGAATATATGGAACATCTAAAATTAGAATATAATTTTGTAAATGGGATCAAAGTGGTTGGAGAAACATCCCTATGAAATTTGAGTAAAATATGAGAACTATGAAAAAAATGCTCATGTTTGCATCTAGACACTTGCATCCTCACTTGGATGTTTGTGTTTGCATCTAGACACTATTGTGCATATGGGGAATTCATGTTTTTTGCTTCGATAGATATATAATTTCCTATAAACACTCAACTTAATTTTTAACACTTCTACTCTTGATAATCTGCAATAAGCTGTTGGGAATAGGATGCCATTTAATTGCAATCCTAAACATTATTGCATGTATCTCCTAAGTCCTTGGATAGTGTTCTCCAATACTAGGATTAGAAAGAGGTTAAATTCGAATGAAATGAACATATAAATTGACATTTTTCATTAATTCTAAATGATAGGAACATGTAGGGACGCCCAAGAAGGGTTCCTACAAAATAGGAGCACATGGGCACCCACATGGAAGGTGGAACTCACCCTTAGTTAAGTTAACTGTTTGGAGAAAAGATAGCACTTCATTAATGCATGTAAAGATCCTAGAATTTAGGGATTTATGTTTACATGCATGGAGTTTAGTTTAGTTATGGTTTAGTTATCTTTAGTTGCATGTAATTAGTTTGAGTTGCATGTTAGTTGACTTCAGTTGACTTGAATTTCATGATAATGACTTGAATTGCATGACAGGTAACCGGTCACTACTTATAGTTAACAAGGGATGATCAATCATGCATGATATTTGCATGATTTGATGGAGAGATATGTTTCAGTTAACAAAGATTGACTTGGACCCGCATTGGGTGCCCAAGTTGGCATCTTGGAGTTAACACTTTTGCATGATATTTTATAAGGCTGAGTTAAGTGGGCCCATTCTTGGGTGCCAAGTTTGAGGAGAAGCTTACAAGACATCTTTATAATCAACATTGAGTTATGACTTCAGTTTTGGATGCCCAAATTGATGAAGGACTTGGTTTGACATTGTTTTTCACGGAAGAACTCTACTTGCAAAGAATAGGCGTAGGTTTTGTGAGATAAGCTTTGTGCTTTGTAATTGTAAACTCTTTGGAGTTTACAAGGCTCATTATTGTCTATTTATTGCAGCAAGTTGAAGAGATTTTGATTAGAGTTTATTACAGTTTGCGAAGAAGAATTGTTGAAGGCAAAAGAAGCATCTCAAGCAAGGATTGGAATTATTGTAATCTTATTCTGAGATTAAATAATACATTGATTCTTGGTGGAGTTTTTTCCCAAAAGGGTTTCTCCATGGTATATGTTGTGTAACTTCTTGCTTCTGGTCTTATTCTTCTACAATCTTTTGTCTACTACTAAAAATGGTAAAATGAATTAAACAGATAATCATCCACAAAGAAATTGTAACAAAGAACACTTAATTAGATCAGAAATCGCAAAGTTTTACAAAGTATTAAGCTACATAATCACCTTCATTTTCAACATAAGCCAACTTAGCACATTTTATTACAACCTCATGCTATTTCAACATCTAGAAAAGTCTTAACAACACTTTACTACATATTTTATCTCAACCCAACTAATTTTCTTACTCCCTACACCTAGTTTACCTATGCTAACACTATTTTCTTCATTTTCTATTTTCACATCATATCCCTTTTCACAAGACTCATTTTCCTACACCCAACACCTAACTTCACCCTTATTACACATTTCCTTTTAGCTTCCCTCTTCAAAAATCCTACCTTTGTATCCCCAACACTTTGTTTTTCCCAACACTTCAATTTTATCATCACCTTTGTTTTTGTCTCACCCTTATCTTTCCATGTCCTATCTCATGTCTCCTCCCATTTCCCTTTCCTCCATGCATCCTTTCTTGATTCTAATATTTTCTATCAATTATTTTCTTCCCATCCCTTTGTTGTTGATAATATTCTAAAAAATTTCAACCTAGATTCTTCTCCTCTTTTTATTAATCATATCTTGGTTATTCTTTCTTACTAGTCCACTTTCACTTTTTTCCTTAGCACACATCCTTATGTTTTGGAAAGCCTTATGCAATTTTATTCTAACTTATCTAAAAATGGAGATCCTCCAACTTATTCACCCTTCATTACATCTACTCCATATCCTCTCCCTCTAGATAGTAATACTTGCCCCACTTTTCCAATTGCACCCTCTCTTAGTGTAAGGTTCAAAACCCTAAACTATCTCACAAAAATAAATAGTAACTCATTTTCACATAAATACATAAATGAATGAAACATATTCAACATATACAAATGACACATTACATATCACATGTAAAAGTGTATAATCTAGAATATTAAGTACCAGAAATAAGGTACATCATTACATGAAGTACTATCTAGTCAAGTATTATAGAGTAAAGATATAATTTATGCAAGAATATGACTCAGGCTCTCATGCCCATCTAGTCATAACAATACAAGGAAATAAATAAAATAACATAATTACTAGAGAGTCTTTGATCACCACTAACCCAATGATCATCCACAAACCAAGAGACAAGAACATGGCTTAGATACTTTTCTACCCAACCACAAAGCTTACACTTCCCCATAATTCTTCCTAACCCAAAGAATACTCAACCTTGCATGAGAATTCTAGCAACTTGGACATGACTAGCATGATGGAATTCGATGCAACCTGATATATCTACATACATTTCACATATGAACATGATATGCCCTACTATCAAGATATGGAAGAGAATAAAATAACATCCATCTATCTCAATGGTACACATAGCTTTGGCCAAAGCAATTAAACCAAAAATGGTAGGTAGCTCTAGAAAAGAAAATCTACTCCACTCTATTAGTCCATATTCAACACTTGTCCTGGAAGGTAAACCAAATCACATAGAAAAAAAAAGACAATATAACATGCATATATCCAATGATCATAAATAACTCCTTTCTTTTCATGCAAAATGATTATATGAAGATATTTTATTATTTCAATCCTTTCAAGTATAATGATGGTTAAATATATAATTGATATGCAATTCACTTTTTGACATGCAGTGCAATTATTGACATGCAATTTGATCTTTAATGATATTTCTCAATTTCATGCAATATTTAATGTACTTGCAATACTATTCTCAATTTCATGCAAGACTTAATGTACATGCAATACTAACTAATTTTTGATGTCATGCAGGTTCAATCCATAAGAAACTAGTTCATAACATATGATGCATATTTGTACTATTATATTTATATAGTTATGTGTATATATAAGTATGTATATATAACTATAATTATACTTTTGATATGCTGATTAGAAATAAAAGAATCAAATCCATAATAGTTAAATGACAGTCTCATATGTTCAATTTTACAGTTTCACTATGGAATCATCACAACAGAAATAAAATGTTTGCCAATATCAATTTCATGACAAATACACTATATTTATGGGTGTACTATTGTTTAATCATGTTGAGATTATAGAATAGCACAAAGGTTTATAATAGCAACAAATAATTCATAAATGGTTACAATAACAAATTATTCATTAATTCAGGTTTAATATTCTCATACTATATATATATATTAAAAATGTCATGCATGACTATTATTTTTTCCTTCTATGTAAATATCATTGCACAGGTTTTTAAACAACCACGATTATTTCTGAAACATGGTTGATGTTGAGGTTTCTAGTGCTATATTTTTGTAGGATGGTTGATTATGTGGTTCATGTGCTATGATGAATCAATATGGGGGTTGATTCATTGGTTTGAGCATTTCCATTCTTAATTTGTTGAAAAAACCTACCATTCACATTTTTTTGAAAATTTCTAAAGCCTTATCAACGGTGGTTTTTATATACTTATCAAGCAAATATTATTTTCCTTGGGGTGATGCCTCATTTGGGAATTGAGCTAAGATTTCACAAGCTTTATCTTTATTCCTCTATTCAATATAAATATTTTATTGTAGATCTAATATGAAAACAACACCATAATCACAACTTTACACACATAATTATTCAAAATAAAATGGCTATGAAGCCTACCTATCAACATTAATTTATGCTCAGTGACTGATATCTCCACAGTTGTTGACAATGCTTCCCACTCCTTGGTCACTGCTTATTATTGATCTCTAATAATCATGTCTTCCTTTTTTTCCTGAGCTCTCTTATTTATGGTTTTAATATGTTCATGTTGTTGAGGCATAAAATTGCACCCTAGTACAATTTACCATAATATACCTTCACTTTAGCCTTATAAAGATGATAATACAGAAATCTGTCACCTTTACACTTCATTCTCGTGTGTGCTTTGTCATTTTCATTAGTGAGGGAATTTTTATCACTGATGCCTCTACGCCGTACATACGTCTGCATGGTGCACTAACATCCTGAAAAGACTCTCAGGTTAGTGGACGTTGGGACGTTATGATTCTCTGTCAACCTGTGAATGCAACGTCTCCTATGAACCTTGACCACCCAAAAATGTCTCTTTGCCTCCAAAAAAATCTTTTGAACTCACTTCTATTCATTTCATTTTATTCCATTCAACTCCATTCCCTCAATCCCACTCACTTCTTGCTCATTCAATCTACATATTCCATTCTACACCATTGTTCTTGCTGCTTCTTGCTTCTATGCCATCATTTCTCATAGGTTTTCAAGTTTTACGTCATTGGCACTATTGTCTCATGCTCTCAAGGCTCTCTTCCTTCCTCTCCTAGATTCTCCAAGCATGTAGACATGAGGGTAACATTTACTTTATTGCATTGTATTGCTTATAGATTAGTATTTAGATTTTCTTTGCTTTCTATAAGTTCTATCTACTTTTGTTCTTTACCATTTTCTTTCTATCATTGCATATTAGTTGTATGTTGAGATGAAAACACCGCAAGTGGGGGTTTGGCCGAGGAAAAATCCAAAACACAACCCCAACATTTTTTTGTCTCTGTATGTGTAGGTACCTTGTTCGTGTGGATCTTGCAAGAGGCTAGACCACCCGTAAGTTGGATTTCTACTACCCTTGCTCTATATTTTGTTACAATAAATTTTTCTTTTAAGCTATAGTGTTATTCTTGTTGTAATTAATTCATTTTATGCATTTTGTTATATTCGTTCAAACTATCAGATTAAGGTTTCTAGGTTGTTAGCACACCCTATGAGTTTTTGGTTGCAAACTCTATTCCAAGTCCATACAAGATGCTAACACATCCCTGAGATGATTGTTAGCTCTTTTTAATCTGAGGTTAAAATAAGTTTACAAATTTTAAGGGATATGTATATAACAAATCATTTGGGACAACAAAATGAAAAGTAAGGAGGAGGTGGTGAAAAATAAGAGTTTTCCTTATAGTTTGATGAGTTGCCTTCTTTTGTTGAACAAGGTGAAGAAGACATGCTCGTACTAACATCAATATCAGCTTCAGTACAGTTGGGAGATACAAACAATCTTGAAAAGGTGATGATATACCAAGAGAAAAATGAGGACAACACGTTTTGAAGAGTGAATATTGGAAAACATGAGGAGAACAAGTTGGAAGTTGATGAAGGATTTTTCTCAAGAATCATAGAAGACTTTTGTTCAAGTCTTGATGCCAAGAGAACACTTAATGAATCAAAAAATTATGAGCAACACAAATTAGAGGAGAAAGCAGCCATGTTTTTATTGGAACAACATGAACCAAATCTTTCCAATCTACATGATGATAAAGAAACAGTGCATAAACATCAAGCCATCAATGGGAAATTAAATTTTTTTCTTTCAATAGGGTGTCCTATCAAACATTTATCCATAATGGAGGCCAATAAAGCATCACCAGTCATGCTTGCACCCAAGCATGAAGTTACAGCTAAAGATGAAGTTGAATATAGAGTTGTAACTAAAGGAGATTAGATTCAACTCACCTTTTCTATACAAAACAATAGTAAAAATTGTCAATGTAACTAAGGGTTATTTTAGGTTTTGGAGTCTAAGGTTAGCAAATCAATATAAATCACAAAACCCAAAGCAATTACAAAGTACAAAGGAAGTAAACAAAAGAACGATTATACCTGCTAATCGCCGAGACCTCCATGATTCACCTTTGTAACACCTTCTAGCTTGTTGGCTGATGTGTTGCCCTCAGATTCGACGTGCGAGCAATCTGTAAATACAAGTCTAAGTCCTACACCAAGCTTTGAAGGATTTGAACAAAGTCTAAATGCCTAATGCCTAAATGACTAAAAATGACTCAAATAAATCTAAGTTTTAAGATGTAAGAATAATCTAATTCATGTGCGTGTAATGTCTGTGTAATCGAAAAACGAGAGGAAAATGGCATTTTATAGAAAATGCCATTTTGAATGGACGGATGAGATTGACTTCTAATGGAGACCTAAAATCAGAGGCTCAAATTAAATTTGATAATCCCTAATCAGGGTTAGGGAAAAGTCATTAATCGAGCGGTCGAGATGCCATCTAAGAAGATTGAATCGGCGGTGGAGAATAAATGAGGAAATTAATTCAAAAATAAAGATTTTCAAAAATGAAGAAGATAAAGACTGAACTGAAGATCAGATTTGGAAAAAATCAAGAATCTGCCCAATTACTTGAGTTTTGGAATTAATTCAAAATATGGATTTTGTGAAATAATAAATAATCAATTTTCAGATTATTTACAAAATGAACTGACAGTTAAGACTGTGATGACATTTTAAATAATTTCATTTATTTAAAATGAGAGGAATATCAATTTTGGTAATTAAATAATTAAATTTAATTATTTAATTTAGCATATAGACTAATAATTAAATTAATTCATTCATTCATTTAATTATGACAAGTGACATATTAAATAAATAAATAAAACTTATTTATTTAATAATCGGAAAGAAATGATGAAAGAAGGGTAATTAAATAAATTAGAAATTTATTTAATTAGGGGAAGACTTAGATAATTAATGACGTATTTAATAAATAAATAAAATTTATTTATTTAATAATCATGAAGAATAAAAGGACATGAATTATTTAATCAATAGTCGAATGTGGACCAAAGACATAACTGAATGTCATAATTATGCTAGGACGAAAGTGGTAAAAATGAAGCTTGCAGGCCTAGGTCATTTTTAGGTGTCTACAGTCAACACAAAGAATTAGGTGATCTTGTTTATGTTCTTCTAGAATCATTGCAACTATTCATTGAGTTTCTACTTGTGCTGCATCTTTTTTGGGCTGCTCATGAACATGAAAAACATTTCAAGTTGTTAACGATGGGTTGCTATTTCACTCAACCAATTAATGGATATGTTTGAATACCACCACTGTTGGTTAGGGTAGGTTATATTAGGTGTTTTTGAGTCAATAAGTGTTGTTGCACGTAGGTTTTAGGAGTCTTTTCATTCCTCTAAGTGTTGATGCATAGTTGGTCAATTGGTTTCAGTCTAGTTTTGAGTCTTCTTAGGTGGTTTGGGTGAGTTTGAAGGTGTCAAGCATTGTTTGGAGTGCTACAACAATATACAAATTCTAATTTTCAGTATGTTTTCAAGTCCTCTCATGACTCCTATACCCAATGGATTGTATTAGGCTGCTGCTCATTATGTTTTAGCAAGAAAAACTTCTACAAAGGTCACCAAAAGTGTTAGCTCTTCTTAATCTTTGAGATTAAAAGAAGTTTGCAAATTTTTAAGGGATATATTTTGCTTAATTAAAATTGTTAAAGGAAAAATAAAGAAAATAGAGGAACTTATGAAAATGGGGCACCAAAGTCTTTTGTTTCTTTTGGAAGGAGTTGAGTTTTCACTCACGTTTGATGAGAGAAATCAGGGTTTTCTATTACCACACATTGAAGGGAAGCTCCACCTATGGTGCAAAGCCAACATGTGAAACATGAGTCACCCATGCTGCAAGAAATGAGGAAGGTTTTACTCACATAGAAAGAGGAAAATACTCAGCAGATCCTGAAGAGGGCACGTTGAGGGAGAATAAGAAGAATAGTACCATGATGCAAAGACTAATCATGAAGAATATGGAAGTTATTGAAGATTGAATGGGTTTTAAAATCAAGGGGAGTTTGTGTTTCATCCACGTTGCTAGATTTGCCTTCTTTCTTGCTTATTCTGCCAGGTATTCCTTGATATATGCCTTACATCACAGAGGAAGATAGGCTTATTAAAATACCCAAAAGCTCGTGTGAAGTTTGGATTTGTAGAATTTTATTCAATAAACCTCTAAGTTCAAAATGCAATCCTTGAAGAGGAATGGAGAAACTTCTATCATAACAGTGACGCTCCCAAATCTCATTTTAGTTGTTAAAAACCCTAGTGGTCTATGCATTGTTAGTAAGGTTAAGCCATAAAATGCACTAATACATATGCCTAGATGAGATGATAGGACAACACAATGCCAAATATTGCATAAGACAATGACTACTTAGGTTAAACTAAATGACAGTCATAGGCACAAGTTCTGAGAGGAACAATTGATTAAGATGATAGTCATGATCAAATGCAATAGGATTAGTCAAAACCAATGAAGGAAAGCGCTATAGGTTCAAAGCTTCATTGGAATATGCAATAATGTTTAAGAAGGATATGGTCATGTAGTTATCAAATATTTATGATTTTATTAAGAATGCCTCCTCACAATACAACATAGATCATAATCATAGTCATCCCTAGGGGCATCATTCTTGTAGAGATGAAACACATGAGCATGCTCATAAGCAATTTGGCTATACATAATAATAATGGTTGTTTAAGAGCAAATGACAAGAAGCCAGCAAAGAGAAGTCAAATTAGTAAGTGTAAGGAAGATAATGTCATAGCCTGTTCTATGAAGGATGAATGAATGCAGCCGCCAAAATTTCACAGAGACAGTCTAAAGTTTGAAGTTTAAATTTGTGGACAGTCAATACATGTAGAGGTTGAATAAGCATGGTAATGATGGAGGACTATTGTTTGAGTTGCTAGGACAAACTATGAGGTAGGTGAGTCTTGATGAGGGACCAAGATCAAGACAACAGAGTTGAAGGTTAAATCTTGAATGCATGCATGGTATGTTGGACAAAAACATTGAAGGCCAAAGGTCATCAAAGAGGAGCTCGTATGGAGGTATTTGAGTTGCAGATTAAAGATGAAATGATGATATCATTAAAGGACATATTTAATGAAGTTATTAGAGAGAAAAGTATCCACAACCAATCTTCATAGTAATATTTTGAAGTGACATAGTATGTAATGCAGATGGATAATGGAGGTCAAAATCCTAGAAGAAATGAGACAATGACAAATTTCAAGTGGAATATAATGTCTAGACTCGATATCACAATTGAGAGAAAAATTTAGAGCTTATAGAAGAATCTTATAAGAGGTTACATAAGTATTTAGTTGTTCACAAAATAATACTCAGATTAAAAGAGCAGTACAAGGTCTTTGATGCCAAGATTCTGAGCAAAATACCAAGGAGATAGAATGTAATGGTAGTGAGCAAAGGGGGTGAGGTTTTATGGAGCTACATAGTCATTATGTGACTAGTGGTTTTTTGGTATTCCTTATTTGTTTGTTAAAATTCACAAGAAGATCATGGTAGTCTCTAAATTATGACAATTCATATTCCATTAAGGGTGATACCAAAAACATAGTCTACATGGTTATTTCTATGTCATGTGTAAGAGGTAGGTAAAAGGGATTGTGCAATCAGTTAAAAAGCAGAAAATGAAGCCATAAAAGGGGGAAGTCTATGCACTAATGTGAAAGGACAGTCACTCATAGTCTTGCTGGCAGTTTTTAGACATTTAAGAGATCTAGGGACAATAACTGCACAGTGCCAAATGAGGTCAAATACAATGAAGAATAAACATTAAATTGTCATGAAAGAAAAAGCTAATGGTAGTCAAATAGGTATGATGGCAAGTCATAGACAAGGTAAAATGACACTCCAAGTGTATTGAGAAGATAGTCCTAATGAGAAATTGAATTTTTCCCTTATCAAGAAACTATATCTAGTTTGTTCTAATGAGAATTTTGTTGGATCTCAGTCGTGATCATATAGTTTGTCCTTGATGTCAAAATCCCTTTCAATCGGTTCTCTTTGACGATCAGTCTCAGTTTGGATCTTTATGATTTATTATGGCACTTCTTTGATGTCTCTTGGCTATTACAAAAAGTTAGTTGTTATGGTTCAATTTCATGGTGATGAGTTTTCTGGTTCAAGTTATGAATGCTACATCTTTGACTGACAGAGTTTGAAAGATGGTTTCTTTGTCAGAATGGTTCTCCTTGCATATCACAGGCTTTGGTTGTTTCTCTTTCAAGCTTACTCATATCGGAGTGAAAATGGCAGGGTCTTCCCGATCCACTTTGAAATGTCTGAGTTGCCTATTCGGCAAGAAATTTCAAATGTCATGGCGATTGAATTTAACATACAGGCTGCTTTCGGCGTAACATTAGTTTTGTCTTGGCGACCGGCTCAAGAAAGGTTATTTCGGCAAGACTTGTCTTTGGTTTTGGCAACAGAAAAGTGTTCTCTATTGGCATATGTTATTCTGTCAATATGTGGTCTCAACGATATTGGTATGTCACACTGATCGGAGATTAAAATGGATGCGTATCGGCAAGAGTTAGGGTTTTCGAAATAGGTCTCGGTGAAGTGGTTTTGTCTCGTCGACATCACATATGGGATTCACTTCGGCCAGACTTGGAGTATTCGGTTCAGCATCCCAGCGAAAAGGTAATGTCTCCCCGACAAGTGCATGTGGAAGTCTATCGGCGTGAGTTGTGGCTATCGATATAATGTCTTAGCGAGTCCTTCTTGTCTTACTGACTCATGCTCAAAAGGTTTTATCTATTTTTCAGGAGGAGTCTCACCGAACAACTCTTTGAGAGAACTTCGGCCAAACTGAATGGTATCGGGCTAAGGTCTTGGTGATTTCACTTGGTCTCACTGACTAATGCTTGTGGAAGGCTTTCGGCAAGAGGTTTATAATGTCTTAGCGACTCATAGTGGATAAAGCATTTCAGTATGACTCATGTGCATCGAAGAAAGGTCTTGGTGAATTCAATTTGTTACATCGACCAAAAACATAAAGGTAGTCTCTTCGGTAAGAGCTAGGGTTTTCGGTGAGAGGTCTCGGTGAGTGACCTTCGGTCTCGCTGATGAAACATAAAGGGACTTTGTCGGCATAAGATCTGGATTGTCTCAGTGACACACAAGTGGATGAAGACTTTCGAAAAGACATGGTGTGCTCTACAAGAGGTCTCCCCGACTTTGATATGTCTCGTCGATGGAATTCAAAAGGACTTTATCGATGTGAGTTTTGTTCTCTCTTGGCAATCTGAGGTGAATTCGGGGTGTTTTGGTATAAAGAAGATATCTATATGAGGTCTCCCCGAAAGTGATATTTCATGGCGACATGAATGAAAACGTGAGCTTTCGGTAAGACACAGGATGCTCTATGAGATGTCACCCTGACTACACATTGTCATGGCGAAGGCGGATGAAGGACACATCTCGATGTAAGTGTGCTCTTGTCTTGGCGACTTGGAAATGATAAATACTTTCAGTATGACTCAAGCTTTCTAAGAGAGGTCTCCCTGATGATGGTAAGCTATAGCGACAAATACAAGATAGAAGGCTCGTCGACAAGAAAAATGATATGTTATGGCAACAATGTGTATCAAGTGACCTTCGATGAAACATAATGTTGGTGGTATGACTTCTCCCCGACTCTGTTGTGTCACAGCGAAAAATAGAAGGATGTATCAGTGAGATAACCATTATGTTACATCGACTTATAAGGGATAAATTCTTTCGGTGAGACAGCAAAATCTACAAAGCGTTTCCCCGACAGCAGGATGTCACAGCGACAGATAGAAGGATGCATTTGGTGAGAGAATCTTTAGGCTATAGCGACAACGAATGAATAATACTCTAAGGAAGCCTATCGATGAGACATGATGTATTCGTTATGTGTTCTTCCCGACTCTGATGGCTCTTGGCGAAAGCGATATCTAAAGGGATTGTCTGGCGATTTAATTTCCTTCGGCAGAACTATATGGTTGTCTCAGTGAATAGTTACGAAGACTCAAAACTCTGTGGTCGTCATCATGGATTTGCATCAAATCTCAGAACGGTTACATAATAGGATATTCATCAAGTTTCTTTTTGAGTTGTTGCGTTTTTGATTTAATGGATTTTTCTAAATATAGTTGCATGCAAACTTCTTTGGTTGGTATCGAATCTCTGGCAAGATATTCTCTGAGATTTTAGAGGTTATGATTTTCTGTTAGTAGGCAGACATGGCTTTGATGAAAATATTTTAGTTACAATTAGAAATCTCCTGACTCAACGCAGAAATTAAAGCTTTCTGGATATGCATTACTCTGATTTTTACCATCATCTACAAATCATCATTATCCAGCTTCAGATTCTAAAAATAGCAAGAGAGTTTCAAAATCTTGTGAAAAACGCTTGTTGAAGATTTCTTGATAACAAACATACTTGAAATGTATATAAAAACCAGTGTTGAAAACTGTGAAGAAGTTGCTAGCCTACAATTCTGAGAGATAGTTATTTTGGCCATAATCAAGAGAGGGAACTGGATGTAATACTGGGATATTGTTCCTAGAGTATTAGAAGCAGAGTGTTAATGAACTTAACTGTAAACAGAGAGATCCTCTAATATATTATTATTGTAATTCTGAAATCTGAGTAAGGTGTTAGTGCTCCTTGAGATTGGTGTCTCTAAATGAGGGGTTGGTGCTCCTTGAGTTGGTGCTCAGAAATTAGCCTATAAGGCATTGTTAAAAGTGGTTTTGAAGATTAAGCTAGTAAGGCAGTTTAGGAGTGGTTTTTATACCCCAGGAGGGTTTTCCACTTGACAAAATCTTGTGTCTCTTTGTTCTTCTGTGTGCTCAATGTTTTTCTGTATTGTTGTTGTTTCAGTTCACTGTTGGGTTTATTATTTTTCTCAATTATGTTTATGAATGATTACATTCAACTCATGAATGCATTAATCAGAATAATCTTGAGATCAAATCTGAGCTATGTTTTTGAATATGAGAAAATTGGTCAAATCTATTATGACACTGATTCACCCCCCCTCTCAGTGTCATTTTAACTCCAACAAATTTGGCATAAAACACTAAGAGGTTTTCAACTCATGAGATGACAATGGGAAAATTCTAGGTGGCTTTCTTTATTAACATTGGAGAAGGCTTGCCTATCATTGGTTGTATTATAAAAACACAACACAGTTTTGTAGACAAAAGAGAGTAATATGAGAATGGTAAAAGGAACATTGTCAACTAAAGATTCATCACTTGAAAGATTTTCTATCTTGTTGAAATTTCAAACAAGATCATATGACAAAGGATTGTGTTTTGGAAGTCACAAAAAACTCAGAGCCAAATGTGCAACTTTAAAATAACATAGAAGGACAATCCAATATTCATTTGTGGGGCTAGCAAGTCTAAATCAAAACAAGGTTAGTGATCTTTGAGCAGAAGGTTACAGTACCTATAAGGACAAAGATGAAGATGTTGCATTATTTGAGAGCTTTCCTATTGACAATGGAATCACAGAACCTTGATGCTGGAAAGATGAAGGAAACAAAGAGCCTATAAGTGACAGAGCTAATCAAAAGGCATGTGGACTATTTGATAGCATATCTCAAAGAGTTTTATCTCATGGATTGTTGAATGTTATGATTATGACAATCATGAAGAATGAGTTATGACAAGGAACAAGAGAGGGTATGAAATTCCTTAAGACTTATGTGGTAGAGGATACTAGTTTTCACAATGGA
Organism: Sequoia sempervirens; assembly: GCA_007258455.2. NCBI lineage: Eukaryota > Viridiplantae > Streptophyta > Pinopsida > Cupressales > Cupressaceae > Sequoia > Sequoia sempervirens. Next base: position 122,590 of record VDFB02263788.1, read on the forward strand.
CAAGGCGCTGTCTTACAATCTAGATCTTCTACAACATAGAAGGCATAGTATAACAGCATGAGAAAGGTTAGCATTGAACCACAATGGATTGATGGATAGAACCACAAGAAAAAATTCCAAAGGAAATGGAAAATACAAGGTAGGGTGATTAGTTTTAATGATGTGTAATAGCCCATAATATATAGTCACCTAAATTGGTCAAAGGAATAGTCTTCACCAATGTCTCAAGAATCAAGATAGGACAGTGTCCCTATAGGTTTCTATGACAATTATACTTGAAATGTGACAACACCTAATAAAGATACCAAATCATGGGACAGTGAGTGACTGCAACCAAAGAATTGTGTGTGTAGAGTTGTCACAGAGGAATAGTTTGAAAAAATATAGACCTCCAACATATTGAACAAGTGGTGAGAATGTGTGGAAAAGAGACATATAGTGACACATGTGTCATAATCTTATCCTTAAGTTTCTCCTACAGCTTGAGAGATATTTTGAATTTTTCAAGCTTTATCACATGCCCTATCATCATGGAACATGGCAGTTCTGGTATTTATGCAGAAGGTTGGGAAATTGCAAGCATATAGGGGTTAGTTGGTGAATGGGACATCAATTGAGAGCATCTAGGAGATGAAAAAGGTTAAAAAGTTAAGAGTCTTCTTCTACCTACACCACTTTGGAGTCTTTGAAGGAGAAAAACAAGGAGTCACTCAGCTTGGCACCCAAAATAAAAAGTTTGACTTTTCAAATGGAAGAATGGTTGTGACACATGTCACAAGTTGATTGTAACTTGAAACTAGGACTTAGGAAGTGATTGTTAGTAAAAATGCATGACGTATTTCATTTGGAGTTAGTTCTTTCACTTTTTATAGAAGCATTGTAAGTTGATTAAAAGCTTCTTTCTATCTTTTAGTGCACTATAACTCAATTTTCAGTTTTCAGACTAAAAAATAATGTAATTTTCATATTTTCAAGAGAAAATAAGTTATTTTCAAGCATGTACTATTGTAAAGACACCTTTCAAAAATAAATATTTTTGTTCGCTATCTTCAAGGACTTGTTACTATTGTGTGTAGCTAGTAATTGATGTTATTTTTGTGATTCCATGCACAAATCCTTGAATGTGTCTTATTTTGGCACCTTTGAACAGGAAAAACATACTTGTGTAGGTTATTTTCTATGTTTAGGTGAAAAGCAGCTTCTATTTGTGAAGAACACTTCATTTTCTTCCTTCTAGGACTGAAAAATCATTCAACCTCTCTATGAAACATTGAAACATGAGTATGTTTAAGCTAAGTTGTGTAGAAATAGCTAAGTTATTGGTTTTTTGTGTGTCAAGACAATGGTCTAAAGCCTTAGAAATCATTTTTGGTGCATCACCTCACATAGTTAGATTTCAGTTTCATGTCATCTTTCTATCCTTTTCTATCAGCAAAAGCATCGGAACAATAGGTTTAGGTGATAGTTCCAAGGGAACCAACCCTCTCTGGAGGTTCTCTTCTGTCATAGTTGACCCACAAACCTAGAAGAGATTCAATGTTTAACTAGTAGACTAAGTTTTGGCAACACAATAAGGGTGCACTATTTGGTAATAATAGTGTTTGGCACGCCCGGTGAGACAATTGAACTATCTTGGTTCAAAATTCATCTTATCATTGTTGGTATTTGGTGTGTATTCCAACAATATCTATCTTTTAAGGAAAAATTTTCACACACTTGGTGACTCTAAGATCAAAATCTAGTGGCTCAAGCAAACTAAGTGCTGGTATGTGCTTAAATTTTGTAAAGAATCAATCTTGATTATTCTTGTTTTAAGAAATTTTCAAGAATGTTTTTAGCTTTTTGAATGCTTTAATATGTCAAAATTTCATGGACAATTTTCCTTTTCACCTCCATTCAATGAAAAGTCTATTCATATACCTTCTTACTAGCCATACCAAATAGAAAAAATTGCTAGTTTTATTCCAAATGAGCCTATAACAACAAGTTATCAACAAACTTATCATGTTTTCCACCCACCCATCCCTGCTCAATCTTCTTGGTAGCCTTCCAATTAGTTTCAAGAAGTCATTGCTATGTTAAACCAACCTTGTTATCTTCCTAGCCAACCCCAACATATTGAAAATATGGGGATTAGTGACATCAAAAGTATATTGATATGTTTTAATATGCAACTCGATGACATCAAGAGGCAGCAAGAATTTGATTTGCAACAAGAGGAGTTGGCTTACCAAGCCTACCAGTACCAACAAGATATAGATATTCAGAGGAAGCAATATGAGGAGTCTCTTGCAAAAGAGATTTATGCTAAATAAGAGCAAATGAATTTGTTGCTTGCTTAGGTACAAAGGTTGGAATCCCAATCAGCCTCTTGTGTTCCAAATCACCCTTTGAAAGAGGAGGCTCATTAAGTACAATTTTTCAAGTTTCAAGCAAGATAAGTCTCTTGAATTCTCAAGTAAGTGTGCTAAATTTGAAATACCAAATTTTAGGAGTACTTTCCATTGTGAGAACACGTGCTTGAATAAATTTAGCCTACTATTTCTCATGAAGGGTCCCCTCAAGAACTTTTCCTACCTCAAGAGACTCCAAAAACTCATCAAAATCATCCACCAAACTAGTCTTCTTGTCCTAGTACCATTTGTCTTTACAAAGGGGGACCTATTGTTTATCAAGATAGTTGGTTCAATGAAAAAGAGGAGGATTTTGAGGTAAATAGGAACAACTTGCAATTGATGAACTTGCACATGATGGACAAAATGAAAAATATGATTTGTTGCAAGAGGGTGATGAAAACAATCAAATAGGACAGCAAGTTGAAAAGGAAGTAATGGAGGTTGAATGTGAAGTGTTGACTATTTTGTTTGATGAACTCCCATCTTTTTTTGAAGATGAGAATATGTATATGTCAGCAAATCATTTGGGACAAAAAAATGAAAAGCAAGGAGGAGGTGGTGAAAAAGAAGAGTTTGCCTTATGGTTTGATGAGTTGCCTTCTTTTGTTGAACAAGGTGAAGAAGAAATGCTTGTACTAACATCAACATCAGCTTCAGGACAATTGGAAGATACAAAAAATCTTGAAAAGGTACTAATATACTAAGAGAAAAAAGAGGACAACACTATTTTGAAGAGTGTGAATATTGGCAAACATGAGGAGAACAAGTTGGGAGTTAATGAAAAGTAGCTTCTATTTGTGAAGAGCACTTCATTTTCTTCCTTCTAGGACTAAAAATCATTCAACCTCTATATGAAACACTGATACATGAGTATGTTTAAGATGAGTTGTGTAGAAATAGTTGAGTTGTTGGTTTTTGTGTGTCAAGATAGTAGTCTAAATCCTGAGCAAGCATTTTTGGTGCATCACCTTACATATTTAGATTTCAGTTTCATGTCATCTTTCTATCCTTTTCCATCATAAAAAGCATTAGAATAGTAGGTTTAGGTGATAGTTCTAAGGGAACCATCCCTCTCTAGAGGTTCTCTTCCATCATAGGTGACCCAAAAACCTAGAAGAGATCCAATGTTTCACCAGTAGACTGAGTTTTGGAAACTCAATGAGGATGCACTATTTGGTGATAACATTTTTTTGTGACTTCCACGGCATAATCCTTTCTCATCTAGTCTTGTTTGAAATCTCAACAAGACATAAAAGCTTTCAAGTGATGAATCTGTACTTGAAAATGTTCCTTTTACCACTCATATTACTGTCTTCTATCCACAAAACTATGTTGTGGTTTTATAATATTGTCCTCAAGTGATTTAAATTGGCCCTTGAAATTCACACCCTTCTTTGCAACCATATGTTTCTTCTGAACCTTCTAAAGCATAGCTTTCTTCATTTATTTCTTTTTATCTTTTGCAATCTTCAAATTCAATGATAGGAAAGCCTTCTCCAATGTTAATAAATCAAGCCATCTAGAAATTTCCCATTGTCATCTCATGAGTTGACAATCTCTTAGTGTTTTATGCCAAATTCTCATTAGAAAAAACTAGATATAGTTTCTTGACAAGGCCAAAATCTCACAGGTTGTGTATGTCAAAGTTTGAGTTGTTGATCATATTATGTTCATTTAGACAAGCACAGGTCAAAATAAATCTTGTGTATCACCTTAGGATCTTAGTTTTTCGTCTTCATAGAAATTCCTATCTCTTTCCTTTGCAAGCGTTTTAGTTTAGGTGATAGTTCCAAGAGAGTCAACTCACTCTGGAGGTTAACTCCCACATCCCGAGCCCACAATTAGGGGAGTTATCCCATGTCTCACCAATTAGCTAAGTTTTGAAACTTAGCAAGGGTGCGTTATTTGGTGATAACAATGACAATGTATCACATTATCATCTGAGTCTTGCATTGTCATCCTTTGGCTGAGAGCTAGTTGGTCTGCAACTCGAGACCTTTGTGGTCTTCTTACTTGATTCTCAAAATCCTTCTTTTTTTGAAAACATAAAACAAAGTCTTATTTTCCCACCATTTTCCATCCCTTTCCTACATCTTTTTCATTAAGGTAGTTGAGAACAATTCACTCCCTTGAGACCTTGTTCATCTTGGGACTTGGGAGTAGTGGATCCCCTCCTCTACATTTTGGTGAACCCGATGTGAACCTTTTGTCTCCTTATCTTGCGTTCAAAATTTTTTCTTCTCTCGTGTCTAGGATATGTTATAGATAGTCTGTTGAGAAGATTTTATAAGCTTTAGGATTCAATCTAGAACCTCTGAATACGTTGTAAGAAAAATTCTTCGACACATTAGAATGGGATCTAGAAGGTTTAGTCCCCCTTGAACAAGTCCTACTTTCAAAGAAATTATTTCAAGTCTACCGATTTCTCTTCTCCTTTTGGTGAGGTGGTGACTCATGTTCCTACTCCCCTTTCCTCCCCTATGTCTCTTTTGTGGAGGATGATGTTGCTCTTATGGTTCCTGCAGAGCAAATCTATTCCCTAAATATGAGACTTGAGGAGCTTGAGAAATTTGTGGCACAAGATAACTTTTCCTAGGCAGTGCCTATCATTGAGCAATTAAGAACTATGCTGGGTGAGGATCAAAGAGGCATAGAGCTCCTTCAAGGGATAGAAAATATTATGGATACCCATTTCCCTGCCTACACTTATAACTTGAATATTACTCAAGACTGTGGCTCAAAAATCACTGCAAAACAACTGAATTTATTGATGCCCAAAGTGTCGATGTGTATGGTTGACACAAGTCCCTCCACTAATACCAACTTTGTGCCTAAGTAGGTGTTGGAATATGGATTTTTGTGTTGTCATTGATGGTAACCGAAGTCATTGATCTAGTCTGCACTGTAGTATCTAACCATATCATAAGACAGAGTAAAGAACAGGGTATACGACTGAAGTTGAATTTGTCAAGTGGTTTGCATTACTAGTTTATCAGTTTGGTTTGTGGATCTCAGGGAAGGTCGATGGGTATATGAAATGTCTTATTCTCTAGTTTTGTGTAATCACATTGAGTGGTGTACGAGTTGGTAGATTTAGTTGTTTTATTTTTTGTTCAACAATGTTAGAAGGTCAACTAAGTGAATATGGGATGTTGCAAATGTTCAAGGAAAAATTATTTGGAGTATTTTCGTATTGAAGATTTTGTTTTGGGTCCTCACTATGATATGGCCAACTTTGGTGGATGTGCATTAAATGTTGTTTATTATTTGAGTCGATAGTTGGTAAATATTTCTTATTTTATTGAAGTCGACATATAGCGATTGAATCCTTGGTAGTGGATATATATATATAAGAGATCAGTTATTTCATTTTGGTGTGTGTGTGTGTGATGTGTTGATGTGTGTTGTGAATATCAAAAGAGTAGTTGAGATTTTATGCATAGTTTCACTTGTGTAGTAGAGGATTTTGTGAAGTCAATTGAAGAAGAACAGAGTGAAATGAAAAATCAAACAAAAGGTCTAGAATCTGATCTATGAGCCTAATCGGAACTATAATCATGCATTTTTAGATGCTATTTTCTTAGTTCAACCTTTTGATGTAATCCAAATATTTTGTAAGGTAGTGAGCCTTCTTGATTTTGAGTAGTGATATCTAGGCAATGTGCCTGAATGCAAGTGCATTCCCATTTTGTAAAACACCTATATTTGAGTACTCAAATAGTGGATTGACCTCCACCGTGGTTTTTCCCTTAACAGGGTTTCCATGTAAAAATCCTTGTGTTATGGTGTTGTGGCTTATTTTTTTATGTTCTTGCATCTTTATTTTGATTAAATGTTGTAGGAACTTGAGAGATCAGATTAATAAAGTTAAAAAATGCACAACACTAATTCACCCCCCTCTCAGTGTTGCTTGATTCCAACAATTGGTATCAGATCTAAGTTCCTCAAAAGAAGTTTAACTGATTGAGGTGGATCTTGGAATGTAATGGACTTTGGCAGCCTTCAACAACAACTATTGGTGGCACTTGATGATCTTGATCAGTCTAAAGCAGAAGCCTAGGAATTGAAAGAAAATCTTAAGGATGTAGAGAAATTCATTTAGAAGCTAAAGGATCAGATTATTAAGTCCAGGGAGAAGAGAAAGGATCTTTGTGACTAGATTAAGCAAAAAGAGAGAAAAATCATGGATGATGTTCACTTGAATCAAACCTTAAAGGAAATAACTAAAGAATGTGAAAAGCTTTCTAGAGATAATGCTACCCTAAAGCATGAGATGGAATCTATGGCGATGAAGATGACCAAGGAGATTGAAGAAAGTAAGAAGAATGAGGAAAATCTTGCCTAGTCCCTAAAAGAAAGATCTGATGAATGCAACAAAATTAATGGAGAATTACGTTAGTTGGAGATTGAATTGAAACAATCCAGAAATAATGAAGAAGAGCTTGAAAAATGGATTGTTATTCTCAGGGATGAACTTACTACTGCAAATGAATACAAGGATAAGTTCAAGATTAGCTCAGTTATGCTTGATGAGCTGACTCAAGGTCAGAAGAATGGAAATGACAAGCGAGGTCTTGGATATGAGAAAGGAGAAAGTTTTGGATCTGGACAAAGGAATTTCAAGCAAGGAAATCTGATGAACAAAGCAAAAAGACATCCGGTAAGAAAACCTAATGCTCAAAATTTTAATGGATACTATTTTGCTTGCAATAAATTTGGTCATATGGCTACTCAATGTAGAAGTAAAACCAAATCAAGCGCTCAAAATTTTAATGGATACTATTTTGCTTGCAATAAATTTGGTCATATGGCTACTCAATGTAGAAGTAAAACAAAATCAAGCGATCCATCATTCTCCGGTCAGTGTTTCAATTGCAATAATTTTGGTCATAAGTTAATCGAATGCAGAAATATGTCAAAAAACTATGTCAATAGAAGGAATGTTAAATGTTATACCTGTGGAAGATTTGGGCATATTGCTAACCAATGCAAATCAAGAATAAATCAACGGAATGACTGGTATTGACAAGGAAATTTTGTGTTTCAATTGCAACAAATATGGTCACATTGCAAGATTCTGCAGAAAAAAAAACTATGGATAGAAGAGGTCCAAAATACAAAGGTAGAAATACGCAAAAAGATGATAAAGGAAAAAGGAAAGTGATTGTGGATGAAATAAGAGATCAAATGAAGAAGACATGGGTGAAGAAGAGTTCCTCTATTATATAAAATGAGCTAACACTAGAACCTACTTCTGGTAATTCCTCTAAGAACTAATTTTAGGCCTCTGGCCTAGGGGGAGCTATCAAGAAAATCCTTCAAACCCCCTGTCGATAATTAACTCTAGGATGTGGATGAGTACAGTAGTTGCACTAATGATCTACATATGTTTTTGAAATAGTTGGAAAGGATATTATGCTGAGTTGAAGGTCTGCAAAAGTTTCTATTTGATGATTGAGAAAATAGGGTATCCGAATAAGTTAGGGAAAAAGCATTTATTACAACAAAATTTAAGTGTGTGAGTTATGAAAAGCAAGTTGAAACCCTTATATTAAGAAATTTTAGTTTAATTTGGTGTGTGGTTGAAGAAATTATTTTCAAGACATGTGTACGAAAGGTAAAATGGAGCAAATAAAAGAAATGATAAAACTAGATGAGTATAGCAATGAGAATATTAGAGTTGAATGAAACATGTCACACAATGAATTGAAATGGTTGAAAGAAGAAAAACACAAAAGCTTGGATATTCAGAGTGAATTCCCCTATTTCATAAATGCAGAAATCATCGAGTTTATTCTGGAAAGATTGAATGATGATCCTCTAACTCTAGATAAACCCTACCACATCTCGAAAGAAGCGATTGAAATTGGAACTGAGTTATGCAAAATTGGGGATGTGCCAAGGAAGAAGTCAATCCGAAACAAAGAAGTCAAAACCCTAACTAGAGTAATTGGAGATCAAAGGGCATTGATAATTTCCACAATTAGAGATTTAGTGACAAGGTACATTGCACATGGAATATCCCACAAAATCTTTTTCAAAAATAGAGAAGGTGCAACTTCGGTAGGTGTTGTTTACATTTCTCACAAGATGATAATGGAAGATCAGGACTTTGACCTTTGTGGATTACTAAAAGATCAATTGATGGAGAACATGCAATTGAAAAAGAAGGTAGATTACCCTTTTAGGTTTGGTACTTTGGTTATATTCCTTGTGATGTATTTTCTGAATTGCTTACCCCTGAACAAAAATGTAGTATGGGAAGAGAGTGAACCAGTTTGCAAGTAGATTTAAATATACTCTAACAATTTGGAAAACTATGATCAAGTATATGAAAATTTCTTTAAGGGTTTGCAAAGAAAGTTTGGGTCAATTGGTATTCTCACTTTGGTAAGGGCACTTGAAGTTGGTTCCTCCTCCGGTGAGATGGGGAGAAAGAAGAAAAGAGAAAAATAAATTGCTATTTGTTCTCCACTAGCATGCAAGACTCCAAGAGTTGAAGGGAAAGGAAAAGAACAAGTGATCATGGACATACCAGATGAGGAATCTGATAAGGAAACTGAAGACACCCTAAGAAAAGAACTAGAAAGAATTGAACCAAAACAAGAAAAGACAATAACTGAAGAAAGTGAAGAAGAAGGTGATTTAAACAAAGAAGAGCTAATACAACTTATTCTTGAGGAAGATGGAATAAAGAAAATTGGGAACATATGGTCTATCAGACTTTCATATGAGTAGGACAGGATCTTAAGCGTACTAAGTGCTCATCTTGTGCACAATCATATCAAATTGGAGAGTTTGCAAAATACGTTTCTAGAAGAGATGATTGTATGCATCAAGGAAATCATGGACTCTGAGTCTCAGAACAAGGAAGAAGAAGAAGTGATCCTACACCTAAAGAAGCAGTACAAATTGTCATTTACCAAGCTGAAAAGGCACATGAATCAACTAAGGCAATGCATAAGCACAACAAACAACATCTATAACTACTCTCTTCAATGGCCTCATGCAATCAACAAGTACAAAGAAAATATGAAACAAATTGAAACAAAGCTGAATAATATTGGACAAAATTTCAACACACTTCAGGATCAAGATGGTACAGTTAAGAAAAGGATTCAGGAATTACAATCAGAGCATACAAATGTTTAGAACACTAGGAATAGGATTGTTGACACCTTTTGGAAAGTGAAGGACTTAATAGAATGCAGGTTGGAACAATTGATTGAGATACTAAGGAAAGGAGAAATATTAGAAGAAGGCATCACCATTTTGTAATCCCTTATCAAAATTATCAACTAAACATCTAAAAACAATAGCATGATCATAATCACCAGGATTGCAGTAGAAGCATGGAAGAATTTTCTTCCGGAGATGAAGGAAAAGTACAAAATAATTTTCTAACACAAGTACCGGCTATATTTCTTCAAAAAAATTGAATCAGTTTTTGCATCAATAAGTTTTTGGTTACACTTCATAGGGGGAGAAAGAAAATATTTTATTATCTTTTTTTCATTGATGTCAAAGGGGGAGAGAGAGCAGTGAAAAATATCTTATCAAACTCAGGGGGAGTTTTGTCGAGTTTTTGTTAGCTAGGAGTTTTGAAGTTTTGAAGGTTCTAACACTTAGTCATTTTTCACTAAGTGTTGCCATCAATGCCAAAGGGGGAGATTGTTGGCATATGGCTTCTGGTGTTTTCATTGATGGAAACCCAAGTCATTGATCTGATTTGCACTACGGTATCTGACCATACCAAAAGATAGAGTAAAGAACAGGGTATCCAACTAAAGTTGAATCTGTCAAGTGGTTTGCATTACCAGTTTATTAGTTTGGTTTGTGGATCTCAGGGAAGCTCGATGGGTATATGAAATTTCTTATTCTTTAGTTTTATGTTGTTACATTGAGTGGTGTACGAGTTGGGAGATTTGGTCATTTGATTTTTTGTTCAACAATGTTAGAAGGTTGACTAAGTGAATATGGGATGTTGCAGATGTTCAAGGAAAAATTATTTGGAGTATTTTCATATTGAAGATTTTGTTTTGGGTTCTCACTATGCTATGGCTGACTTTGTTGGATGTGCATTAAATTTTGTTTATGATTTGATTCGACAGTTGGCAAATATTTCTTATTTTATTGAAGCCAACATATAGCGATTGAATCCTTGGTAGCGGATATATATAAGAGATCGGTTATTTAATTTTGGTGTGTGTGTGCGATGTGTTGATGTGTGTTGCAAATATCAAAAGAGTAGTTGAGAATTTATGCATAGTTTCACTTGTGTAGTAGAGGATTTTGTGAAGTGAATTGAAGCAAAACAAAGTGAAGTGCAAAATCAGACAGAAGGTCCATAATTTGATCTATGAGCCTAACTAGAACTATAATCAAGCATTTTTAGATGCTACTTTCTCAGTTCAACCTTTTGATGTAATCCAAATCTTTTGTAAGGTAGTGAGCCTTCCTGATTTTGAGTAGTGTGCCTAAATGCAAGTGCATTCCCATTTTGTAAAACACTTATATTTGAGTACTCAAATAGTGGATTGACCTCCATCGTGGTTTTTCCCTTAACAGGGTTTCCACATAAAAATCCTTGTGTTATGGTGTTGTGGCTTATTGTTTTATGTTCATGCATATTTCTTTTGATTGAATGTTGTAGGAACTTGAGAGATCTGATTAATAAAGTTAAAAAATGCACAATAGTGTTTCACCCCCCCTCTCAGTGTTACTTGATTCCAATAGTAGGATAGTACAATTAAAGTAAATAAGGTTCCTATGGGTTTCAACTTTTCTATGCTTGAGGCTCAAGGTATTCTTGTCTCTAGTGTTGATGCCTCTATATGTGCCAATGCTAAGGGTTTTGGTGGTGTTGGTGGTGGAGGTCCTTCTAGCCATACTTCATTCTTGATCTCATGCTCAATACTCTGCTATAGAATATGGGGTGCATGCAAAGTCAGCTGGAAAATTTGGCCAATTCCTCCTCTCAAACTATGTTCTAGCCCTTCCACCACCATAGTCCTCATTCCATTTCTATTTTGAACACTCCTATCCCTCAAGGGGTGGAGATTCCAAAGTTTGAAAATTATAATGGTCATGGGGACCTTGGATGTATGTCTCATCATTAATGCACTATGTATTGATTTATTTCATAACGATGCTTTGTTGGCCAAGTTGTTCTCGTGTTCTCTCAAGGATGTTGCTCTAGAATGGTATTGTGCTTTACTAAATAATTCTATTTTCTCTTTTGACTAGCTAGTCAACCAATTTCTCTAGCAGTTCCAAGCCAACATCAAGCCGAAGATTGCCTTTAATATAAGAAATTAACTGACTTTCTAGCTCAATATTAGGAAATTTTTGCTCAAATTTCCTATCCTTTACTTGAATTTGATGTTCAAAAGGTGTTTATCGAAAACTTGTAGCCTATGCTACAAGAGAAGTTTATTTTGATGAAGTATCCTTCTTTCGTGCATCTATGTGTCGTTTTGAGAGAATAACTAATGAGAACCATTTATGTCCCATTTTATGCCATCTTTCAGCCTATTTCATACTCTTTCATTCCCATTTTCATATTTCACTTTTGTAGCATATTATATCATTTATGTTGCTTAAGATTAAAATACATAAGAGATAATTAATATAATTTTTGATAAAAATATGAAAAATAATTATTAATTTTTTTTTACTAATGAGCATTAGCAAATAAATTATCTAGCAAATTATTTTGGGTTCTTGATGCTGCTACAGGATATTTATACATATTATGTTGTCGTGAAAATTATGCTACTCAACAAAGGAGCTGCTACAAAGACAAATTATAAAAATCATCCACCCACGTGCCACTATGCCAACATTATACCTCAACAACTTTCCACGTTACTAAGTTTCTTAGTGCCTATTTTGTAGTTGTGAAGGAAGGAAATCCACATGAAGATTGATATAATGCCTCTTGACCACATTATAACACATATGCTTCAACTGCTAGCTATATTTTCCCTCCATGTTTTTGTCTCTTCCAAGTTGTAGGAAAGGGAGGTAAATACTCTTAGTATTCTATTATGTGAATCAGTTTTGATAGAGTGGACGTGGGCTATCTTATGCTTTCTTAAAAATTGTTCAATAAATCTCCACCGTAAGACTATAAACTGTGGGAATAAAAATAGCCATTCAATTTTGTATGTGAATGATATAAAAGTTATCGCATTCTTCAAGTGAAGATGATATGTATGGAACCAATATCGTTGTAGAAGAAATATTATTATTTTGAGCTGATTTCAGAAATTATGTGTGCATTTCCAGTCGATTCACTGGGAGGAAGGGCGCCCACTCCTTAGCCACCAGATGAATGTATATACATTATTTTTCTGTAAGGTGTGTGTAATTGCAATTAGTTATGTTTCCGCTATTTTAATTTCTATAGATGATACACAAGTGATTTGTGTTTCATTTCTATTTTTTCATGATTTCTATCGATTAATATTCATTAAGTTTTTAATCTTTTTGTATAGTTCCTGTCACTCAAATAGGATAAAATAGCTTCTCTCGCCAAGAAGTGACAGTTCCTGTCGCCAAATTTATTTTGGTTTTTTGTAGGTTTATTTTTGTAGGCTACATTCATAACCACTCATCTCACGACTCTTAGCCCTTGTGCAGATTTCCACGATACCTTTCACAAGCTTACAACCCCCAGATTGACACGTAAACCAAGCTGAAATCTTTCTTATTCTTTACCCCAATTTTGGCCTATCAATAACACCAAGTGATTGTTTAGTATGAGGATTCATCCTCATTCTCTTGCTAGGATGGCCAGTCATTCATGTCAGTCTCAAGTAAGAACAAGGCCATGGCTAACATGGTCTTTGTCCCTACAAATAAAAATAATACTGGACAATAATTTTTTTACTAAGTTATCAAAATCATACACTAATGTCCTGTAAAAGTTTAAAAGATAAAGTGATAACATTATTTGAGATTTGACCATTGTCTAAGCTATATCCTGAATGGTACGACTCTAAAAAAAAATTCCAATTCCATCGAGTTGTTAGGAATGATATCAAGAGATGTGTTTGCCTATGTCACGTGATCTAGGATTGCATTGATGATGGGACCATCCACCTTTATGGAAGAAAGTGAAATTCTAAAAAAATTGTAGTCAAGCCTAGCAACTAGCTATAGATATACACAGATGTGTTCCCATTGAAGTCTATGAAATTAGTGATTCTTTCCTTGTTTGCTTATGTGTCTAGCCCATTTGAGTACTTGAATGTGGTATCGTTCACCCCTATTTCTCCTGTAGAATGTGTGAGTACATTTCTTGATATTACATTTACCTCACATGATATTCCTTTGAACAAGGATCCCTCTTCATTGTAAGTTCCAACTTGGATTAATGATAACATCGTGACAAGTGTTATGGTTGATCTGTCGAGCCAAGTGAATGTTATCATAGAGGAGGCATTGTTCATTGACAATTTGTACAAGGAGAAATATGATGAATCATAGGTCACCCTCCATACTCATGATGAGTTTTCTAGTGCCCCTATGGGGTCTATTTCTTTGTTAGTTTCGATTGGTCCTGAGTTTTTGGATGCTTCATTTGTTGTGATCTCATAATTGGACTTATTTAGAGCAAGGTTGGGAATTTTGTGGCTAGCCTTTATGAATGTAGTCACTTCTATAATCCACAAATATCTAAAGTTTTCCCACAAGGGTACCATTCACCTTGTCCAAGACAATGGATACAAGCCATTGGTAGCACATGGAGGCTTCTCTCTCAACCATTTTTGGCCTGCCCTAGTCAAACCTCTCCCTCATAGGGGAGATCTCTTCTATCATGCTTATTGCAAGTATAAGACTGGAGGCTCGGTGTCGAAGGGTGGTTTTCCCCCATCACCTTATGTTGTGTCTTTGAAGGCTTGTTTGTGTGCACAACAACAAGCTTCATCCTCTACCCCTCCAAAGGGGAAGGACAAGCTTTCGCTTGCCCTCAAGCCTTCTTTTAGTTCCTCTATTTCATCTTCTATTCCCCCTACTTTTACTTCTCAACCCTTGGTAGTGTCCTCCATTCTTTCTCTTATTCTTATCGAAGGAAAGATAAAGGTTCCTATGTTTCAAAATTCAAAGCCTCAGGATTTCCAACTTCATGTTCTCCCCATGGTGCCCATCCCACTCTGTATGGGAGGGGAAGCCTTTTTGTGGGGTCGCTCCTGCATTTCAACCTCTACGGCCTCTACCTATTCTTTCACCTCCCTATAGGGTAGGGAATTGGAAGAGTCCCAATACCAAGACACCTCTTTCTATTTTTGGTTATATGTGTATTGCTCCTCTTGCTCCTCCTAAGGAGTCTCCCCTTCCACTAGAAATAGTTGTGGAGGTTTCTCCTATGGTAGGGCAGGAACCCCTAACCTCTTCTCAGGTTGTGCCTTCAAGTTCCCATAGCTAACATAACCGGCTTGCGCATGAGTGTAAGTGTCTACAAAAGGCTCTATCTAAGGAGCACACAACTTTACAGCAGAGTCTCGAGGATTCTGTTGTTTCTATATCTGCTCTTGCTTCTTTTGTGGTTGTTTTTGCTTTCCATCTTCCTCTTCAATTCCTATTGCCTCCATGCTTCTTCTAGATTCATTCGTGGATCCTAATGAACCTCACCCAAAAGGGTGTAGGTGTTCATCACTCCTTTGGTGGAGTCTCCCCTTCTTACTTCTCTTCTTGATATTCCTCCTTTTTCATAGCTCGTCGACATGCCTCATACAAAGGTGGTGTCCTCTATGGATTTTTCTCTATCTTCTTCCACTTCCACTTCTTCTATGGGGACTCCACATCCTCTATTGAAGCACAATCTTGAGGATGACCTTGATTTGAGTGAGGGTCGTAAGAAATCGTCCTCTCTTGTGGAGTCTGGTTTTATTTCGGCTTGCATCATCCTTGTGACAGAGGCAACCCCTACATCACTAAATTTAGTCACTACTCTTCCTGAGGGTAGTTGTGACTCCTATGTGTCCTATCCTCCACCCGCTCAATTGACACATGGAACTCTTATTAAGTGCATATTCAAATCGGTGTATGATATCCCAACTCTATCATCTATCTTTGAGAGGTCGGTGACACTAGTCTCACAAGAGCTTGGTGAAGAGGACCTTGATGGTCCCTCTTCCTTGGCTCTTGTTGTAGGCAAGTCAACTGGTACAACCCTTTCTATCCCTCCCATTCAATTTCATCCTCCCTCTGTTGGAAATACATGTAAGGAAACTTGTAGCCATCTAATGACAATTTCCACATAACCCAAAAGAGATATCAATGCAAATAAGTGCTTAGAATCCACATGCAAGAGAATAGAAAACATACCCATCAAAGGTGAAACAAGATATACCCTAGGAAAATCCTCAAGAGGGAAAAACCTTGCCTCCAAAAGCATTCGTACTCCATTATATTAATCAGCCATAAAACAAATACAAGAGTTACAATGAACACTTCTAAAGCATCAAGTCCTCCAATGCATCTCCATGTGTCCAAGCATGAATCCTCACATCCCATGTCATGCTTCAAAAATTCACTCCTCAAAAAGACTCAATAATGACAACCAAACCACTCAACCCAACCTAAACCACTACACATGTGTTTGCTTTTATAGGCACAAGATCACACAAAATACAACTAGTTGTAAGGTAAAACCATGTATCACAAAACCATGTGAATACAAAACCACTAACCCCTTATTTAATATTGGGTACTAATACATCACTTTATTTAATATTTACCCAATATTAAATTATTATCACATGACTCCCACACATAAAATAATAATACAATGTTACAATACAACATCAAGTGGTCCCCAAATAATTACCTAGTGTGATTATCCACACCACCAAGGTGCATCACAACTAAATAATTATTTAATTACAACATTATAATAAATCATTTTATGCAATGGTGTACAACACCATATCCCAACATTATCCCACTTGTTATATAAATTGCATAAGGGATCAGTATATGAAATACATCATCATAGCCAAACATGAAACCACATGAATCTCCAACATGCTCTCATGCTCCATCAAGATACCTGCAATAAGAATAAAGTGACCACCATCTCAACTAAGAACTCCTATCATCCTCAAACATGCCACCTATGGAAGAAAAGGAACATGCCAAGGTGAAGATCCACTAATCCATGAGCTCAAGCATCAAATCCAAGTGATAATAAAGGCTCTAAGAAATTTTTTGTCAACTAAAAACCCACATGATCAGAAATAGAATTCACAACACATGCTAATACATCCAACCATCCATACCTCCAAGGTATCAATACATCAACAAACTAATGCCAATAATATATGCAACCTATAAACTACAATCAAGCTCCCTATATCAAATCTGTCAATGAAGAACATACATATCTAGGAACTCCCACTGCATAGGTAATGTCAAAGCATATCAAGTCTACCAATCAACACTATATCAAGGTGTGATAAGTAAATCAAAGCATGAAGTACCAAGAACAACAACAATGATCCACACATACAACCCAAGTAGTTGTATAATCTCTCACAACATGTTGCCACCATCCTCCCAAAACATGAACATCCAGGAAGGAAAAATGAAGAGAGAAATCCTGTAAAACATAATTTCCTTCTACCAACACCTCAAAAGTGTATTGTTGTGTCAAGTATGATCTCCTAACAAACCCAAATGAAAATCCTCAACACCATACATAATACCCAATCTCATAGATCAAGAACAACATATGAATCAATGTAACAATGCCAAGATGAATGTAAGCATCTCTAATCAAGAAGATCAAACTCATAGGTAATCATCCCATAAACCATCTCCTAACAATCCTCATCAAAGAATGATATCATAAACTCGAATGCACAAGAAGATAACCATGCCATAACATCTCTCAAAATGAATCCTCCAGAACTAAATAACCATAGCTCAAGATCCATATCTATGAAAGATAAAGCATATAAACTCATGATAAACCAATCCTTAAATGAGTTTCCATAATCAAATACCATGAATCAACTCAATCCCATGAGAAATCAAAGCATGAAACATAACACATCTGAAAGATATAATGGGAAAATACCTCTCAAATAGTAAGATGCCAAGTAGACCAAGACTGGGGAATGAGAATGCTCCTCCAAGGTAACTAAGCCATCATGACTCACTCCAAGAACAATCTCCTTTATCGGTCCATAATGAACTCTCATCCATAACTAGGTGAAAGCTCCTCGGTCTTCTTGTTGAAACCTTCAAAGAGTAACCATCTCAAGAAAATGTCTCTAATGACAAGAGAACTCCAACCATCACCTAAGTCTCCAAGTATCCATGAGTACCTATAACCAATAAATCCATGCCAAACTCCAAATGCAACATAGCACCATCATGAAGTAATCAAGAAAATGATTTATGTACCCAATACAAAGAGAACTACACATGATCAATGTCAAAGCTCCAATCATGAATCAAGAACATAAACATGACATGATGATCTAACCATCTCCTCCTATGAAATCACATGCACCATAACATATATATCATATATACATCCTGGTCTCAAGAGAACAAGTACCATGCCAAACACTAAGTGCACATCAAGAGTAGACCATGACATAATAGCAAAGCACTCTAAACCAAGAAAACATATCTCCAACAACATGAAGATAACAATAACCAATGATGCATCCACATAACTACCAACAACTCCCACTGAACCATGATATGAGCTACACATGGCATCATTACAATCATCCTCTCCATGAACATCATCTAGGTCTACACACACTCAACTGCAATATCAATAACATACAAGTGAAACCAATATCTCCAAGCCAAGAAGATACATGCAACAGCCAAACCATCATAAACATATCCATCACTACCAAACCATCACTATCAAAAGCTCCCACTGAAAGTGTATAACCAATGAATGAAACAAGCTATCATGACATCATGATAGCAATATCCTCAATAAACATCAACCAAATACCCTCACACAATCAAAGAACTAAAATGCAACATGAGCTTCCCAACAAATAAGGCAAAGTAAACCACGATCCTCATACCAAGAAGATACACCGCCACAACCTGAATCAGGATCCAATCCAACACCACCAACAATGCACTTGCATAAACCATCATGACATGCCAAAGTCTCTAAAACATAAGAAACATCCATGACACCATGATCACCACCAAAAGTACCAAAAACTCAATCCAATCTTGTCCCACATATCTACATAACATAGTCAACTACACAGCCCTCACATCATGATTGTACCTATTAATACCATCTCACCTCCTCAATATGACATCAAAACTAGAAAACCAAGTGACTAAACCAAGCCACCAAAACTAAAAATGCATCAACACTAAAATATCTATGGGCATAGACAAACCACATCCAAGTTATAGGTGCAACAATTATAGACCGCCTACAATGCTACACAACTTGTAGATACAACAATGAAGCATACAAATCCAACCAAATACTACTAACCATGTCAAAAAGAGAATAATATGAGATGTACAACTGAGCATACAATTAATCCAACATCAAATCTCCTAGATCCGACAATCCATTAGCTCATAGTATCACCATAGTAAAAATAACCCATAAACAACTCATGATATAATATTAGGAACTCCAAACTTGATCCACTATGTAGTGATTTGAACAAGCTTTCAATTGACTATTCGAAGTCCAAAATCTGACTTAGTACGCACCCAACATGACCTCTTGCAGCTCAAATAGAACATCTGAATTCTAGCTAGCAAAACATTATCAAAACTATAAAATATCATAAAATCACTAGCACCACAGCATAGAGCATTGAGTCATATTTCCAATGAGTCCAAGAAGAGAGAAAACGGAAAATCTAGGCAAAAGTTATGCCCCTCGGAAGTAAAAGTATAGTTTGAACCTGAGGCAAAAAAAAAAATAGCCACCCCTGGTTGCTGGGCGACGGCTCCACCCGGGCGACGCCGCTCATTAGTGGCAGACTCAATAAAATTTCAAAATAATTAAATTTTTGCATACTTCATATTTTATCGGACCCCTTTTATAAAATGCATTAACGGATCTTATTTAATAAAGCGGTAAAAAATTTAATATTACACATTTTCATTTTTAAAGGTTTATAGTCCGCATGGGGCGATGATATTTGGGCCCTGACTAACTTGACAATACTGTTGTGAGTGGGTACTATAGAGTACCATGTTGGCAATGCCAGTACCAGGCAGTATAGGGGGGGTCCAACCCCCCAAGCATTTTTATTTTTTTCAAAAAAATTCCATAAAACCTTAAAGCCCAATTTTTTATTAATATATATATTTTTTATTTTTAACTTTATTTATTTTCTTTTTTAGGTACCAACGGTATTTTTTTCTACGACCAAATAATTTTTTTTCTAAGTATAATAATGGCATCTGTCCGACTATGAAAAAGGGGGTTTTACTAAAAAAAATTGCATTTTTTTCAACTTCTCCAAAATAGGGAAAATTATATATCAAAATTCATCTCTCAGCCAACCTAAATCCAACCATGAGGTCCATTTTATCCTAGGATTTCATTTGTAAAATTTCCCCCACAAAACCCTCATTTGAATGCACAACCAAGAAACTCTTTTTAGCCAAAAATTTGCACACCCCAAATCTATAAACAACCCAAAACCCTTAGATCTATAATAAAAAACTTGCAAAACCCTCATATCTTTCCATTTCTTTTATTCTCTCCTGCATTGCATAGATTCAAACTTCAAACAATATTTTCTCAACCTAGGTTATAATAAAAAATATTCAACCATGAAAGCTTTGATACCACTTGTAAGGAAACTTGCAGCCATCTAATGGAAATTTCCACATAACCCAAAAGAGATATCAATGCAAATAAGTGCTCAGAATCCACATGCAAGAGAATAGATAACATACCCATCAAAGGTGACACAAGATATACCTTGGGAAAACCCTCAAGAGGGAAAAACCCAGCCTCCAAAAGCATTCATACTCCATCATATTAATCAACCATAAAGCAAATACAAGAGTTACAATGAGCACTTCTGAAGCATCAAGTCCTCCAATGCATCTCCATGTGTCCAAGCATGAATCCACACATCCCATGCCATGCTTCACAAATGCACTCCTCAAAAAGACTCAATAGTGATAGCGAAACCACTCATCCCAACCTAATCCACTACACATGTGTTTGCTTTTATAGACACAAGCTCACACAAAATACAAGTAGTGGTAAGGTAAAACCATGTACCAAAAAACCATGTGAATACAAAACCACTAACCCCTTATTTAATATTGGGTACTAAGACATCATTTTATTTAATATTTCCCCAATATTAAATTATTATCACATGTCTCCCACACATAAAATAATAATACAATGTTACAATACAACATCAAGTAGTCCCCAAATAATTACCTAGTGTGATTATCCACACCACCAAGGTGCATCACAACTAAATAATTATTTAATTACAACATTATAATAAATCATTTTATCAAATGGTGTACAACACCATATCCCAACAATATGAGGAGATTGCCATTGATGATGCTTGTTGGCAACATGAGCATGGAGAATGTACATACCAATATAATACAATGTTGTCATTGATGTCAAAAATTTTATGGACTAATTTTATTAACCTTGACATGGTTTTAGGTGTTGAAGAAGTCATTTGTAGAAAAATATTTGGTCTGGAATGCTCAGTGATATGAAAATATGACTGTGTCAAAATTGCTAGTTTAGGGTTATAGTGTATCCATTTTTGGATCCTCACCACTCTACATGGAAATATTTTGCTTTGTGCTTCTAACCTAATTTTTGTAGTTGCTAGAAGATTCTAAATCCAAGATTTTGTTTGGATTGGTGAAGTATTTTTGGAGATATGAATGATAGAGTTTCGTTTGGTATAATACAGTCATTTCTATACAGGGTGTTAGTGTGGGAGATTTTGCACTTCTCCACGGATGATTCTTTGATGTTACGGTGTTAAAGATAAGTTTCTAGATGTCAGATGAGTGTGAATTATAGGTGGGATCAACATTTGAGATACACATGTTGTGAATTGAATAAACCGTTGAAGAATTTTTGTTTAGGTCCTATGGCGTGTCGACCTAACACGTTTGATGTGTATGCGAAGGATTAATGTGTTGAGTCTTTATATTGGATCTATTATAGGTACATTTTGACCTATATTAAGGTAGTTTGAGATTTTAATTGAGGCGTGTGTTATGGATGACAAGGTTTGGAGCCAACAAGTTATATTTTTGTTTGTTACATCCAATTAGGCTGACCTAATTGATGTTGCACTTGATGCCAATATATATGATAGATTGTTTTCAATGTTTTGTGATGAGAGTTGAAAAGAGAGAGATGTTGTATGTGAGATATATGATGTGAATTTGATCATAGCAGATATAATTTGTGAATGTTGATATCAAAATTATGCAAATGCAAAGTAGAGCAGAGCATTGATCCAGATTAGTGTGAAGTTTGTAATTATGCTTCATTGGAACTATATTCCTACATATTGTAGATGATTTTGTAACAGTTCAAATTAGGTTGTGAGCCACCCCTCTCTCTTCTATATTTTTCTTTGTGGGAAGTGAGTCCACTTGCAATGAACACTTTTGTAATATATTATAGCCAGTTATAATATATTATGAGTTAACCATCACCGTGGTTTTTCCCATTTTGGGTTTTCCACGTAAAAATCCCTTTGTTCATGTGTTATATGATGTTGTGGATGTTTTCATGCTTTCTTTCTTTATTGCAATTGAATATGCTTTATTAATTAGATGGCTAATGTTTAAATGGTTTAATAGAATACTGATTCCCCCCCTTAGTATTTTGAGTGTTCAACGATTGGTATCAGAGCTCGGATCCCTAGAAGGAGCTTGACCACTTTGGGAAGATCTTGGAGATTGAACACATGTTTGATAGAAATTTTCTTATTCCTTAGGAAGATATTCTTGCTATTGAATACATATAAGAAGACTGCATGCTTGATAAACTCAAAGTTGCTCTTGAAGATCTTGACAAATTTGAAGGTGAAAACATAGATTTGAAAGAGAATATTAAAAAGAAAATGAATGCATTAGAAAATTGAGAGAGAAAATCAAGAAGTTTAGAGAAAAGCATAAGGAATTCAATGAAAAATTGAAGCAAGCAAATGAAGACATCATTGGACTAAAAGTGCAAGTGGAAGAAAATAAAAGAGTTGAGGAATTTTTAAATGCAATGGTAAAAAGAAAATTTGATGAATGCATGAGGCTTGAACAAGAAGAGGTAAATATGAGTTTAGATCTGGAGAAAGCAAGAAGTCATGAAGATAAATTCAAGACAAGTTCTATAGTGCTTGATGATTTGATTGCAGGTCAAAAAGCATCCAAAGACAAAGGTGGTTTGGGACTTTAAAAAGGTGAAAGCTCAAAAGAAGATCAATGAAATTGAGAAGATTGAAGACAAGAACAATGGTAAGATCCAGAATCAAAGAAACAATGCTAGAAGACATCTAGTCAGACAACCAAATGCTCAAAGGTACCCATCTTTCAATGGTATTTGTTGTTCTTGCAATAAATATGGACATAAAGCAATGGAATGTAGAAGCAAAATGAATCATAATGTTCCATCCTTTACTGGTCAATGCTTTACATTGAAGAAATTTGGACATAGAGCAAATGAATGCAAAAGTCAAATAAAGAATGCATATAACAATGGTAGAATGATTGAACCTTTCAATGGTTACTATTATACATGTTATGTATTTGGAGACAAGGCTAATCAATGTAGATCTAGGATGAATGCAAGGAATGTTGTATGTAACAATTACAATAGACTTGAACATATTGCTAAGTTTTACAGAATCATAAACATGAGGAAGGATAATCCAGTTTAAAGAGAAATGAGTCGGTCAAAAAGGTTGATCCGATTGAAGTAAATAAATAAATGGAAAATATTTGGAGAAAGAAGAGACAAAAGAAAAGGGAGACTCTATACCAGCCTCTGGTGCAAATGATTCCTCCAAAAATTAAGCCAAGAGTTATGGCTTAGAGGGATATTTAATGAATATCCTTTATCCCTCGTCAAGAAAGAGGTGTTGAAGCTATATAATGAAGATATAAGATGAAGACCAACATGCTAGATCTACTAGTGAAAATTATGAAAGAAAATATTGCAATGTGGAAGATTGTGGAGCTTTAGAAGTTGACTGTGCATATAGTTTTAGGGTTGCCAACTTTATGAACTAAAGAATTTATTCTAGAATTAGGTCAAATAAAAGAGTTAAAAGAAAATTTTCTAAGGAAAATTCATTTGATCATAAACATTTGAAGTAGAGTATATAGAGCAACGAACAAAGAATTTGAAGAGATCAAAGTGATTCAAAGTTGCAGTGCATCAAAACCCTAATTCTGCAAGCAAGTTAAAAAGGTATTTAGCAAATCTTGCATGCCATAGCTTTTCAAAATTTGAGTTTGAAATCAGTTTGAATACATTTTTCAATGGCTACTCCCAAATTTTTAGAAGTTATAGAGAAACCCCAACCCAAGTTCAAGAGATATCCCACTAGATCCATAGAAGATGACCCTCTAAGAGCTTTTTCACATATTTCGTATGGGGTCCTACCAAAAAAGGGATATTAGGGCATACATTCATGGAAGAATGGATGATAATTCTCCTAGAAAGTTAAGGGATGTATGGGAAAATGAATTGATTGATGAAGACTTCACCTTGAAGTTGGAATACAAAGCCCTAGCTAAAAAGAAATTGGATGTGTGGGAATGGTTCCCTAACTTTTTCTATGATAATAAGTGGATAAGAATGACCTTGAGAAAAATTCATGATCAATTTGTTTGGAATGATATGCTACACATGATTACTAAAGAGGTGATAAGAGAGATCACCATTTTATGCTCCTCCGAACTAATTCTAGTCCTAAAATATTTAAAAAACAAGGATGTGATGAGAAAAAAGGTGCTACATTTTGATCAGAGAGCCCTTATTGTAAATCCTATTAGAAACCCTAATGTTAGGTATGTTGCCATGGTCATTGGATATCAAATTTACTACACCAACCAAGACAACTCATTTTTTTCCACCACAATTCATGTAGCACAGGACATGGTAGAGAATGGTGTTGACTATGACCTCGATGAGTTGCTTAGACAACAAATGATAGAAAATTTAAGGGAGATTAAGAAAAAGAAATAAGTGTTTAAGTAATGCACACTAGTTATGTGTTTTCTCTTCTACTTTTGGAAGGATATTTTGGTAATTGAGAAAGTCAATTGGATAACTGGAAGGCCTATGACTCATCAAATTGTTGATTACATGAAGAGCCTTGCAGACAACAATGCATAGGATGATGCACTTTCTACTTTATTTCTAGTATTTCAAAGAAGAATGCATGAGAGACAAGGAATTCCTAAGATAATTGTGGAGAAGTATAAAGATGACATCACATTTCTAGTTTCTATAGATCACTACATAATGGAGGCAGTGGAACCAAGAACAATTTGGGTTTCAGAATTAGGATATGAAGTAACTGAGGTAGAGCTAGTTGGCTACGAAGATGTGTTATTGAATAGTCCTAAAGATACAACCAAGCCAAGGTATGGGAAATTTGAGGAAAAATAAATAGAAGTTCATATGAAGGAAAAGGAACCTATTATAAGGAAGTGAACCATAGATTTTTGGGGACAGGGGCTCTCTTACACTTCTAGGGTTTTGCACCTAAAAGGAGAGAGGTATCCCAAAAACCTTGATGGCTCACTCAATACTAATGCAAATATGATTGAAATATGTCTAAATAGAATGTCCTAGATGCAAAGAACTGATAAAAGAGATGGATTATTAATGCAAAACTAAGGAAATGCACTTTGAAAATATGTTGTGATATGTAGAAAGATAGAATAAATGCAATATAAAACAAGATAAAGAAGCCAAATAGAAAGAGTGCACCTAGAAACTGAAAAAGGCTGAGATGAAGATTGTAGATGCTTCTAAAATCCTAGAAAATTTAATTTTCTAGCCAACTGGGACACTTACGCCAAGTTGGGTGACTTAGTCCCAAATAAGGGTTTCTGCCCAGAAAGTAGTTTCAAGGAAATGGGTATTGGAATCTACAAACTGATTTGGAAAATACCTCTTATGGGACTCATACACCACTGTTGGTGACTTAGTCCACTTTCAAATTTTGGGAGATTCGAAAGTACAACCTGTAGCTCCCGGTCTGCACTTTGTTCCTCAACTAAAACTTGGATCTGAATCTACGAAAACACCTACAAAATAAAATATAATTTGGTTTCTAATGGGGGTTTTTCCTTGGTCAAACCCCTAGTTGGTATTTACACCTTGAAAGGGATAATGAAATATGTTGTAAAACCCTAGCCCTAAGTGCATCTAAGACTAGGAAATTTGAAGCAAGATGCAACCCTATTCTAACATGCAAGAATAAGAAGCATAAATGAAACTAGAATGATGCAAGACTCATTCCAAGAGAACCTAAATCACATTAGAAATGAATCTTAATAACATGAAAACCTTCCTTAGGCTAAAAATAGAGAGAAAATGGAAGATGGAATCACTTAGAAAACAAGTCCTTAGGCTTGGCTTGATGGCTAGTTGCATCTCCCCAACCTAGAATTATTCATGATTCTCCATAGGCATCCATGGTCAACCCTAAGCAATGCAATACTTCAGAAAAAAAAAAGTGAGCTTGAAAACCTACAAAAACCCTTGAATGTTGTCCTGAAGCTTCAACTTTGTTGTAAATAGATTTATGAATCTTCTTATTAAAGATATTCAACACTTAACTCTTGAGTTTGTTTGTTGAAAATGACTAGATGTTGTGAAAAATTATCTAAAAAATTATATTTATAGGAATTCATACCTAATTATTCATTATTTATACCTCACAGGCTGACATCCATCAGTAATTTGAATTAAGTCGGTGATTTTCCCGCTCAAAATTGAAAAATCCCCCAAAAGGGACTATGTCACTACCCTAGGCAACTTAGTCCCACCAGAGTTTTTTGAGGTGGGGTTTCTAAAATTTGAATAATTTAAGTGTTATTTGTCAAGATTTGTGTGATTTTTAGGTGGAATGAGCTTCAAGTTCCAAAATAATGAGTTTTAGAGACCTATAAATGGGAAGTTTAAGGAATGATTAATGCAAGGATGCCAAAATAGGTCCAAATTAAAAGTGAAATTGCCTCTTTCTTCAAGAGTATGCAATTTTCTACGCTACAGGAAGAATGTTGACAAAATGGTGGATTTTTATGCACAAGACTTGGGTCTTTCTAAGGAAAGTGTGGATTTCTATAGAAAGAGCAAGAGAAAATATGGTTGTTGGTGAAGCTTCAGGGAGTTCTAGAAGATCAGGTAGAACAACTACCACTCCCCCATCAGTTCAAAAGTCCTTTGGGGCTTTACCTGCTACAAGAGAGAAGAGAAAACCCATTGCTATTCCTTCGATAAGGGAGAAATCCCCTCCAGTTGTGCATGCCACCAAGGTAGAAAAGAAGAAAACAACCACTACTACTATACCTCCTGCTGCCCCAACTAAAAGAAGATTGAAACAAAGGAAACCAGAGAGAAAGACCTTGGAGTTAATGTTGTTGATGAGGAGGAAGATCTGGAAGAAGAAGGACCACAATTCTTCTGGAAGAGGAAAAGTGATGCTTCACATGGTGAAGCTAGTGTAAAGAAGAGAATAATTGACATCATAGATTATGAGAGTGATGAGGAGATTGAAAGGAGAAAGAGGCATTCAAAATCCACATCAGGGAGAAGGAAGTCAAGAAAGCTTCACCGGAGAAGAAAGAGATATCTGAAGTGAAGAAGACTCCATGAAAGAGAAAGGAAAAGAAGCAATTTGATTCGATAATATCTCTCTCCAATGAGGTTAGATGCACTTTTGAATAGCATAGTACAAAATGACATGTTGAAAGAGACAGTATAATTATACAAGGAATATAATGAGGTGGACAAGGAAACTACTCTAGAAGCTATTGTTAAGTACATTGTGGTACTTGAAGTAGATTTGAAGAACATCATAAATGATATTCTTGATGGTGTATGGAACATACTATTGAAAAGAAGGGAAGAGGCTATAATGAAACATGAATGGCTAAAAGATGAAGCCTTGGAAAAAGTTGGCACTGGAATTTCAGAAGATGGCAGGGCCACATTGGTCACTATATACAACAAAGAAATGAGAAGCAAGTAAAGAATCAGAGTTCTATTGGGAAAGGACCAAAGTGATTTGGAAAGAATTAGAAAAGAGATCAACTATAAAGCTAAAGACACTAGTACAAAAACAACAATATATAATTAAAAAAACTACTAAAAATTGCATATAAATAACCAAACATGATCATGTGACCATTAGTAGTTTATTGCCAGTCATTTTTTATTCGCTACTATTTAGTCGTTAATTTAGTCATTGATTGTTGTTAACTGGTCACTTATTTAGTCATTTTTATTCACTAATTTTTTTCCATTGGTAGTGTATTTAGTCATTAGTTTTAATCATCATTTTGATCAATTTGGTAGTATATTTAGTCATTTTTATTCATTGATTTCACTAGTCATATATTTAGTCATATTTATTCACTGTTCACTGATTTTTGTCAATTGGTAGTATATTTAATCAATTTAATTATTAATTAACATCAATTAGTAGTATATTTAATCATTTAATTGACTGATATTTGAGAATTTAAACATAAAACATAGAAATACACATCAATCATCAATTGCACACAATAAGACAGCCATTAAGAAAGCAAAATCGCTGAACTTTATTAAAAGAAAGGTGTTCTTACAGCTTGCACAAGTCTAAAATATCTATCTTGATTGAAAATTTCTTAGAAATAGAATATTACAATTTTTATTTTCAGTCACAAGACTGAAAATCTGAGTTACAATGCACAAAAATGACAAGAAAGGATCTTCTCCGAAAAACTTTTGCAATGATGGAAACGCATGCTTGGAGCCCTTCAATGCGAGCACATGCCCCTTTCATCTCTTAAAAGTTCTACAACGTGGGCAATCTTCCTAGAGCAAGTTGTAGCGTGTAGAATCCAAGAAGGAGAATGTTGATCATGTCCCATTTATGAAGCTCTCTCCTTCAATGCAGTCAATAATAACCATAGAATCTTTCCTACTTTATATGCAACGTTCCATCTAATATGAGCAATAGGGTGCTATCTTTTCCGCCATGAATGAAGTTGTGCCTCAATACAACCAAAAAAAATACTATTAGTCTCAATTCAGAAAGAATAAAAGTGCATTGTGTATTACAAGTTTACAAAAGTAAGTCCAAACATAGCAGAAAGATAAATCAATTAAAAAATAGCAAGAAACATATCACATCCACAAACATGGGAGAGCTATGCAAAATTGGAGAAATTGGCTTGGAAAATGAAGGTATCAAGGTATTTCCATATTCAAGACTTTTACTTAATGTTGTGGAATAGAAGAAAAAGAATCATTTATCTTCCACCATACTGAAAAGTTCATTTATCTTCCACCATATTGAAAAGTTAGCAATTGCATTTGGTTTGTTAAACATGGCCCCTAGTACAACTATTAGAGTTGTTAAGATCCTTCGAGTATGTGTTTATTTTCACACTGCATCTAAATTCATCTCCAAGATTGTCGCAAGAGAAATTGTCCTAAGAGATGTGAACCATTTCCATCATTTTAAATAGGGACAATGTTATTGTGTAGAATATTGGTAATGCTAAATGAAAAAATTTGAAAGATAGGCTTGCACTATAATAATGTGCACTACATCAGATATCCTTAAATAACGAAGGGACATTGGAATCAAAGCATAACAGTAGGGATTTTTTTGTCATATGTTGTAGTTACAAATGCCTTGCTAGACATACATGAAAATGTATAAGCATAGACAAGGAAAATGAACTATTTCAAAAAATGCCTCAAAGAAATGTGACAAATTCTTCACAAAACCTTCTGCACAACCACTGCAACACCGCACAATGGTTGTTGGGCCTTCGTGGTGATGTGGGGATCTTTCCTTGCATCACCATGAAGGCCCAACAACCACTGTGCGATGTTGTGGTGGTTGTGTAGAAGGTTTTTCAAGAAAATTAAGCTACAAAAGAAGTTGCATCACTATTTTTTGAATGTGCAATTACTAAAGTGTTGTCTGATAATTGTTATGGTTGTAAATGAAGATTTTAAAAGGGGCCCTATTAGACACTTACCCTTCTAGGATCTTTCACCTAAAAGGGAAGGAATGGAGTTTAAAATCTATGTAAACATTCAATATTAAGGTATGGATGGAATTTAATTATGCCTAATTAGGATGTACTAATGCAATAATCTTAAAATGAAATTATTTTATGGTGCAAAACTATGAAAATGTAAAGTGCTGGAAAACACATTGTGATATGCAAATATGAACTAAATGACCTAGAAATGCAAATAAAAACAAATAGAAATTTGTAAGACAAAAGGTGTGCACCTGGAAGTGTGTTGTAGATTTGAAGCAACTCTAAAATTTTGGAAATTATGATTCTTAAGCCTGGAGGGACACTTAAGCCAGTCTGGGCGACTTAGTCCACTTTCAGAAAAATTCTGGAAAATTGCACCAAAGCTTGTTTCGGCCAAATGGGTGTCCAAATCTATAAAAATTTCTAAAAAATAGGTTCAGTGGGACTAAGTCGCCACTAGTGGCGACTTAGACTTCTCAATTTCTAAAAATTTAGAAGTGGAAACAGAAGCCTTAGGTTTGCACTCTGGTTTCCCACAAGTGTTTGCTTCTGAAACTCTGATTTTCGGGCTTGGAGGTGACTTTTAGTGGATATTTTTGGCTTTGCAAATAAGAGGTTATCTTCAACAAGTCTTCAATGATCTTCAAACCCTTAAAGTTCCTAAATGTGCAAACACACAAAAATAGAAGGAGAAAATGTTGATTGTTAGGGAATGGGGATTTGCCTTGGTCAAACCCCTTTTTAGGTAATTAAACCAAAATGATGAAATAAGATAATGAAACATGAAACATAATGTAATTAGAAACTTTCCATCATGATTGATCTTGAGTTGCTACAACAATGGATGAAGAATCTTGCTCTTGAATGCCTTAAAAGTGAGCTTGAATGCTACCTTGAATGCTTGATTCTTGCTTGGAAATATGAATGAATGATAAATAGTGATTGAGTTATGAAGGAATGAATAATGAATTAGGGTTTAAAGGTCTCTTTTTATAGAGAAGAGTTAAGAATAAAGATCATGATCAAGGGCCAAGATTAAATTAGAAAATAACTTAATCAAGGGTGGAGGTTAATTGAGAGAAGAAAGACATGGATAGATAAAGACTTGAGGTGGAAGATTAGATTGGCACAGAAAAAGAGGTTGTTGGAGAAAATTAAATAATAAAGATTATTTAATTTAGGTGGCCAACATAGGAGAAGTAAATAAAATATTAATTTTGTTTATTTAAAAAGAAAGGTGAGAACAAATTATATAATTAAATAATTATTTAATTGGGAAGATAAAGAAAGGATAAATAATTAAATAAATATAACATTTATTTAATTATAGAGAGAAAAGGCTGATGAATAATTAAATAATTAAGATAATTATTTAATTATAGAAGAAGGAAAAGCTAACTTTTGAATTAGACTTAAATGCCTAATAAGAGTCTAGAAAAGTATGAAAGTGATTTACAACACTTTACAACACCTTTACAAGACATAGTTTAATGCATTTGCAAGGGTCTAAGACCTAATTTGGATGTGTAAAACACCTCACAACACCAAATCAAGGCATCATCAAGTCCAATTCGTCATCAATTATTCTCATATCAAGCAAGGTATACACTTTTTGGCGACACAATGGCCTACCACTAGAGCTACATAAAATACCACCCTCAAGTTCACCTAATCTGGGAAAATTTGACGCCTCCCTACTATATCTTAACTCCCTCTCTTGTCGCCATGTTCATTAACCGCTACAAAAAATGAAAGATGACATTAAAATCCTCAATTTTGTTGACATGGGGTACAACTCTAGCAATACTCACAACCATCGAGTTGCTTACAACACATTTTGGTAGAATAAAGATGCACTCAAAATTGGATTATATGTATTTTAGACCAAAATTAAGTGGCAAAGACAATCTCAAATCTACAAGAAAATAGATCATTGTTCTTGCATATCACATATTGATCAAAGAAGAGGAATAATGTAAGCCTTTACAAAAGCTTTTGCACAACCACCGTGTGATGTTGTGGTGGTCTTCTCATTCTCTATATTGGCACATGTTCGCACAATCCATGGTGAAACCCTATCACCCTTTACACCATTGTCATGAACTCCTTGAAAACACTGTTCAATTATGACTTTTATATTGCCTTCAAGAAACTATTTGTGCTCTATTGATTTATAGCTCTTCATACAACACTATGATATCTCCTTTGATGCCACTATCATATTACTATTTGATACCACTGTCATTGGTCTTCTCTCAAATTCAAACCTTACTCTTTTCACACTTTCACTCATAGGTTTTGAGTCAAGGGAGTCAAGTTTAGAATGTAACGTTGTTGTTCCTATGTTTGCAATAAGAGAATATTGTCATTTGAAACTAATATCTTTGTCACACCTCATTATGATCTATTCCATTTTTCAACAGTCATATGGTTGTGATATGCTTCTTCACTATGATGACTAATCGTTGCATGATAATGTAGACTATCACCATGTTTGTGTCATAGGGAATTTGACTGTATTATTAGATCATGTGTATTCTTATGGTCTCACAAACTCTAGGAAATAACATAAGACCCTTGGATTGCCTTAATACTCTCCTCTAACATGTCATGCTCTAATAGTCTCTTACATGTCCTTTATCACCAACCATATACTTGTAGACTACTTTTAGGAGTTTTTTTATTGTCCTCTTTTATATTTTTCATAGGTTGTAACTCATACATTAGCATCTTGAAATTTTAAAACAAGATCCTTAACATGTCTATCATGATTGTAAGTGTGATTGTGTAGGCTATCTAACCTATGGATTATTTGTCATCTATCTTTCATGCACACTTGTCATACAGTCCCTAACTTATAATTGTCATCTGCAACATTTCCATGACACAAAACCTTAAGGCCTAATTCAAGACAATGTCTCATAAAAATCCTTATATACTACCTTCTCCTCACACTCACAATGTGGAGATAAATATCACTTACATACTCATGTGCCAAAGAATATGCTCTTGTTCATAATAATCTTATGATTCACTTATATTTACAAAAAATTCATTAAATCTCTTAGAAACACCACTCTTTAAATAATATTGTCATGAAAGGCTTGTCATACTGCTCTCTGTCATTTGGTTTGACATGTCATTATACACTGCCTTCATATTCTCCATTCATTTTTTTTATGAGAGAAATATTTTGTGAGTCCTCAATTAAAAATCACATACCTATGACTACCCTTGTGACTGTCATGAAACTCGTTCATATTATATTCACAAACCATTTACTTGAGTTATTGTCTTTTGACTTGATAACAATGACTTCTTTTTTACCTTGTCTACAAAGGTTTAATATAGAAAACCTCCATATATTTCGATGAAGGTGCTAGGGTTTAACAAACCTAATATCTTATTACTATTCATAGCTTTTAATATTCATAGAGATAAAATCTACCATGGAAAACAATGGAAAATAACTCATATTTCGCAAGTAGTAATTTGTGTTTTTCACATATTCCTTTGAGAAATTAATATTCAAATGTCAATTTTAATTGGGTTTTCCTAGTGCATCTCATGTAGAATGATATAATACTTAATTTTTTTATATAACAAAAACAAAAAGTCTCAAAGATTCAATTAGCTAAGTCAAATCCTAATGTCAAAAAATAATGAATTATAAAAACAAGTTGAATTGAGAAAAGAAAAATGCAGATAACATTATGTACCATTGGCAGCTCTATTGGAGGATCAGATGGCCACAAAGTGGACTCAAACAACATCAACTCTTAGTGATTGATTGTAGCAGATCCACAGATTTCAAACCCAAACCCTGCTAAAAATGAGTTGACACCACAGAATCTG
This sequence comes from Sequoia sempervirens, assembly GCA_007258455.2. Classification (NCBI taxonomy): domain Eukaryota; kingdom Viridiplantae; phylum Streptophyta; class Pinopsida; order Cupressales; family Cupressaceae; genus Sequoia; species Sequoia sempervirens. The sequence goes on from VDFB02263788.1 coordinate 156,105, forward strand.
GGGCTACACGGACATGGGTAACACAAGAATTTGAATATCTGAACTCCATTGCATAAAATTTTATTGAAAAAGGAAAGTATCGTGCAGTTGAATTGGAGAAATTGGCTTGGAAAATGAAGGCAGCAGAGTATTTCCAAATTCAATACTTTTACTTAATGTTGTGGAATAGAAGAAAAAAGAATCATTTATCTACCACTGTAGTGAAAAGTTAGCAATTGTATTTGGTTTGTTAAACATGGCCCCTGGTACAACTATTAGATTTGTTAAGAACCTTTGATTATGTTCTAATTTTCACAACTCTAATGCAAAGGCCATTGCATCATTATTATTTCCTAATGATTTTCATTGCATGGACTTTCCTTGTCTTGAATTGAGCAAAGAGATAAAGATGTCACAGTCATATATCATGCAAAGGCAGCACTTTGAAGGAAGATCTGATTCCATACACCTAGGATATCTGGTGTCTCTAAACTCAACAGAGACATGTCCTTCAAATGTGTCGTGAGAGTGAAAATTACAAAATACAGTGATGTATCATTGAACAAGCTAGAGATAGTTCATGTTAAATGTTATGATATCATCTTAGACCTAGTACATATGATAGTTTGGGTTTGGTTATTATGCATGTGTGATAAGTGAAGTAAGAATTGAAGAACATTGTAATGGGGTGATTGTAGAGATATGGGACTGTAAAAATTAAATGAATTATATTGAGTGCAAGTTAGTGAATATAGTGAGTATCATATCAAGTATATACACAATGAAAGTGTAGTCTTGAATAGGTTTGGTGAATAAAGTGCTTGTATCAAAGCTATCCTTGAGAGGAGCATGTAGCATTATAACATTGCCACACAAATGATACTAAAGGGGTAGGGTTTTGATAGGAATCAATTAGCTCCCTATAAAATTAAGAAACTAAGGGTTTTGTTGTGAGCCTCATGAGAGATTGAAAGACATGGAGTTAAGCCATCTTAGTTCATTATCAATATGAGGTCCAAATTGAGCATATTATTCACCACCAAAGTAGAATTCAATATGGTATGTACTATGTCACAATGAATCTCTCCTATTTATTAATATGATGATATCAAATCTAAAACATTGATATAAACCAGATATTTAACCAATTTCACTTAAAACTTATGAAGATGCTAGTACAACAATCACATATAGTCAAAACCAGGCAAAGTTCTAATAAAATACAGAGTCCCATTCTTTTTATTTGGAAATTTAGGATGTATTTGTCTTGTACAAGAAAGAATCCTTGTGTGCTAATTTTGAATACATAACTAACTTTAATACTTCAATCTTAAGGTATATATCACTCAAATCAGTCTCTCTTCAAATTAGAAGACCTATAATAAAATAAAAGCTTCAACATTTTTGAAATCATCAAATGTACCATTTGGTTTTGTCAATTCTTCCGAAAGAGAGTGCAATTGCATGATCCAACTCCTCATTTTCTTCCTTTGATGATGGACCATCCTGAAAAATAGTTTAAATACAGTAAGCAAGAGAACAATAAGAATCTTGAAATAATCAAATAAAACAAGTCTTACAGAATAGTATAATCAGAAAACCAAGCTAGGGATGTGAAATGCAAGAATATAAAGAATCTAGAAAAACAAATAGTTTTCTACCACCCAAGGAAAGCTAGGACCAACTATCGTAGTAATCACATAGTGCATCTAAAAAAACACCATTGTTGCTCCAAATACATGCATTGTAGGTCACTTCCAAGTCCATTTAGAAAAAAAAAATTATAGAAAATTCAATATGTGTATCTAATTTTTTTTATACACTTTACAGTCTACCAAAGCAACAAAGCTATTATAGCTTTATGATAAAAATATAAATAGGAATCTCAATGGAATTTATCTATTTATCAACCTCAGTAGTAATCTATCTAAAAACAATCACTGGTGAAAATCAAAAAACTTGATAATATGAGAAGATTGAAGCTATTTAAATTGTGATGAATATTGACAAGTATATAATTACCATGGACTTTGAGGTAGATGCCAAATAAGATCATCACTTCCAAACCCTTCATGAAAATGTCCTTTTGATTGTTGCAAGAGAAATTTTTTTGAGAGATGTGAACCATTTCCATCATTTTAAACACGGACTAGAAGTTTTGTTTACTAACATTGAATCAGAAGGATATAACCATCCCTTGCAACATAGGGATTTAATTTCATTTTCCAAGCAAGAAGTTTTTGGTGACAATAATCAAGAGCATAGAAATAGTGCCATGTAGATGACAGGGATATGAAGTTGTTAAGGTCACAATAATTTTGTAGGGATTCATGAGAAAGTGGTCTTAAACCATGAAATGAACTTGTTTAAAAGGCAAGGGTATGATAGTCTAAAATGCATAACATGGAACCTTATAGGCCTTTCATGAGAAATGGTATACAAGGTAGAAAAACTCAAAAGGACTATGCAAGTGCAATGATCATATAGAAATGATAAGGTTTTTTTATTCCAAAAGAAAATGAATACTTAGAATGAGTCCAGTGATGAATGAGGACAAGAAGTTTGCATATGATTCATCACCATGACAGCATCAAGTGCAAGCTACATAGGAAACTCTTAGCTATACCTTGGATTGTGAGAGGTTCATGAAGACATGAAAGCAGAGTTTTGAAGATGGCAGTGCTCTATTAAAGATAGTCATATTACAAATGGCAAAGGCTTTCACCATGAAGGTCTCCTTGAGCATTCAATGGTGGTAGACCTATTAAAAAAGGGAAATGAATTGTGTATAAACATTTATAAAAAGGCCGGTTGTAGATAATAAAAGATGGTTATAAAATTGCTAATACTTTGGGGTAAATGATTATATCTTTTTCAAAAAGGCGCTAGGGTTTTAATATGTTGGAATATTACACTACTAATGAGAGTAAATCTATTGATATGAAAGGCATTCTTTGGCACAGTACAATACATTGAAGACATTTAGATTGTTTACAAAAATCCATTTCATAGGTTTGTGAACAAAAAGCTCTAGGTCATATCATTTAAAAGAAACCTTCATAGACCAAAAAGAAAATTTTTCATTAAGGCATTGATTTGCTACCATATTTTTAGGGGAAATCCCCCTTGTAACTTCATAGTGTTAAAGAGATTAAATTTGCTGATTTGGAATACATTTTCACAAAAAGATACCATAATAAAATTCCCATATCACTGGTTATTGAATCCACTGCAAAAGGTTCTAGTATTTAAAGGAATCCCTTGAAAAAACACACTCAACATTAAGAAATTGATATCATCTAAAAATGTGTTTGCACAACGTTGAAAATAATACACCAAATCCATCTTGTAAACACTCATGCGAGATATTATATGGTTAAAAGATCAAAACCCAGATTATATAAGTATCCATGCTATATACTTAAAACTTAAGTTTAGTACAATATAGTGTTGTCTTAAAATGTAATAACATTAGCCATATAGTGTCTATATGAAAAATGCTCTCGATTATGCGTAGTGTTGCATTTTCATAACATAATATTGGAAGGTTTACTAGGGATTCTAGAATAAGCCTATTGAAACCCTAATTATTAGAACTCAAACACTGACCCAAGGAATCTATTTTGCATAATGTTAGAGCTCTTACATGACATTTTAAATAAAAACCCTTACATTTGGAAGCTTTATAGGGCTTCTCAATATAAGCTCAAAAAACACCAAAATACGGGAAGAAGTCTACACTAAATCATACTACATTACCGATATCCTTGTGTCCTAAAATTATACTTGCCAAAGAAGTCCTCTATTCTCCATCAAATGTCTACAAAAATGTTGAAGCTTCAAACCCTAATCCTCTTCATACATGGAAAACTCATTCATTAATGAGAATCTGGCAAGAACAAGATGAAGGATTTTTTGTACTAAAGATATCAATTAGAGTTTGCATTCCTTTGTGAGGCTCTTGGCTCTCAAATTAATGAAAGGACAACAAATGAAATATTTGCATCTTGCCAATAATTTATCAATTGTAGCAATGGAGAGGAAATGATTAGCATCTCACCAATAATTTTTCAATTCAAATTATTATTTTTAATTACCCACTTTTATTTGTGTGACTAACTATTTAGTCATTTTTATTTGTATGACTAAATAATTTTTTTAGTCGACGACCAAATTAGTCATTTATTTACTTATTTATAGCTGAGTTGCAAAAAATTAGTAGAATCTAGTCATTTTTAGTTGTTGTGACTAAAATTTTTAGTCACGTAGTCATTTATTTGCCAAATTCTAGTAGTGAGAGATAGTGCAAAAGCTAGGACTGTCTCTGAAGAGTGAAGAAGAAATGAATGATGACACTAGTGCTCTAGAACATAATACAAAATCTAACAAGTACACACTAATGATGCTCAACATGAGAAAGACATGAATGAAAAATATGCAACATATAACACCCCTTCAAAAGTGGAGGATATGTCATATAAATAAAGAAGAGGAAATGTTTGAAGAAGACATTGCGAAGGAAACTGTCACAAACGCTCGTCTGGTACAAAAAATTGAAGTCCCTCCTTCAATAAACATAGAAAAATTTACTAAGTGAATGTAAATAAAGTTGTTGAGGAAGAAATGGTTGAAGAAGAGAAAGGTGAAGAATAGGAAGATAAATTTGATCAAGAAGAGCATGAGAAAGAAGAAGACAAAAATGTGGATGCATCTGGAAATGAAGAAAAAGATAAATCATTCTACTCTGGTACAACAGATTGCAAAGGAAATGCTACAGAGATGACAAAGAGTCTTGGTGGATCTTTCGACTCCACCAAAGATTCTCTAAGAAATCTCTTAAGTGTTCAACCTAGTTTCTAGCTAGTTTTGTCTTCACAACTATTGCAAATGTTGATGAATCAAGGTAATATGGACTTGAACAATATTTGTCCTATCCATAAGCTTCAACTAGGAGAATTTTCCACACATCCACTAGAAAGGAGATAATTGACTCACATCAAAGGAGCAGAGAACTAATGGATGAGGTAGTGAAGGCATTACAAGAGATCATACCCAGAACAAGCATAGACACATCTATCTCCAGTATGGATAATCTCAAACTTTTGATTGATTCTTTCAAGACATATGCATCTGATTTAAAAGTATAGGAAGAGAAGGAAGTGGAGAATAGGTTGAGTGACAAAAGAATGATGGAGATGACAGAAAAATGTGTTGTTACACATAAAAATTTCTTTGAATTGCTAAAGGATGCAGAGGCATGTGTGGGAGAGGTGAAGGTATTATATCATTACAACATGAAGTGACCCAGAGCCACACTAAATATAAAGAAGGAAATGGACTCCATTGAGTCACAAAATAATGCCACCTCCACTACATATGACCCAGCTATGAACCTCACTAGTGACATAAGGAGCAAAATTAAAGAGCTTCATAAGACATTTTTCTAGTTGCAAGCACAAAGAGAGACTATCATACTGCAGTTTAGAGATGTGAGAGATCTAGTCAATTCCAAACTTTTATTGGTTTCTAAAGAACTCCTAAGTTCTAACAAAGCAAATAAGTTGAATCTGGTACCTACTTCATCAAAAGAAGGAGAAGAGTTGTTGTTGTAGTTTGAAACTCGAATCAGGCTTCTTGCAAAGGCCAAGTCAGAATGGGAAGATGATAGGCTAGTTTTGGAAGATCTGGTGAAGAGGCTGTAAGCGTTAACCACCTTTGGTTGACACATATTTTATGTTTTTATGCATTTTTTTTGTTTAGATTCTTTATATATATGTAGACATATAAGTTGTATTTCAATATCATTTTTCTCTAGTACATGACTCAGGGGGATTCAATGCTTTTCGCCAACTGTGTATATATGGCATCACTTCAGGGGAGTTCTGGTACTAAATCAAAACAATGTATATAAGCGCCCTTTTCCCTTGATGTCAAAGGGGGGATTTTTGGAGAGTATTTTGGCATGTTTCCATGAATGACAAAGGGGGATATTGTTGGAAGTATGAGGAGATTGTGATTGATGATTCTTGTTGGCAACATGAGCATGGAGAATGAAAATAGCAATATAATATTATGTTTTCATTGATGCCAACATTGTTATGGACTAATTTGATTAACCTTTACATGGTTTTGAGGTGTTGAAGAAGTCATTTGTGCAAAAAGCTTTGGTCCAGAATGCTTAGTGGTATGGAAATTTGACTAAGTATCAGAACTACCAGTTCAGGGTTATAGTGTATCCATTTTTGGGTCTACACCACTCCGCATAGGAATATTTTTCTCTACACTTATAACCTAATTTTTTTGCTTGTTATAAGATTCTAAACCCAATATTTCATCTGGATTGGAAAATTATTTTGAGAGATATGAATGACAGAGTTTTGTCTGGTATAATACAGTTATTTTTGTATAGGGTGTCAATGTGGGAGATTTCACACTTCTCCATAGATGAGCCTTTGATGTTGTAGTGTTAAAGATAAGTTTCTAGATGTCAAATGAGTGTGAATTCCAGGTGGGATCGACATTTGAGATCCACGTGTTGTGAATTGAATAAATTGTCAAATAATTTTTGTTTAGGTCTTATGATGTGCCAACCTAACACATTTGATGTGTATGCGAAGGATTAATACGTGTTGAGTATTTATGTGGGATCTATTATAGGTCCATATCGACCTATCTTAAGGTATTTTGAGATTTGAATTTAGGCATGTGTCATGGATGACAATGTTTGGAGCCAACAAGTTATGTTTTTGTGTGTTACATCCAATTAAGCTGACCTAATTGATGTTGCACTTGATATCAATATATATGATAGATTATTTTTGGTGTTTTGTGATGAGAGTTGAAAAAAGAGAGATATTGTATGTGATATATATGATGTGAATTTGATCATAGCAAAGATAAGTTGTGAATGTTGAGATTAGAATTGTGTGAATGCGGAGCATAGTAGAGCATTGATCCAATTCATTGCGAAGTTTATAATTGTGATTCATTGGAACTTTATTCCTACATATTGTAGATGCTTTTTTAATAGTCCAAAAAAGGTTGTGAGCCACCCCTCTCTCTTCTATCTTTTTATCCAGGAAATAGGTTTTATTGGAACTTTATTCCTACATATTGTAGATTGCTTCCGGTTTGCTTCTAGTTTGGCTTCCATTGTTGCTTCCTTTTTGCTTCTAGAAATGCTTCTTGTTTTGCTTCTATTTATTAATTTAATATGTTTTATTTCAATTTAATTAGTTAAATATATTGCCTCTTAAATAGCTCATATGATTATAGAGTAAGTAATTTAATTATTTAACTCATATGATTAAATAAAAATATAATTATTGTAACATGATCATCATCTATAATTAAAACAAGTGAGTCAAATATCTATAATTTAATTGAATTTGACAACATTCATCCTAAGCAGTAAATTAAAATCATCATACTTAATAAATATTCATCCAAAAATCATTGACCACTTTTAATATATATAAATTGACAAGTCAATACTGATAAGATCATCATCATATATAACTAAAACAAGTGAAAGTCAAATAAGCTAGTACATCAAAAATATGTCAAAATGATACATGTCCAACAATTGACATAAGTGAAAATGATACATGCCCAACAGTTGACCTAAGTGAAAATGATACATGTACAAATGATATAAATAAAATTGATAAATTATGTAACTCAAATTGATACAAGTCAAGATGATACATGTCCAAATGATATAGTGAAAATGATACATGTCAATATGATACAACTCAACAATATAGTATTGTAGGTCGTGAAAATGATACATATGATAGTAACCATGAAAAGTGTCATCATAATGATATATCAGTAATGATCCATGATGTATTCTATATGATCATGAATGTCATTGGTTACTATCACCAACTATCTCATCATCATCATCATCACCATCGTGATCATCGTCGTCGTCATCATCATCATCATCATTGTCATCCGCCTCGGTGTCTTCTATATTTGCATCATCATCATCCTCTATCATGTGATTTGTACTAGAAAAAACAATATTTTGTGGATCTATCTCATGTTGTGGATCATCTTGATCTTCAGGAAGACCCGTGTTCTGCAAAAAAAAACATTTAAAATGAAAATTTATTATATATTTCATGCAATAATTTATTTTTTTGTTATATATCTAATACTACAACATATGAGACGAAACCATAATCATATTACATCATATCAAAGTGCACATACCATAATAAAATTTCAAAAAGTTACAACTAATACTGGTGACTCAGGAGAAACTTCAACTTTAAAAAACAAAGCCAATTAGGCTGGTAGACTTGTGGATCAGGCCAACATTTGGTGGAAGAGGAAGAAAGATTACTGGAACTCTAGAGGCCCACCATAATGATTTCACAACCAAAGGAGAGATACAGAGAGTTGATATCATGTATCAAACATTAAGCATGCATTCTTCCATCCAAATCCGAGAAGGAGATGATTACTTTGCTTCATTTTCATTTGCATAACCATATCACAGTGTGGGAACCAAGAAGACTAAGGATGTCCAGTTTTATGTGGAGGTAATGGATGTGGTCCAAACTTTAGGAGGGAAAAGAAGGTCAATGTATGATCCTGATGAAATTGAGGAAGAACAACAAGAGAGGGATAGGAAAAATAAAATCAATACAGAGTTTCAAGGATTTGTCAAGCGAGTAAGAGAGCTATGAGAGCAGCCTCATCTAAAATATTTTGAACTAGAGTTTGATATACCATTTAGAGAGCTTGGTTTTCATGGAGTTCCTTTCAAATCCTTTGCTTTTATTGTTTGTACGGTAAATTGTTTGATAGAGTTGGTGGAATTAATTTCTCTTTAAAATCACTATTAGTGAGGATTGAGATTGTTAACTTTGAGAGAGTAGGACTTGGGAAAAAGGCATTTGATATGGCTATTATTTTCAAAGACTTCAAGCGAGATGTACTCCGCATTGATGCCATTCCTCAATCTTCGCTTGATGGCATCAAGGAATGGTTGAACTCCATGGATATAAACTATTACGAAAGCATAATGAACTTGAACTAGCGTCCAATTTTGCAGCTGAATACACGATGATCCGCGATAAATTTATTGAAGATGGTGGAAGCTTGGGAATCTTTTAATACGGAAGATAGTGATTCTAATCTTGATAACTCCTAAGAGTTAGATCAATGATATGAACCCTCTGATGTGGAAGAGGAATCAGAATCATATTTCACGTAGCCACCATCAAGAGTGTTACAAGCCAACAAGATGGAGGGAATTCTTATATAAGGATAATTTTCAATGTTGTAGGTACCAATTCTAATGCCAACTACAATGGAAACATTGAAATTCCCCGGCAAGATCTATGTTCGTGAAATTTCTTTAGATGCAAGGATTCAAAGCACATCAACCATGTGGTACAAATGATTAAATCCTAGAGACGCATCGTAAGAGGTACGAAAGAGTTTGAAAAGGAAGAGAGAGCTACACTAGTGACTCAAGAGAAACTTCAGCTTTCAAAAACAAAGCCAATTAGGTTGGTAGACATGTGGATCAGGCCAGCATTTGGTGGAAGAGGATGAAAGATGTCTGGAACTCTGGAGGCCCACCATAATGGATTTCAGTATTCAACCATGAGAGCAGAAGAGAGATTTGATATCATGTATCAGAACATTAAGCATGCATAACCATATCATGGCGTGGGAACCAAGAAGACCAAGGATGTCTAGTTTTGTGTGGAGGTAATGGATGTGGTCCAAACTTTAGGAGGGGAGATCTTGATGTCTACCAAGAGGCATAAAGTTAGATGAATTAAGTTCACCTACATGTCTGCCAAAGTTTACTTCCAATTTTTATGACTATTTTTCTTGACTGTTAGTGTTTACTTACAAATTTGAAATTTATTTTTGGTCATTTTGATGAGGATATATTCATCCAATGTGTAAGCACCTTTTGTTTGTGTCACAAGCATCTATGCATTGCAAGAATTCTAATTATCTATGGTCTACAACCATGTCATCTCACTTAATGGATCTTCTATTTCAATGTTTTCTATGGCCTTCTCTGTTTGAGGTAGCACCTGACAATCCTACCTCCTTTCCTTAGCTGAGAAGTGGATTTGAATTTGAAAATATTGCACTTTAAAACTAGCTATGGTTTAAGGAGAGCTATTCTAGCTTTGTTTTTGACACCCTCAATCTTCAACAAGGACTTAGATGCATGGACTGAAATGCAAGCTTTTAAACTTAGATTTGAATGTGTATAATTTGATTGATTATGGTTTTCACAGGCAGTTGTCTTTACATGACTATTCTAGATTATCAATACGTGTAATAGTAACTGCATCCTTATCAAGTTTGGCTACCCTTATTTAGAATGCCTTGGTCTTTGGACTCGATACAAATTTGTGCATTGTTATTCCATATTTGTAACATGTAGGACATTTAAGGGGTACAACATATAGAAATTAAGTACTATCATCCAAGGAAAACTTACAGATGGTGTATCAAGAACAACAAAAAATGATTTTATTAGGGTTAATGCTTTCTTCCCCCACACTACTGATATTTTCCCCAAAACATTTTTTTTATTATTTCAACGCATCTCAAAATTCAATGTATTGATTAACATTACGTATTTCAGTTATTTATGCAAATGATGCATATATGTTAACTCGATCAATGTTGTTACTTCAGTAGTTTGACTTCTATGACAACCAGCCATTAGGCCATTGTGTGCAAGAGCACATTTATTAAATTTTTTTAGTTATCTTTTTTGGATAGCTCTACTAGGTGTTGAGGACATTCCATTTATCTTTTGAATGTTAAGAAGTCATAGTTTCAAGGATTTGTCAAGCGAGTAAGAGAGCTATGGGAGCAACCTCATCTAAAATATTTTGAACTAGAGTTTGATATACCATTTAGAGAGCTTGGTTTTCATGGAGTTCCTTTCAAATCCTCTGCTTTTATTGTTCCTATGGTGAACTGTTTGGTAGAGTTGGTGGAATTACCTTTCTTCGTAATCACTATTAGTGAGATTGAGAATTGTTAACCTTGAGAGAGGACTTGGGAAAAAGGCATTTGATATGGCTATTGTTTTCAAAGACTTCAAGCGGGATGTACTCCACATACATACGCAATTCCTTAATCTTCACTTGATGGCATCAAGGAATGGTTGAACTCCATGGATATAAAGTATTATGAAAGCATAATGAACTTGAACTGGCAACCAATTTTGAAGACTATCACTGATGATCTAGATAAATTTATTGAAGATGGTGGTTGGGAATTTTTGAATATGGAAGCTAGTGGTTCTGATTTTGATAATTTAGAAGAGTCAAATCAAGGATATGAACCTTCTGATGTAGAAGAGGAATCAAAATCAGATGAGGAAGGTTCAGAAGATGAATCTCTTGTGGATTCAATGGAGGATGAAGAAGAAGAAGAAGATTCTGAAGAGGAGGAAGGTAAAACATGGGATGAATTAGAAGTCGAAGCTAGAAATGCAGATAAGGAAAAAGGAGACGAGTCTGACAGTGAAGAGGAAAGGTGACAACGAAAGGTAAAAGCTACAGGGAAGTCTCATGCACCTGATATTAGAGATTCAAGAGGAATTCCTGCCAAGAGGCATAAAGTCAGATGAATTAAGTTCATGTACATCCTTCTACTATTCATTCATGCACATAAATAGTCATCTTGTAATCATAAGATTTGAGCTCTATTTACTCATCCTACGCATCAATAAACAACTCAACACAAGAGATGCAAATTGGCATATTAACACAACAATATCCAACTAAGTTATTGAAACTCAACTATTGATACCTCATTCTCCATCTAGATTACAAAATCATTCCACTTTTTGTTTTGTAACATGGCGGCCATATTTCTCCTCTTGTCAAAACATGGCACATTGACTAGTTAAACTAATTAATATGCAATCATTTACTTTTTCCAAGATAATAAAAAAATATATCATTTAACATATTAAATATACTTACAAATGTACAGATCAAGGCTTGTAAACCTTTCTGGCCACTGCGATGCGTGGCACAAAGTTTCTCAAGCCTAGCCTTGGAGGCCTTGTCCTGAAACATATACTAATTCAATTTAACTATGCACAAATAAAATTTAAGTATTGTTTAATAAATTTGATATAATCTTATGAGAAAATTCAAATACCTATGTACTCTTCTCATCGAACTTCCTCTATGCCTCAGACTTCTCATATGCTTTTACAAGCTCTTTACATACTTTCACACTTACACCAATTGGCCTTCTTTTCTGCCTTAGCTCAGGAGGGATTTTTTTTATCTTCATTGTTTGGTTGCACTGAAATCTCTTATAGTTTTGAGACATTCGTAGCTTTATCTTCTTTACAGACCAACCTATGCCAAAATTAGTCTCCATGTCATGGATAACTTCTTTTTTCAGATGCATGGGTATCTGTGAGAATGGAAAATGTAGATGGTCTTTGAACCGTTGAAGGCATGATTCCTTCAACCTATTCACAAACACTTTCCTTGAAACCACCTCGTACTCTATCTTTGTATTGTAGCCACTAATGCAAGATTGATAACACGGTCTGGTGGAAGAAGTATGTGTCCTAGGAGTGGCTGGGACATTGGAAGTCTTTGCTCCCTATTCCACATTCTTAGAGTTTACTGTCACTGATTTCCTCCTGGATCTTTTGCTTGATCTAGGATTGGTTGGGGAATCAATTGATTCCCTTTGACACCATTGATTTGTTTACAATGTTTGAGGGGCGTTACCAAATTGTTTTTCTATGTATCTGGCAAGCGTTGTCCAGTCCACATTAACCAAATTTTTCACTGCCTCTACCCCAATATGGAATCCAATTCCTCTTTATCTTTGTCAGTCTCATGTCCCTATATATATATATATTTTTAAATTATATTTCTTCTTTTGAATTTAGAAATAAAAAACTAAAAATTCAAAGTCAAAGAAACAATGGGAACATTTACAAATCTATAAATTGACAATGAATTACCTCATTGTGGCCAGACTCTGCTAACAATGCTCCCTTCCTTCTATTGCTTGACATTTTGAGGTGACCTACGAAAAATTATTTTCATCCAGTCTGTGGAGGCAAACGAAGTACACACAATCAGGTATGAAATTTTTCGTCTAGTTTGTGGTATGAAAGTTTTGTTTTGTGGGAAAATATGTTCGTTGGGTTTGCTTAGTGTTGATAACCTAGGGAAAATATGTTCATTGGGTTTGCTTAGTGTTAATAACCTTATCATGAAAACTCTTTCATAATGCAATCTTACACAAATTTTTCATGGCATCAGTGACTATGGCACGACTGGGAAAAACCAAGTAGTTTTTTCATTTATTTTCAGCAATTGCTCAACAGTGACCGACCCAATTCCTAGATTTGCCAAGTAGTTCACTATTTCCTTGATACCCATCCTGGCTTCATGCTATAATATTTTGAGCCAAAGATCAAATGGGTAGGGTAAAAAAATTTGTTCATTTCTCAAAGGTTTTACAATTTATAATGATGGGACAATTTAGAGGTTGCCTGAACAGGTTAGGCCACAAACCAGTAAACAATCACAAATTCAAATGCAATACAAAGAGCAGTAAACAATCATGAATTCAACCAAGAAAAGAAACTTGTAACCTTACCTATGGTGTCACAAACTAAATCAAATTTCTCATCAGTTGCTGGTAGCGCCCTGCTCTCTTCCTTCATTCAATGTTTTTCCCCTTTTGTCATTTGATTTCTTCCTTCACGCGGGAAATTTTTAAATTTTTTATTTTGATCCAGTAGTCGACGCTTTAGTCGGTATTAGTTAACACCAAATTTAGTGACTTTTGACCATTAATGTAATCTGTTTGGGGTGCCTAAGGTGGCGCCAAGTGCACCTAATTGGGCACCAATCATTGTTGTATAGTGACTATTTTCATTGTTGTGTGTCACAAGATCCAAAGTGTTGGAAATAATTCCAACTCCTGCCTTATTTTTGTGACCACCTATTTTCATTGTTGTATAGTGACTATTTTCATTGTTGTGTATCACAAGATCCAAAGTGTTGGAAATAATTCCAACTCCTGTGGCTCCTTCATCAGCTCGGTGCAGTAGAGCGATTTTTACTACGATCCCGCAAGGTGCTTCATCCTTCTTGGTGGCAGTGTGATGAAAGCTTCTATGGCAGCACGTGAGTCTTCCTTTTGTTCTTGGCGGTGTTGTGGTGACTCCCGCAATCCTTTTACCATTGGCGTGCAGTAGTGCAATGACCACCACTGTCCTGTGGATCCTTCATCAGCTCAGTGTAGTTGAGCAATTTTTATCACGGTCCAGCAAGTTGCTTCTTCCTTCTCAGCAGTAGTGCGGTGAAAGCTTCTATGGAAACATTTTTATTCACAAAGGAGGCCATGGAGAGAGGACGTGGACAGCGTAGAAATACTAAATCACTGAGAGGAAAGTGGGTGGAAATAGATGAGACAATGGAATCTACAGATACAATAGAGGTAAGAAGAGAAAGCAACCTCAACCAAAGGAGGAAATTCACAAATACTACAACATAGAGGAGATATCAATATGTAAAATATATGACTAAACTGAGGTTGTATGTTAGATAGCATACTCGTTGAAATTATATAATTGGTGTACTAAACATTAGTTACTATGTTGTGTATTATAGGGGTGAGATGAGGCCATGGCAACAAATCGTGTCATATCAAATCAGGTAAGCAAATTTTGACTTAACTTAGGAAAAAATGATCTGATGGCATTTTGTGATACGTCCATCTTTTTTCACATTATTGTTGAAATTTATAATGTATTATCCAATCTTGACATAAATTAATGCATGTTGTTGATTATTTTAGATGGAGATTGGAGCAAATGTAGAGCCTTAGTGTTCAACTAGCAAAAGAAGAAGATATGTACGTGGATGTGGACCTAAAACTATTAAATCACATAGACGACAATGGGTGGAAGAGGATATGAATGACACAACAAATGATTGCACTAAAGAAGAGGTAGATCAAGACTATAGTACATGGGATGAATACTTTGAGAAAATTGTTGTTTGTGGATGTTTTGTATGTTGTGGAAAGAAACAATGCAAACGAGCGATTGTACAAAGACATTACATATATGATGAGCTTCCAATTGGTAGTATGCCTCCTACAATCGATTAAAACCAAAGAATAATAAATGAGTGTGGACTGATGTTTTATAGACTATGTTGTCAAAATTGTGTTTTATTTAAATTTGTATAAAAAAGGTAGTCTATAAACTAATGTTCCATTATTCAATTGATGTATATATGTTCATACAATTTTTATTTTTATTTTTTAAGCCATATTTGATTATATTTCTTTGAAATTGATACATTTATGATTTATCTAATTGTTTCCAAACATTAAATAACGCTTGTGTTTGTTGATAGGTAGAAGATTTTGATGAAACACATTATACTAATACCCAAGATCCAACTGGGTTATTAAGATTTGAACGGGATGATCCAAACCATCCTTTAAACCATACCAGGGTGAGAAGAGCAAGATTGAAGAGAACACTACCACCTAAGAAATTTGAAGAGCTAATGAGAGTCGCATACACTGATGACATGCCACCTAGCCTTAATGATGATGATTATGATAGTGAAAATGTAGTGCATGATGAAGGATTGAATGAAATGCTTACAGGTTTCTTAGGGGATGGAAACAATGATGACAATAATGATGGTATGATTGACAGTAATGATGATAGCAGGGGTAATTACCACCAACATAATGTTGATGATAATTGTCTAAGAGAGAATTTGCACCCCATGTGCAAATCCCATTTTTGCCTTTATCCACCTTAGAAAACCAAGTTTGGAGGTGTAATTCCACCTAAGCCCGCTGCTTGCATCACACTTGGTGCCTATTTTGAGCGTCAATGGAGGTGTTTCTATCAAGGACACTCGCGTGGCATGTAGACATCTGCATGGTGCACTTATGTCCCTAACAAATTCCCACATCTAGAGCCTATAGAGGTGTTACACTTCCCATTGGGGGTTGATTTGTAACACCCTCCTTGACCAAACGACCCAAATATGGCCATTTTCTTCATCTCCCCTTCAAATTCACTCCTTCCACATGCATTTGGATCTTCTACCCTCTTCTTCCATCTCCTACCATCTTCTTCACCACTTCTAGACTTCATCCACAAGCTCCGAGCGGCTTCTTCACCATCTCTTCAATCTCCAAACACTTTACACTTCACAACAACAACATCAACACTCCACCACTTCAGTAGAGCAAGTGTGGAACAAAACACCATTGCAACAGAGGCTTGAGTCCTCATTTTCTTCCCCATTAGCCTTTAGTGCTCTTGGTGGAGGTGGTAAGCTTTCACTCCTCTCCTCTATTACTTGGTTGAGTAGCATAACATTGTTTTGTAGTGCTTTAAGTGCTCTTTACTTCATTTCTACTTTTCTCTCTATCTATCTGGATGTCCGTGGAGGTGGGAACACCAAAACGAGGTCTGACTGAGGTAGGCCCCTATATATCCACCCAACAATTTCTCTCTTCCTCTTGTGTGTAGGTATTGAAGACACTCACGAGCTAGAAGCTTCATCACTCGCACAATCATAAGTATTTCCTTTCTTCTCCTTATCATCTCTATTCCATTTCAATCTTATTACTTCATGTTGCTTTCTTGCATTCTAGAGATTCTCAGTAATCAAAGTGTAAGTCATCACTTAGCCATTTTATGAGACATTCTCGCTTTCTGGTCCCCATGAGACACCAGCGTGCCTCTGGGATGCCAGGGTGCCATGCTATCATCCGTATTCTACATTATCATCCTTTGGTTAAGAGCTTGATAGTCTATCCAGAAAATCTTTGTGACCTCTCTTTCATATTGTCAAACTTTTGCATTGTTCCATTGAGGTAGTATAGGGTAGTTCGCCCCGTGAGGCTCTCTGAGTGAAGAGAAATTGTGAGTAGCAAATCCCCCTATATTACAACAACAACATCAAATACTCCATCAAGAAAGTAGTGAAGACACCCATGTTCAAATTGGGTGCAAGTAGAACCTCAAAACTGGTATGCACATTAATATTATTAGAAAACAAGTCACTATTTGGTTGGTTAGACAAAGGATTCACTACCCTACTGAAGTGAGTTGAAATCTATTTCTTACTTTGCATTGTCAATTGGTGTACATAATTCGTAAACATTCAATTTATTTAATATCATATCAAACATGTTCATCATAAGTCAAGCATTCAACTAATTTAATCTCTGGCAATCTTACAGGGCACTAAAAACTAAAATATTCCCTAAATAGGATTTGTTGCCATCAACTTGCAAAGAGGCACATCTGTTGTTGGTTGAGTTAGGGATTGAATATAAGCAAATTCATTCATGTAAAAATGATTGCATTTTATACAAAGATGAATATGAAAACAAGGTAGAATGCCCTGTATGCAAAGAGAAGAGATATCATACAGATGTATAAGGTCCTACAGTTCCAAAGAAGTTTTTACATCACATTCCAATTATACCTAGACTTCAACGAATGTTTCGTTGCAATTCACTAGCACAATTGATGGACTGGCATGCAAAGAATAGGAGTAAAGATGGATTCATGTGAATTATGGCTGACTCCAAAGCAATGAAACACATAGAGGAGAAATGGCCAACAAAATTCAAAGATGAACCCCGTAGTATCAGGTTTGGTCTTGCAATTGATGGATTGTGCCCATTCTCTTTCCTGAGCTCAAATTATAGTGTTTGGCCAGTCGAATTGATAGTATACAATATTCCCCCATGGATGAGTGTTAGAAAGGAGCACCTTATGTTGACTCTCATTGTTCCAGGAAAACATCAAGTTAAAAATATGGATGTTTATCTTGCGCCTTTTATTGATGAGATGCAATTGCTATGGAAAGGCATAAGAATGTATGACATATCATGTCCTCCATCAAATAGGTCCTTCATGTTGTATGGTGTGCTATGTTGGACTATTCATGATTTCCCAGGACTTGGTGTTTGTTCTGATAAGATAAAATATTTACGTATTTACACTCATAATTATTTTCATCCCAACTTTCATACTTAGTTTTATACTATTTTTTTTATGTTATTAACATTACTTATTGAATTGTAGGGCTTCAAAAAAAGGGGATATTTGCATGTAAAAGATGTGCAAAACAATTTCAAGGGTGGTATTCTAAAGATCTACATAAATTTATTTATGCAAACAATAGGGTTTTTCTACCACTAGATCATAGGTTTAGAAATCGCCTAAAGAATCAATTTGATGGAAAATTTGAAAATAGAGGCCCTCCCATGATTATGGGTCCAAGTGATTGGATTAAGAAGTATGAAGATGTTGAATTGAAAGCTTGGGAGGATTTTTTTGATCAGGGTGATTCAATTGAAGAACCTAACAAGTTGTAGTTAATATGCCAGAAGGAATGAAAAGAAAATCCATATTTTATGAGCTCCCTTACTAGAAGGATCTATTAATATCTCACCTATTAGATCCTATGCACATCTTCAAAAATGTCCCAGATTCTATATTTCGACATATATCAGGCAAAGAGAAGGACACCTTGTCTTCGAGGAGAGATATTGCTCTTTCGCATACCAAATTTGATAGAAAACATTTGTGGCCAAACAGGGAAAATGAAACATATGTAGAAGCTCAATGGATTTTGAAAAAAAAAAGAGCTAGACCAACTAAAAAATGTCATATGTTCAATAAGGACACCTACTAGCTATTGGTCATCATTGGCTAAAACTTTTACAGTTGATGGACATATCACAGGATTTAAAACATGTGATTTTCATAATTTAATGAAGGTATTATATATCAGCATTTAACATTTATTGGTAACATTGATTAAGCACTAGATTTATTTTGATATTTTGTTGTGTGAGAAAAAATTACTAATGACCTTTTCATAAATGTGTTTGATAGCATATCATGCCATTGGCAATTAGGGGGGATTCATGTCTTATAGTTGACTTAAGGAATGCCATAAGTCGATTGTCAGCATTTATAAGGTATGTGGTTATATGAAATGTTCATGTGTGAGAGACATACAGATATTATATTGCATTTTAATTTATGACTAAAGGTTCATACTAATTTACTAATCTTATATTAGGTGGGTGACCTCCAAGGAGATCCATGAATCTAAAGTGCCAAAGTGGAAGAAGGAAATTGCAAAAATTGTATGTGTACTTGAGAAGGAGCTCCCTACAAGTTTCATGGACCTACAAGTCCATTTACTTATACACCTAGTTGATGACATTGAATTTGTGGGTGTCGTATCAACGAGGTGGATGTTTTTCTTTAAGAGGTATATGAAAACTCTTAAAAGATATGTCCGACAAAAGGCACATCCAAAGGGTTGCACAGTTGAAGGGTATGTATTGAATGAAGCATTTTTCTTCCTTTGTGAATTCCTTGGTAAGGATTTTGAAGATGGCCCACACATCTAGGATGAAGAATGAGCATCAAATATTATTGATGGAGAAAAATCACAATCTAATGGTTTTGAAATGGAAATTAGTAAGTAAATTCACGATCAGTGTGGTTGTTTTTCTTGCAATCATTAATTTACTCTATAACTTATTTGTCAAATTAACAACATGACATTTGGAGTTTGAAATAAACATGTTGACATGTAATAGGTGTAGACGAAATTTCTATACTCAAAAATTTCATTCTGTACCACATGAACTTTATGAACAAATGGATTGATCTGTATGATAGAAAGAGAGAAGAGGTGTTAGAAGCAAGGAGACAGTTTAAGAGATCAAACCCAAGGAATACTCCACTTCCCACTCATCTTCTTGGGGAATGGGGCAAAGATTGCACACTAGAATGGGTTACTGAACAAATTCAAAATCAAATAGACGATGCAGGTACAGATTCAAACATAACAAAAGATGAAATCAACATGTCTAGAGGATGTGAAAGAAAGGTACAATTGGAATTTACAAAATGTTGTTTCCTTATAGTTTTGACAGTATTAACTATTTTAATATTTGTCATTATATTTGTTTTCACTGAAATAAATGGTCTTTCATAGGCGAGGAAATATCCAGCAATGTGGGCATATGGTCGACATTATCGTGTAGAAAGTGTAGATGTAAAGAGACAATCCTTTGATTGTGGCATCATGGTTGACTTCAAGCAATCAAGTCGATCAAGCTCAAAAGATAAGAATATAATTGAAGGGAATCTACAATATGTTGGGAAAATACAAGAAATTATTAAGTTGGATTACCACTCTTTTAAATGTTGTATTTTTAAGTGTAGATGGTATAAATCATTTGAGAGGACACAAAGACATGATACCCATAGTGGTTTGTTTTATATAGATTCCTCATCGTTCCTACTAGAGGATAAGGAGCCTTGTGTTCTACCGATTCATTATGAGCAGGTATTTCTTTAACTCAAACAAGAAGCGGTAGTGATCATTAATCTATTAATTCAGATCTTATTGTGAATATATACATGTGTTTATTAATCAATAAAATTGTTATAACAGACGTCTAATATATGTATGTCGTTCATGTGCAGGTATTTTTCTATGAAGATATTTTGGACCCGAAATGGATATTTGTCATACATTATGATCCAAGATTAAGGCATGTATTTGATGATGCATTAGTGGATACTGAGCAAAACAATGATGGCCAACTAAATGAGAGAGGGATTAGAGAACATCGAAGAAATTGACATTCATGATGATGTTGAAGATGGTTATGTTCAGGAACAAGAAGACAATAATCCAAAGTTAGATGATGTTATGGAAGACAACAATATTGATGGTATAGAAAATGATGATCCAAATACATCTGGTAACAATATAGATGGTCTACATTCAAATTTCAATGATGATGAAGATGATGTAGGTCAAGATGAGGACGATGATAATATTAAATACTTGAAAGAACATATGAGCATTGACAATGATACACTGGATGACATTGTAGTAGAAAATAATGTTAATGACCAAGACTTCTAAATTTTTAGAATTTTTTGCAATCCATGTTTAAAAAAGGATGATTCTTATGGCCTAAACTTTGAAATGCTTCAGTAATATTATGTTGTACTTGGACAATTGAAAACCTGTTTTATTCTCCTAGCAAGCTTTTTTATTTTCCATTATAATTCTAGACCAAACAACAT
Source organism: Sequoia sempervirens (assembly GCA_007258455.2). Classification (NCBI taxonomy): domain Eukaryota; kingdom Viridiplantae; phylum Streptophyta; class Pinopsida; order Cupressales; family Cupressaceae; genus Sequoia; species Sequoia sempervirens. The sequence goes on from VDFB02263788.1 coordinate 177,253, forward strand.
TTGTGGGGATGGCCTTTTACACCAATCTTAATTTGTATGAAGTTCACGAACTTGTTGTCAAGTAGTAAATTCCTTTTGTAGACAAGAAATGTAAAGGCTTCATTTAAGAAAAGATAAGTAGTCTCTTTATGAGGGTAATCAACATGCAAAAAGTAAAAAGCACATAAAAATAATAATTGTATAGTAGAAAATCAAATTCAATCAGTTATGTCTTATTTCGCTTGCACACTTATCTGAAAGACATAGGGTATTCACCATAAATTTCCCTTGACAAAGAAAACATGTGCTTTCATTTATTTTTACTGTACATCTCACAAGTGAAATTGTCATTACATAATGATGCATTGAGAAAATAATATATACAAAAAAATGCAAAGAAAATGTTTGAAATTTAACATACAACCTATTGTGTTGTGCTGAAAGGAATCAAGATTAACTAGGACAAGAAATAAAAATAAAATTTTGATGATTGTACTCAAAAGTGAACAGGATATGAAAAGTTTGGACAATGATGGTACTAAAATTGAAAACCCTAATTCCAATGACATTATTGTTTTATATCATTAGAGATAAAGAGCACATACAATTTTATATACATAGCAAATGAAGATTTGAAACTAGTAAACTGAAAATGTAAACATTGTAAGATTTTTCCTTAAACAATAATTCACATACTTATAAAAAAGGGTGAAGCATTTTTTATTCAAACTTTGTTTTCTTTAATAGACATAACAGCAAAAGAATATTTACAAGTACAAGAATATATACACTATTTCATAGAAAATAAGGAATGTTTCATAGAATATACAAGTACAAGAATATAGACACTGTTTCATAAACTTCTAAATTTTTAGAGTTATTTGCAATCTGTTGGGTCTCAAAAACGCAGGTTTTTAGACCATAAGAGGGTGCCAATCTCTAAGAGGACTTTAATCCTTAATACGAACCAATTAAAGTAAATTATTTGAAAGGACTTTAATTCACACCTAACTAGAAACCAATCAAAGCACCCACACAGTAATAGCAAATGTGCCTGATAAATCTTGCAGATTTAAACAACTTGAAAAGACCACTTTGGAGACAATAAAGCAATAAATAAGCATGAAAATCGACACAACAATTGAACACTAAAAATGGATTACAAGTTCTAATGTATCTGCTCCATTATATTGCTCAAAATATAAACATACATAATGTGAGTTCTTTTGATATGAATAAGTGGATGAGATGGTATGTATCTATTCTAATGGATTGAAATGATGATGATATGATGATCAAAATCGGATCTTGGTTCCCCTATTTGTACGGGAAGCAACAAGCTTTATCTCCATTCACAAAAGTTACATCGTTTCTTAACTAAAGCATAATTAACATAACAAAGAAACTAAAAAAGAGTTTATTGTTGGATGCACCACAGTTCGTTAATCATTAGGAAGTGCCCGTGACCACCTAAGATTTGTTCAAGGCTCAAGCACCATGTTAATGTGTCCACAACAACCAAACTCTAACTACCTCCTCATACAGCTCGTGCAAGGAACAAATTAACCTTTGACATGTGATCAATGTATTTCTCTTGGGCATAAGTGTTTGTATTCTGTAGAGTGTTTTTCATTGCATTCTCCAATCCAACAATCCTCTCGAGTTGCTTATGCATTTTCCTAAGTACCTTATCCTCATCATTTGATGTCATCAAGGATGCCTGGCAAATATTTTGATATCTCATTTTTCCAAGTTTCCTGATCCTTCAAATTTGTTTCTTCAAAGAAATCTGGCATGGCCATACATAGTGGTTGGCTAAAGTCATTCAATTCTTGTGTCAAGATATTCTGGAAGTTTTCATGTGTATTCATGAGGCTCTGACATTCTTGGAGAAAAGCATTATTATCTCCATCTTTTTCCTTGATATGGGATTCCATTTCCTTCATCCTATCAAGCAGTCTTCCATGCTCCATGAGGGCCTTGTATGTTCCACTATGAGCATGCCAGACACCATCTACATGTTGTCACATATCTTTTAATTTCATACAAATTAGCCTTGATGCTACTTCAAAAGCAGTAGCCTTCAATTTTCTTTTTAGTTCTTCCTGTTCTTTTTGAGCCTTTTCAAATTTATGCTTCCATTGAGCAGTCTCAAACATGGCCTCTAGCACTTTTCTTTCATGTTCAATTAAAGGAGAGTAAATCCTTGGAGAAGTAGGCAGCCTATCTTTGTAGTTGGTTAATTCTTGTTTCAACCTGTCATTTTCCTCTATCATCCACGGGTTATCTCTTACTAGCTTTTGGATCTGGGCTTTGGTGAGTTTGGCTACATTCACATTCATGTCAGTAGTCTCCAAGGGATTTGTCTCCCCTACTCTTTGCACCAAGAGATGTCCAAAAATCTGATCATGGTCAATGAGAGAAGGCTTCTTGCCTGGGGGGTAAAGAGCCCAAATTTGCAAAGTGGTACTATCAGGATTGTACCCTTACCCTGTATAGACCTTGTCACCTGCTTCATCCGTTATTTTCAAAGTTTTATTCTTTCTCTTCAAAAATTTGTCAAACACAATGGCTGAACTAATATCCCACCCAAGAAGGAGCATAACTCCAACTTCTTGCAATAATGCTCTTCCTCTCTCAGCAGTCATGTTTCTCATTTCCCTATCAACTTCATGTTGCAACTCTTTCAAGGCATAAGCCTCTTTCTTAGGGTCAATGTCTTTTAACCTTTCTCTTATTAGTCTTCCTTTATACTCATATATAAAGGACTTAAATTCAAGGATCTGCACAAAAGTATCATCTGCAACAAATTTCTGGCTTGCATGATGCCTCACATCATCTGATAGCTCATCAGAGGCTTCAAAGGTGATCACACTTATTTCCAATGGCATCTCATATTGGGGTATAATAGGAGCATTAAACTGTGAGACTTCTTCTTCCTCCTCAGTGTTATCTTCTTCCATGGATGGGGAACCAACTAAAAATCTCACTTGATGAGTAGGCTGAGGTGATAAGTGATCTAGTGGTGTGATATTTTCTACTTGCCTCCTAGGACCGATGCCTCTTCCTCTTTCAAATTCCACAAGTGGCACATCTCTTATCAGTTATTCTTCATGGAGGATTAACTGTTCAATTCTTTCTATGGGATCATATACCTCAAGGAAAGCCCCTACGTAGCCTGGGTTATTATTCACCTTCCAAGCCTCAGCCATCATAACCCTACTGTAGGAATTCATTCTCATATGTTTTGTTTTTCTTCACAATTTCTGATGACATCTTCTAAAAGGAAACTATGCTCATACCCTTTCAATTTCTGAAAAATTTTGGCATCACAAATGAAGTGTTCAGGATCAAACTTTTCCCTTTTGTTGCCAACCGGAAAGCCATAATAATCTAGTTTACCACTAACCAAGTCATAGCCTGAATCAGAGATAATAGTGAAATCACCAAAGCATAAAGTGGAAGGCATGAAAGTCTACCTCCCATAGCTCTTTAAATGCATGAAAGCTGAAAATGACAATTCCTTATGATCTCTAAATAAGCAACTCTGTTTGGCACAGTCTTAGGCAGCAAATAAGGTGCAGCTTCAAATCCATAAACCCTGATAATAGTACAATCCCCAAACATGTACTAGTCCCCCCAATTGTGATTTATCCCTACTTCATGACCCATATCTTTTGGTCAGAGAAATCTTAAGATCTCTGGGGAGAGGTTGTAGTCACATTTGTGGCCTAGCATCTTGTATAGTGGTTTGACAAAATATTCCTCAAAATATAGGTAGTGGGACCTCCCACACCTGTTGTCCCACACAGATGTCCACATTTGTATAGGCCTTGAATTTCCATCATTATCTAAGTCTTTTATTCTTAATTCCTCACCCCATATCCCCATCACCTACCCTTCGTATAATATCATGTGCATGAAAAGAGAATAGTGCTTGAAATTAATGGCTTCACTATTCATTCTTGATGATATTGAGGGCATTATTGATGGCCTCTGATAAATACTCTGCATAATCATAGGGTCAAGCATTATGGCTTTGGATGTCTGTGGCTAAAACCATGGGAGAAATTGTCATGTTCTCAGGAACATCAATTCCCAGTACTTGACCAATTGAGTAATAAGTGTATTGAAAGTATTCTTCAAACAAAGCCATAGAGAATGGGGGCTTATCTTCACTAGATAACCTCATAGTTTGGTTACCCACACCTTTAACCCTATGTAGAGACAATTTCCACCTCTTGTAACTTGTGTCCATGGTGCGGTATTCCTCCAACAAGTCTCTGATTCGTAATTTTGTTTTCAGGGAAGTGTCTAGCTAAAAAATCATGGAAATATAATCTGGGTTTATGACCATGAACTGTGACCCATCAGGAAAATGAATTTCTCTCATCTTCAATAGTAATTCTTTGCCAACACCTTGATTAACTCTACATTCACAAAGATGTTGGGTACTACAAGTTTACCCAAATCTAGATTCCATAGGTTTGACACTGGGCTATGCCAGAATTTCTTCCTATAATGATAAATAAAGAGGTTGTAACCCCTACATGAAGTCCATACATCTCCCATATTTTTCTGTGTATCTACTAATGTCACACACGATGGGTTAAGATGTGCTATTCTTCTAGATTTTGGCTCAAATCTAGGACACTAATCGATTAAGCCTTGATTCAATTGCCTAGCTTCAGTTTTCTATCTTTTTGCTTTTTATTTGCTTGGGGTTTTTTCCATCTCAACCCTACTCATGCAATGCTTTCATCTACTTACTGAGAAAATACTTTGAGCTAAGTCTAGACCACTTTCTTGGATAAATGCTGCAAATTTCCAGCTGCCTACTGTCATCCAACTTGGTTCTCCAAATCCTTCAATTACAATTCACAGTGATTTCAACTTCTTTGAGGTCGTATTTATAAAATTTCAGGACACTTCATTCGGCCCTAGTTCATAAATGGCGCTCACGCCACTTTTATGATTAAGTTCTTCATTAATAGCGGTAGTCTCATTGATATTTTCGTTAGTCACATCAATCAGACTAATCATCATTTCATAATTGTCGAAGAAACTTTTAATTAAAATGCTTGTTATTTCTTCGATATGCCAGTATGGCGGTGTTTTTCCCTTACCTTCTGTTGTTTACCGCACTACCGCCTTGCTCAAGGATTCTTGTTGTAGGGTTGTGGTGTATAGTGCTCTATCGCATATGTTGCTCACCTTCCTGATGATATAGTGATGTATGCTTTTGATCATTACTTGAAGAGTGTCGATGAGACAATCTTATTTGTCTTACCAATATCTCAATGTTTCATCGACATTAGATCGTATGTTCCTCTGATGTTGGTTGCCAGTGTCGATGAGACAAGTTACTGTCTCTTGCCAATATGCCACTATCTCATCGACAATTACTTCGTTATATCCAAGAGTTGTGTTTCGTTGAGCACTTGTAGATATACCTTGTCAATGTGACATAAGTGATTCTCTCCTCGATATGCACATAGCTTGTAGACATTTCACTGTTTTACATCGTCGATGAGACATAAATAAGTCTCTTCGACATAGGGGTGTCTCATCTACATTTTTTATCTATACTTTGTGCTAATGTCTGGGAGACTTTGGAGGGACTCTCATCGACATGGTGTTGTCTTGGCGATATGCTATGAGCAATCATAGGAGTATTTCAAAGGAGGAATACACTTTGATGTTGTGATCAAGGGTTTCATTTGGAAGCTCATGTGAGGGATTTGATTAAATTTAAGTTATTATGACAAGAATTCTATGCATATGGTGGATGTAAGAGATGAGTGAAAATGGAAGTATGCAAAAATAATTAGGATGGAATTTTGGCTACAACACAATCCATGTTTAAAAAAGGATGATTCTTATGGCCTAAACTTTGAAATGCTTCAGTAATATTATTTATGTCGATACAAATTACCTATTGCAATATCCTTAAATTGTTCAATCTTTGGTATGAATTATTGGCAAAACAATTTAGGATTACTTGGATGCTTCTTTTATTCATTTTGTATCAACATATGTTCGTGAAGACACACAATTTAATAGCTCAATCAAGTAGAGATTTTGTGATTTTCAAATGAAGAGTAAGGTACATTTTTATTTCTGCTACATTACATTCATGTGCATAAACAAAATCAGAAGATTACATTACTAGATTGCACTTATGCAAATGCATATAATATTGGAAAGATTGCACAATCCTTTCAAAAATGCAGTCTTTATTGATAATGTAAATGTATGTTGTTCCACACAAGCTGTGGAATTGACTATTTGAATGCATATAATCGAAAAACTATACATTTATAGATACAAAAGAGAAAAATGCACATAAAGAGAAAGGGGACCCATCATTGCCTCAATGACGAATCCTGATTGCTTTGTTCTGCATCATCTTCAGTCTTCCCGCTTATCTAAGCCTCCAAGTTGATGTCTTCCTTGCTGCTCCTAGGTTCCCTACATTTGAGTGAGAAGAGTGTTGTTAGAGCAATGAAGAATAACTAGTCAAAATATGTGCATACATCTATAAACATATAATTTGATCATCATGTGCATACCACAGATGTCCAGGAAAACAAGAAAGTTATCGAACATATCTATCATATGCTCAGTTTTATCTAACATATTTTCTCATTATGCAAGTATAGATAAAATTAGGTTGTTTTGTTTATCTAGTTACAACATGTGGGGTGAAATGTGGCTCCCACAAGGGTTGAGCCCAACCTGCTGCCCTATTATTTCATTTGAGAAGGATAATCACAAGTAAACCATCCATGAAGCATTAAAGATCAATCTTTGCAAGGATAGTGGAGTATGTTGGTAAGGGGTAATCTCCTTATTAATAAAGATTTATCCTTATTAATAAGAACATTCCACTATCAACATAGCCATGATTCTGAAAAAACTGATCATCAAGGATTCCAAGATAGTTTTCATTAACAGTCTAGTTAAAAGTAAGCAGCCCCAAGCATCATAACAGTCACAAGAATTGAACATGAGGGGCAGTCATGTAGATTAAAAGCTTACACAATAGTCATCACTTTTAAAGACAAAGACAACGTGTTTCCACATAACAAATTAAATTGAATGCATGAAAGGTACAATGATGAATTCCATAATAGTGAATGTTTCTTAAGAGGGATTGAAGGACAACATTTTGTATCAAGGAGAACAAGGTAACCTCAAACTTTGTTGTACCTAAGTATGATAGTACCTGAGCTTCTGGTGTTTCTAGATGGAACCTATAGCAGAAAAGTGTAGTCTCCATCTGAAGGAACCATCTTCAGAGCTCTTCCCTGAAATGAGGGTTGAAAACATTAGAAGAAAAGAAATACCATAATTCTAAAGTAACAATTTGTATCAAGACAAATGTCAGAAAGTATAATTAAAAAGACAAATCCTTACAATTGGACTTCAAATTGGACCAAACAGATTTATGATTTTATCTTTAGAATGTAAGAAATTTATTTGTCGAAGCTTCATGACCTAAAATTAGATCTCCAATTGGTCCAATAAAATTCTTTGTTCGATATTCATGACCTCAAATTAGATCAGAAGCTGGATAAGCAAATACAATGTACAAACTTTCTCTATTGGATATTAAAGATGTAAGGTTGGATCAGAAACTAGATAAGCAGATTTATGATTTTATCTTTAGAATGTAGGAACTTCCTCTATCGGATATTTGGAAATTCCTACACACAAGTTCTACTTTGGAGAGAAAACACTTGGAAGTGTTTCACACCGGCTCAAGGTACAATCCAACCTGGTTATGACACAGATAGCAATCCAATTTTTCCTAAATCATCCATACCTAAATGTTGCATCACAATCTATTCTTCCTGCACATAAAAATTCCACATATTAACCCCTTCTAAATAAAACTCAAAATACCATGAAACAATGAGTCCCCTATATTAGTAAGTAAGTAGGCATTCTATAGGGCATAGTTTGATTTAATACAAGGATGCTCATGAAAGGAATCTTCAAGTGACAGTGAGTGAGTTGTTTGAGATTGCAGCTGATGGTGCAATATCCAGTCTTAAAGGCAGTTAGCAAAGCAGTAAATGTGCAAGAAAATCAAATTGTACACAACAAACAATTCACAATGTTATCTTACATAATGCCTTAAGTTTGAAGACAAAAATCTCATTGTATCTTGATGAAAGTAGTGACCTTAATGGTCGATCACTGGCAACCATGATTTTAAAACATGCTATTGTGCTTATGGAGTGCTTATGGAGGCAACATTTTAAGCAAGGCGCTGAGTGGTGGTTTGGAACAATGGTAGGTATGAAGGACTTGCTTTATATGCATACTATGCAGTCTAGCTTAAGACAACATTCTTAGAAGAGATTGAAGGTAGATTATGGAACTCAAGGGTTACATGATAAAGATTAAAGCAAAGACTGAGATCTATTTAAAAGCCACTATCATGAAGATATTAAAGATGTCAAATGCAAAACCCTAGCAGCTAGAGTAATGAACACAGCGTGAAAGAGGACAATGTGCTAGGGAAGATTTAGGAGATCTCCACATTATCTAATCACAAGAAAATACATCATTTATTTATTTTTTAAAATTAAAAGAAATTATTCTAAACCCTATATAGGACACATTGATACTTCAAAAGCATTTGATTTATTTTTTAAAATTAGAAGAAGTCATTCTAAACCCTATATAGGATACATTGATACTTCAAAAGCATTTGAAGGAATTTGAGATTATGCAAACATATGTCAATTAAATACCTAGATTACAAATAGTAGTGTGAACATTGTAACCCTTGTTGATCAGAGCAGGAATGAGATTAACAACAATGAATCCTATGCCTCCTTACCATTCTCTATCATTCTTTACTAAAAAACTTCTCCATTTTGGTGGGCTACACCTAAAAATAAGGCTTCAACAAAGGTTTTATTGTATGTTTATTAAAATGAAAACTCCACTCTAGCGGGCTATGCCTGAAAATAAGATTTCGACAAAAAATTTAGAGTATGTTTATTAGAGTTTTAGAGTATTTTGGTGGGCTATATTCTTGATTCCTTAAATGATTTATTCAAATGGATTGTGGCTGATGTGATATGATACATTTAGTGTTGTAAATTGTAATGATGCCACAATTACCATACTACCGTTGTCTCTTATTATACCCGCTGCAGTATGTCAGTGTTTTTCCCCCCTTCTACTGTTTACCGCACTACCGCCTTGCTCAAGGCTTCTTGCTGCGGGGTTGCGGTGTATACCACTCTACCACATATGTTGCTCACCTTCCCGGCGGTATAGCGGTATATGCTTTTGATCATTACTTGAAGAGTGTCAATGAGACAATATTATATGGCTTACTGATATCTCAATGTCTCATCGACATTACTTCGTTATATCCAAGAGTTGTGTTTCACCGAGAACTTGTAGATATACCTTGTTGATGTGACGTAAGTGATTCTCTCCTTGATATGCTAATATCTCGTTGACATTTCACTATTTTACATCATCGATGAGACATATAAATAAGTCTCTTTGACATAGGGGTGTCTAAATCAACACTAAACCCGAAGCTAAACTCAAAGCTGAAGTCGGAGCTAAAAATGGTGCTAAATTCAAAGCTAAACTCAGAGCCAAAAGCAATGCTAATGACGGTGCCACACTCAGAGCTAATATCGGTGCCAACAGCGGGGCTAACTTAGCGCCTTAATTAACACCGACTTGTCCTAATCAACACAAATAAATGCCAAAAATAGTGTCATCCCAATAAATAGCACCGACATTTTCAAAAAAATGGCAAAAAATACATTAAAACAATGGGTGGAAGCAAAAAACTGACTGAAAAATGGAGCAAATCATAGGGATTTGTTGTAGTGTATCTTGGCATCTAGCTTGGGTGCAACTTAACTAGACCTATCTTATATTTAATATTTGACATCCTTGTGTCTTGATGTTTGGATGTCTTATATATTGGCGTCTAGCTTGGGGGCAACCTGAATAGACCTATCTTGTCTATGACTGTCCTGCAACACAGTTTGCAACAGCCATAAGCCTAAATACTTGTCATATGGACTCTAGCCATGCTAGCCATACCTATCAGTGTTGTCTTATATCTGATTATATTTGTGTCTTATTGTGTCTTATATTGGTGTCTATTATTTCTCACTTCTTTTCCTAACATGTTTGTCTACAACTAACACGTTTGTAGTGAGATTGTAGATAGCTTTGTAGGATTGAAGACCCGTGTCCTCTTCACATTCTGGTGGAGCTCCCCTTTCACATTAAGGGGTGCTAGATCGAAGGAATGCTTCCTCTTCATTTTAGTATATTCTCTTCAATCTCTTTCTACTTTAGCTAACATATGCACTGAAACATAGTGGGACAAAAATGTTGAGGCATAAAATTGCATCCTATTGTAATTTCCCATAATATACCTTCACTTTAGCCTTATAAGGATGACAATGCAAAAATATGCCACTTTTACCCTTCATTCCCTCATGTGCTCTATCATTTTCTTTCAGTGAGGGAAATTTTGTCACAGATGCCTCCGCACCACATAGACATCTATGTAATGCGCTAGTATCCTGACAAGAATCTCGGGTTAGTGGACATTGGGACGTTATGATTCTCTGTCAACCTGTGAATGTAACACCTCCTGTGAACCTTGATGCCTGAAAAATGCCTCTTTGCCTCCAAAATAGCTTTTGAACTCACTTAACTTTATTCCATTCAACTCCATTCACCAAAACTCAATCACTTCTTGCTCATTCACCCTACATCTTCCATTCTACATAATTTTTCTTCTACTTATTGCTTCTACACCATCATTTCTTATAGGTTTTCAATTTCTACGTCATTTGCACTATCATCTCATGCTCTCAAGGCTCTCTTCGCTCATCTCTCAACTTCTCCAAGCACATAGAAGGGAGGGTAATAGTTACTTTATTGTATTGTATTGTTTATATATTAGCATTTAGATTGTCTTTAATTTCTATAAGTTTTGTCTAATTCTATTCTTTATCATTTTATTTCTATCGTTGCATATTGGTTGCTTGTGGAGGTGGAAACACTACAAGTGGGGGTTTGATTGAGGCAAACTCCAAAACATAACCCCAACATTTTTTTGTCTTTAAGTGTGTAGGTACCTTATTTGTGTGGAGCTTGCGAGAGGCTGGATCATGCATAAATTGGATTTCTACTACCCTTGATTTGTATTTCGTTACAATTAATTTGTATTATAAGTTATAGTATTCTTCTTGTTGTAATTAGTTCATTTTATGCATTCTATTATCTTCATTCAAACTGTCAGATTAATGTTTTTGGGTCGTTAGCACACCCTACGAGTTTATGGTTGCAAACTTTATTCCCAATCCATACGAGACACCAACACATCCCTCAAGTCTCGCACTGTCGTCCTCTAGCTGAGAGCCAATTAGTCTACAACTTGAGACCTCTATGGTCTGCTTACTTGATTCATCAAATCCTCCTTTTTTGAAAACATAAAACAGAGTCTTATTTTCCCACCATTTGCCATCTCTTTCCTCCATATTTTTCATTGAGGTAGTTGAGGGGAATTATCTCCCTTTAGACCCTATTCGTCTTGGGACTTGGGAGTAGCAAATCCCCTCCTCTACACATTCAAATAAAATTCAACTCTAGTTGAAGTATTTATTTTATTTTTAGAATTGAACTTTCACCTCATACATGATTTATCATGTAAATCATTTGAATTTTAAACTTAGTTTATTTAATCTTTTTTTTTTATATACTAATCATGCAAATAATTTAAAACTTATTTTATTCAATTTTTGTTTTCTTTTTTTTAATAACTATTTATATATATATATATATAATATCCTTATTATATTATTATTATGTATATATAAATATAAATTATGAGATTTATCCTTATCAAACATTTGTAAATAAAATATTTTATTTTCCCAATTAAATTAATTTTGCAAACAAACATCCATAAGACATAGTCATTATTTAAATCATAACAAACAAAAGGCAATGATGTATTCATGATAACACAATGCAATCATAATCATACACAATGCAGGATGAATGCAACTACATAAGTATGTGCATATAATTTCTATCATGTTGACTATTACTAGGTGGCTAGGTCATCTCTATCATGTTCTCACCTTCAACTGTTCTTACACTCATTTGCACTCAATATCTCGTCGATAGGTTAGTTCATGAAACCATAATCAATAGTCAAAATATTCACATCATAATAATTCATCATTATTTTAACCACAATAAAATGCATATTAAAGATAACATCTAATTTATCATCCATGAAAACACACAGTGTCCAATGGTCTCATCCAATTCCATTTATTAGCAAATAAAATTTATAAAAGCAAAAATCAAGATGTGACACTGGGGGGATTCACTATATAAAATTTTGGCCTATCATGTTTGTTCCTAGGTTACTAACCAATGCATCACTTTTCCAATTGCTCCCTCTCTTGTGGGATTAACTATATAAAATTTTGGTCTATCATGTTTTTTCCTAGGCTACTAAATAATTCCTCTATTTCCATCTCTACCTCATAATATTTGATTAATATCACCCTTCCTAATATACTTTTCTAATTCTAAACACCCCTTATTTTACCATGTATATGTGACAATTTTTATACCCTTTTATTTCTACCTCTTTTTTATTCAATATTTTTATATCTATTTTTTATCATGTATCTAAAATACCTATTTTTTAATTTAATTTTAAAATATTATTAAACGATATTGAGATCTATGAAATATGAAACCCATTGATAGGTTACTATTCCTTCATGTCCATTTATGTTCATATAAATGTTAATTCCTAACTATTCTATCATTATATCTACTTTCCACCTTTCACATAAATTGCAAGCATCAAACATTATATATTAATTAATTATCCCTTTGAACCCTTGATAGAAAGCAATATAAGACCTAATTTTTTGGGTGATTATTAAATTCCCTTTTTGAGAATATTTGTTATGGCACCCATTAGGTGGTGAATCCATTACGTCACCTCCTCCTTTTATGAGCATGCTTTCTATAGGCCATGATGGTGATCCATGTTTCTCCACTTCTCCTTCTACATATCTCTCAAATACATTAAAGGATGGTGATCATGAATTTTTTATTTTTCCCATAGCTATTATTTCTCCTCCTACCATCTCAAATCCATCCCCACCAAAAGTACTTTAGTAAGTGTAAGTATTAAAGTTCAATTGATCAAAGACAATGAAATAAAGAAAATTAAAGAAGCAATTGATCAATTAAAGACAATACAACGAAACTTAATCTAAAATTTCTAAAATGATTCAAATATCATGAAATAAATCTAAATTCTAAACAATTGAATTAATTAACAAAGAAAACTTGCAATCGTGTTGTGGATTGAGTGCAAATTAGAGTGGTATGGGATGTGGATTGCTCAATTTGTCTAATCCATGTTGATGCAAAAGCTTGGATTAATGGATTGAATGGAAATGATTCACAAATTATCTAAAAATATCAAAGGTGAGTGATAAATTTGGTAGAGTAAGTTTGCATAAGGATTGTGAATAATAAATCATGTAAAAATGCTTGGCTTTTATAGATTTTTAGAATGCATCAATGGTGAGAATTCAAAATGCTAATCAATGGAGGAAATTGAATTGAAGATTTGAGTGTGGATCAATAAATGGATCGATGGTCAATAATCCTTGAAGGAATTGTCATGTCCCTTTTTTAAATTTTTCTAAAAATAACCATTTACTAAAAATAGTAAGTTGGCAGGCTCAAAATAGCAAATTAGGAGCACTTGATAAACTTGAAAATAAAAAATAAAAAATTGGTGAATTTGTCATAAATAGAATATTATTTTATAACCAAATATATTTTAAATTAATATTTATCTCTACTTGGGTGTGGGATCTTCTTCTTTCTTTTTTTTGGCATTTATTGGCTTATGACAAGCTAGGACAAGTGGCAGCTTGCATTGGAGTGGAAGAAATCAATGGATACTTAGCACCAGAGGTTACATGCACTACATACAAAACAGAATCTCTCCTTGGTTGTGACTTTTGGGTCCCTGACTTGGAAATTGAATATTTTTTAATAAAACGTTAATTTGGGCTTCATTTTAGATGATTCTTATTGCAGATTTTACTAAGCTTTGCTTATTTCTTCAAAGGTTGATAAATCGATGAAGAGGGATATCCAAGGCTAATAAAACAATGGGATTAGAGACTTGCATGAAGTGTGTTTATAGGTCTGCATTGGCAATCTCATCTAGAGGTTGCATCAAAGTCGAAGGAATTTGGAGATTTTGGCAATTTTAGTGTTTTGTGTGTAGGAGTAGATTTTTGGTGGTTTCAGAGCATTTGGGTCTTTTCATGTCATTGAATGTAAGTGGAGTAAATATTTTTTATTTGTTTCAAAGGTTTGGATCAGCTTTGGCTAGTTGGATTTTTCTGGTTTGATTTCAATAGTGTTGCATGTGTAGTTTTTGTGTGTTTACAAGGTGTGTTCAAGCATTTTAGAGTGTTTTAGGTGTTATTTTTTGGTGCTGATTGATTTTTTTGTTGTGTGTGGGTTTATTTATTATGTATGATGTTTTAATTCATCATTTTAAATTGCTTGTTTCAGTTATTCCAAGTTTGGATGCCATTTTGGGGGTTTGAAGGCTTTGGGGTGAAACATGCTTGTGTATTTCAACATATAGTGTTGTTGAGTGTAGTAGAAGTGGGAAATTGTTGTAATGGTTTTTTGTTACGGTATTTTGTTTTATTAGACATGTGTACATGTGATTTAGATCATAAAAATGAAATAACATGATTTGGAGTGTTTATTTACATTTTGGGTGTAATTTCTATGCAGACTAGTTAGCTAGTTTATGATGTTTTGATGCATATTTGTGTTAAGTTTGTTAAATGATTTTTCAATTTTGGATTTAATATTAAAAATAAGATTGGGGATATTATAGTGGTATCAAATTTGTGATCTTTCTAGCTTATAGGGTAAATTAAGTTATTGGATGATCAATGTGAATCATGGGTTTCTTCAAATCAATGTTAAAGAGTGGAAGACTGATACTGATAGACAATGCAAAAGGGGTTTCTAAATGGTATAAAGAGTACACATTTCTTAAAGAAGATGAAAATAATTTTCTTACATTTTTTTAGTATTTAGAATTCAAAGGAAGAACTATGCCTCGAGATAAGATGATCATCAAATTCTTTGAGGAGTTCCAGAGTTTTTTTGAAGATTTCGAGACTAAAGAATCATTTTATGAATTATTCTATGGGCTAGAGAGGAGGAATAAATAGAGAAAGAGGAAAAATTAAATTCAGAAGTCATCAAGGAAGAGATCAAGGAGAAAAGAGTTGAACTAGAAGAATAGATTAAAGTTGAGATTCGAGACATCTTTGATCCAAACAAGGAGGAAGAACAAAAAGATTGCATCCATCAGACTGGAGGTAAAAATATCTTGGTTGAAAATATCAATTCAAATTATGATAATCATATATTTCAATCTAACATTGTTGAAGATCAAGATGGGAAAACTAATTTTCAAGAAAAGATAGAATAGGGAGATGAACACATTGTCCTTTCTGAAGTTTGAGTAGAAGAGCTTGATGATTCCAAAAGTGAAGACAAAATGATTGCTTTGGATATCCTTAGGATGGAAGCTTTGAGTCACAAGAATGAATTTATTAAGGTTATTTTAACCATACCTCTAATGGGAAAGATGGATGAAAATGTTTATTGCAGCCCAATGTATTAGTTGATTTATCCTACTATATCTCTACAAGATTTCTATCATTTTGAAAAATGTTCTAAAGAAGAAGATAGGAACAAGGATGTGATTTGCAGCATAGATAATATGATTCCATTAATCCCAAGTCAAGATTATCTTTGTATATGGGATCCAGGTGATAGTCTATCCATATATGATACAAATCATTTTTCTATAGTTTTTACTTATTCATGCATGATGGTATGGGACCCTGGTTCCTTTTTCAATGAATCAAAAAGGGGTATAATTCAAATTCATTTCAAGGCTGAAATAATTGATGGGTTTGATACCATAGTCACAAACAAAATATCCATTCTATGTACATGGATGGATAAAGGGTTGATTATAACTTTGAACAAGGGTAAAGACTTCTATATTAAGGGTCTAGGAGCTACAATGTTTTTGAGGTTGAAATATTTTTGGGTGATAGACCTTTCATACTTATCAAGGATCCATATTCTTGACATGCATTGTGTTGATGGTGTGGACAATGATTTTGGCACCCAAATGCTCTCTAACACTTTTAGGGTTTTCCACCTAAAAGGAGAGAGATGGGCCAAAATGGACAATGTCTACACTCAAGATTAATGTGAAATGGATGTAATGTGCCTGGATGCAATGCTTAAATGCACTAAACTGATAAAAGGAAATAGTTTATTGATGCTAAACTAGAGAAATGCAAAGTGTTGGAAAACATAGTGTTGTATGCAAACATGTGGAAAATGACCTAAAAATGCAAGTAAATGATGAAATAACTAAAAAAAATTGAAGAGGTACACCTTGAGGCTGAAAAATAATGGCATGAAGGTTTGGAATCCTAATGAAACTATTGCAGAAGTCAACTGGGACATTTACGCCAGGTTAGGCGACTTAGTCCCAGTTTCGGGAAAACTACTCAAAAACTAGTTTCAGCCAAATGGGTATCCAAATCTACAAAAATTTCTAAAATATAGGTTCAGTGGGACTAAGCTGCCACTATTGGTGACTTAGTCCACTTCTGAATTTCTAAAAATTTGAAAGTGGAAACAGAAGCCCTCAGTCTGCACTCTAGTTTCCCATAGATGTTTGCTTCTGAAACTCTAATTTTCAAGCCTGAAAGTGACTTTTCGTTGATATTTTAGCTTGGTCAACAAGGATATGTCTTCAAGGAATCTTCAACCTAATATCCAATTGTTAGAAAATGTGCCTCAAACTTACTAACATGAAACTCCTGAAAGAGCAAAATCGGTGAGACCCTCAGAATGTCTTGTCAACAAGCAGTTGTGTTCTAAACTCTTGTAGAGATCAAATCGGTGTGACATTAGGTATGTCTTGCCAACAGAAGTCATCGGGGAGAGACAGGAAGCTTTAGAGTGACTCATTTCGACAGAGTATGTTTCACCAAGGTTTTACACATTGGTGATGGATGTCATCGGGGAGATGGTATGAACCTTCGGAGTGACTCATTCGGATAGCACTAATCTCACCGATGGGTTGGCTCCTGGTGATCATTAGGGAGACTCTTGGCTGACAGGTTTGTAGTAGGTATGAACTCTTACCGAGAGTGCTAGTCTCGTCAACAAATTTCTTTATGAACTGTCGATGGATCTCCACGTGATGAACTTTGGTGGAACCTCTTGCCGATGGTGTTGCTCTTGCCAATAGACTGGTTGGGGTGACATGAACTGTTGATGACATTGGTGTGACTCTGGTCGATGATACTATGTTAGGTTTGCATTTGGTAAGAACTCTTACCGATGGATGTGGTCTCACCGACAGGCTGGTGCATTCGATATGACCTCTTTGCAATAGTGTTTCTCTCACCGACTGTTTTGTGATCAATATGAAATCTTGTCGATAGTATTCCTCTCGCCGATGGATTTGTGTTCGGTATGATGTCTCACCAATAGCAATGGTCTTTCTGATGGTTCTATAGTGGACATCAGTGAGATGTCTTGCTAATAGAGTGTGTCTAGCCGATGGTTTTTCACTCGATATGACTCTTGCCGATAACAATTGGTTTTCTTTGTAACATCAAGAAGACTTGGAAGATCTGTATGACTTCTCAGGGTGTTGCCGATAGCGATGATCATGCCGATGGTTCTGTGATCGGGCATTTTGGCATCGGGGAGACACGGTCTAATGTCTCACCGACATGAGATTTTGTCGAACCATTTTGACCGAATGACTATCCTACATCGTCTGTTTTGGACCAATCAGAGAAGCGGAATGTGAACCGTTAGCAGTTGGATTGTTGTGACCGTTCATGTGTGGAAGATGAACAGATTGTGAGGAAAATGATTATGCTTGGCAATGGTCGATGAGGGTGAATGATTCGATGAGTAGTGTTGCTCGATTGAACACGGATTGATCTGAGTGAATTCATTGGATGTTTCAGAGAGCATTTATGTATAAGGTTGATCAATGAATGGGGTTGTTGCAATAATTGAGATTAGGAAGTGAAGTTGATCTCTATATGTAATTTTATTTACTGTAATACAAAGATACTTTTCTTGGTGTGGTGGGTTTTTCTCCCGTAAGGGTTTTCCCACATAAATTTGGTGTCCAATTGTGTATGTCTTTTTTCCCTTTTCTGTTATTCTTCTCTTGTGTATCTTAATGAACTGTAATTGCAAAATTTAAAGTCACCTCTGCATTCTTCCCTGAGGTTTTGGCATTAGGAGAGTTTGTTCCGCACCTAAGCTTTCCTTACGCCAATGACCTGCAAACCCTCAAAGTGCCCAAATCTACAAACACACAAAGATAGAAGGAGAGAATGTTGATTGTTAGGGCATGGGTGTTTGCCTCGGTCAAACCCCTTGTTAGGTAATTAAACCAAATGAAGAAAGAATGTAATGAATTATGCAACAATGGATTTAATACCTTGACATGATGTTTAATCTTGAATTTTTGTAGCAAAACATGAAGAATTTTTCCTTGAATGTCTTAGGAAGCTATCTTGATGACTTGCAATGATAAAACCCTAACTTGCTTGACTTGAGAACATGATGAATGATGAATGAATGATGATGAGTTATGAATTAATATGAGTTCATCTAAATTAGAGGGAAAACCCTATATTTATACACAATTATGCCTTAGTTCCCGAAAATACCTCATCACAAGTTGACCTTAGGTCTTAAGGAATAAAAACCCGAAAGAAATTTAAATTAATTTTGATTTTTGTGCCACATGGGACTAAGTCGCCCAAGGTGGTGACTTAGTCCACCTGGGAAATTTTGAGTGGATGTCAGAGATTAAGATGTATTAAATGTTGTTTATCAGGTTCTTCTTCAACAAAACACTTAATTAAGGCTTGTAAATGCATAAAGGGGCCATTTAAAGCATAAGAAAGGTGTAAATATTTATGACAAGCCTAGGAAAGTGTGAAAGTTTGTTATAATACTTTACAACACTTTGAAATAGGTCTTGGTAAGGTTATTTAGGTGAATTATAACATATGGTCCTAGAAAAGTGTGAAGATGTGTTACAACACCTTACAACACTCTCGCAAGACATCAATAAATGTATTTTATTCAATTTGCAAGGGTTCAAGACCTAGTGTGGATGTGTAAACACATCACAACACCAAATCAAGGCCTCATTAAGTCCAATTTATCATCAATCATTCCCATATCAAGAGAAGTATACACTTTTGGTGACATAGATGGGTGTTTTTGTACTTCTCAACACAGACAACACACAAGTGTGATGCCTCTCTTGAAAGGTGAAAATCTGCAACTGAGTTTTAGAAAATCACCCTAAGGTCTCTTGGGTGTCAAGTCATGACTTGTAAGAACAATTCATTGGTTTGATGTGATTTTTTGGTAATCACAAGTGGTCTTTATGGTTCACTAAGCTTGGAAGTTTTGGGTCTACAAACGAAGTTTCATAAGTTCTAGAAATGATAAACAGTGGATGTAATTTCAGAACAAAAAATTAAAACTCACTTTTGTCATCAAATTTGGCTTTACAATGATGTTGAAACTTGTGTCTAACTTCAAATTTTGAAAGAAATAGCAAAAGGGAAGAGGTTTGGAGGTTTTTCTAAGTCTGCAACTAAGATGAACAGTAACAATGGAGGATGCTACAATGAACAGACTTCCAAATTGATTTTTACTTAACTAGAGATAGCCCATAGTCTCATAAAAGTAGTGTAATCTTCTAAGGATTACTTATAATTTTCAGACTACAACATGAATACTTAAACATGCACATACATAGTTGAAGTTAAGTGTTGTAAATTAATTAGCTTAGACTAAATTTACACAACAATCTATCATCAACAAACTGCCAAAAGTATGAGCTGAAAGTGCATCAAACACTATAGCATGCATCCATCATTAAAGCACAACATGAACTACTAACAAAAAATGAACTTGAACTTGAAATAACAATGCTAAAATAAACTAGTGGAGAAAGAATCATGCACACTTGAAGAACAACACACAAGAAACCATTAACTCAATGTTTTTCTCATATATTTTGTAGCATTTTTTTAGACAACTCATCTCTACCTTTGAAAATGAGAGGATGCCCCTATTTATAGAATGAATCGTCGAGATTCATTTACAATGAGCGGTTCAGATTCATTCTTGCTTAGGGTTCCACCTACCCCCAATATTTTACAATATAAAAATAGACTCTTTTGTCTTGTCCCTATTTTTTCTTCTAGTCTATTTTGTCTTTTAGTTGACTTTAGCTTTCTATAACTATTTTGACAAATATTCATCAGATATTATAGGATTTCTAGCATCCTTATAGAGAGTAGCATAATAAATAAACTTCCCTATGAGAGTCTAAAGCTTATCCCACTCTACAAAATCCGATTTGTAAGTGCAAAAGGAGATTCTCTTGAAATCATTTACCATTTCTGCATGGTGCTTCACATATGTATCTCCCACCTTAACCATCTATTCCAACCTTCGACCCTCAGAAAGCACGTGAAACAAAATCCATAAAATTAGTTGACAAGGTTTCGCTAGTGCCCTATTCTCCTTTCTTATGGAATTCTTGCTTTACAACCTTTGGATCTAATTCCAAGGTGGGCACCTCATAATCAAATTTAGGAGGTCACTCACCTCAGCCAAGTGAGTCATAATGCTAGCTTGAGTAAGGTCTAGATCTATCAATGACCTTTCCAAAATTACTTGTCTGAACTCAAGAGTATGCACCCAAGCATCGAGTAGGTTGTGGTCTTCCTTCAAAAAGGACAGCTCTTTCTCCCAGACCTCTAAAGATAGCTTCAGGATGCTCTACAATTTGGGGTATGTGATCTGGTAGAGCTCAGGAAAATCCTTACATGTGTCTGCCTCTAGCTCAATTTCCTACCTTGGGGCTAAAAAGTGGTTATGCATAATGGATGTGCTTGTCATCCATGTTGGTGACTCTCTTGAACTAGTCTAAGGTAGACTTGGTCCAATTCCTCATTCTTTCCATTTTATTCACCTCCTCCTTTGAGAGTAGGGCAGGTGTAGGCAATTATGTTGGAGCTTCTTCTCCTGATGAGGTCCACTATTGTATGAAGGCAGTCAACTCTGCCACCTATTCCTTCATTTCTTCCATTGTATATTGGTCCTTGTTCATTTGCTACAAAATGGTGGAGACAGACCCCTAAAACTCATCATTATTTTGGGATTGGGTTACGAGACCTAGATTGATGGTGGATATTTGATAATCCATTGCCTGGATGGTATATGCATCCTTACCAACCGTGGGGTTAGCTACTTGCAATTTCCTAGACCTAAAAGCATTGATTGTGATGTGAGATCTGATTTTAGGCTTCTTTTCATGTCTTCACCTATGCTCTTGCCAATATGGCTTACAGTCGAGCCTTGAGATCATCAACTATTGGGGATTTTCTTTTGAGTTGTTGCTCCAACCACGACGGGACTTTCGTTTGATTTTTTGGGGATTCATGATCCCCTCCTTTTCATGTTCCTTCAAAGGCTCATCCTCCTCATGCCCAGGAGCCTCATCATCATTTCTCTCTTTCCCATCTGGCTCGTCTTCTTGTATATCCTTTCCCTTGTTAGGCTCAGTAGTCTTTACTTCTTCTTCAGTTTTATCCTTTTCCTATGTTGTCCTCTTATCTTCTTTGTGCTCAATCTCAATTTCCTTCTCAGGCTCAACACTTCTTTCTTCCACATTCTCCTCTTCTTCTTGGCCTTTCTCTCCCTCTTGGTATGCTTCTTCATGTTGTGGTCCCTCATCTTGGCCAGTTCCTGGGAGCTCCTCAATTATCTCCACATCAGTATCTATGTCAATTTTCCCTTCCTTGGAGTGATTCTCCTCAGGGTTTGCTTCCTCGACCATATGCTCTTAGGGCTTTTCTTCTTCAAGCTCTTGATTATAAGTTTCAACTTCATAATAATCATCAAGCTTACCAGCATCTTCCTCCTTGAGAATTTGTTTCCCTTCTTCATCTAAGTATACTTTTTCTATATTTACTCTCAGTCTGCCCTCAAGGTGTTCAAAGTAATCCTCCTGGTCAGAGTCCTTTGGTCCTTTAGTGAGATCCAAGGTTGCTTCCTTGGGTTGCTCTGTGTTAAGCCTCTCCATTTCTTCATAAATTTGCATTGTCACCTCCATCTTTGGTGGCTTAGTAGGTGGTGGAGGGAGAGGTAAAGTGGAAGTAAGGTAGGCCATTAACACTAGGACCTTAGGGTTGAGGATTACCCCAAAGAACTCAATTGAAACATTTTGCATATAAGTTGTGAAGGCATGTGACTGAGTGAAAGGTGTCATTGTAGTTGTTGACAAGGATAGTGATAGGGTGGAAATGGTCGATAGTGGAGGTAGGAGTGAGGAGGATGACAATGGGGAAGTAGTGGAGGAGGAAGAGGCCAACACCACTATGAGAGTAGTCAGGGAGGCAAAGGTGAGGTGGACAGAGATGTCCACAACAAGCGGGGATGATATAGGCAATGGTTTAGGAGTGGAAGGAGATGGTGTGATGGTAGTGGTGACAATGATTGATGGGAGTGCAAAGGTGGTAGGTAGTGGTGAGCGAGGTCACTCGACTTCTTCTTCCTCATTATGTGGGGAGCCCTCCACTTGGATGGTGGGCATCTTGAGAATAAAAGTACTCATTCTTTTTACTTTCTTTGATGGGTGCCCCTCTATAGATTTCCTTGTGTACACCTTTTGTTTAGGATTTCGCTCAACTATATCCTTTCTCTTCTTGGATTTGGTAACTAGTGGAGACTTGGGAGCCTCACTCGATGAGCCTATAGTAGTGTTGCTATCTGTTTCACTCTCAAGCCCATCCTCGACCTCTCTGTAAGTTAACTTTTCACCTTGCTCATTCAACTAAGCTATTTTCTCATCTATCAATTCCTTAGTTCTTTGTTCAAGAGGATGGGTGATGATATCTAGGTCAATGAATTCTTCCTCAACCCAGTCAATTACTAGTAGCGGAACATTTACCAAAGCATTGTATTTTTCATCCAAAATATTGTTGTCTTCAACAATTTGATCATGCACTAGGAACAAGTTGACAAACTTCACAAATTGAGTGGTCATCCTCATGTAGTATCACCTCCAGACTTCCCTGTCATCATCATAATTCATCCAGAAATCTTCAATATGCGGTCGGTGGGTGTACTGTCTTCCAACTTGCTTCTTCAATTTGTTGAGGGTATCCAAGCCTCCCGTGTCTATATGCAACTCAAAATTGTACTTTGTAAGCTCCTTCTTAGAGTATTTTGCACACAGAGCAGTAGGGCAAGAGTACTTTCCCTCTCTGAATGTGAGGGGATACGGGACCTTAGCACAATGCTTGTTGCTTAACAAAGTGTGAGCAGTCTGCAGCTGTCGAGTAAGCTCCAACAATATGATTCTATCATTTGGATACCGGGGCAGCCAGTAAGGTCTTCCTAAGAATCCCTTTGCTCTAATGTACATGAATTTGGGGAATTGGATGAACAAATATCCAAAATCCTTTATAACTACTTTGGCATTGTGCAACACTCTTCTGTGGTAATCTCCCCCAGGGTCCAGACGATATGCCCAATGAAGGCATCATTGACTCTTATGTAGTCTTTCTTAAAGTTCATGTATTGAAGTTGGGGGTAGCAATCATATACCTTAAGTTGTCCCTTATTGGTTCCCAATACTCCAGCACAATCCAATCCTCTATATGGGAACTTAGTTGCTAGGAGATAAACTAGATAAGAGTTCATATAAAATTGTGAGGTCTTCTTCACTGCCATGAACTGATTATGTAAATTCTCACTAATCATTTTATCCTAGTGGAATTTGTGATGCCTCAGAGGATATCCTCGACAAAATAAAACATCCACTCCTTAAAGAATGTGGAAGTGGGAAAGCCCATTACTCTACTTAGGAGTGTGACCAAATCATTAGCTTCTTCTACAAAGTCACTTCTATAAAGTGTCTGAGGCACTTTGTTAGCACTGCCCCTCTTATCCTTTAGCCATGATCGATTTATTGTTCTTTTGCATCCAAGAGGATCCTATTGCCAGACTATCAAGGTGAATTCCTTTTCAAATTCCTCCATTTCATCAAAGGTTGGGATGCCAAATGTCCTCCCAATAGACTAGGTACATAGGTATGCCAATACTCTCCCATCCTTGGCAACTATTCTTTTGTTTTAAGAGTGATAGCGCTCTTGACAAGCCATTACTAGTTCTGGAGCAACTAGAGCACGAGGAAATCCTGCTACCTTTGCAAGGCCACTTTCTTTGATTCTCAAGGCCTCCTCTATGGTGGGATTGATCATCACCCTCTACTTAAATTCATTGATGTTGATGTGTTCGAGGTCTATCTCAGTAACTTTGTCCAAGTTGGATGTGATCTTGGAGGTGCACTCGACCCTATGGAATTGGTACTTCATATGTTCCTTTTCCACTTTCCCTCTAGGGTTCCTTGTTCTCTTTCCATTATCAACTTTCTCCACTAGCTTCCTTGATGGCCCCTCAGCAGGTTCCATAGATCCTGCACACGAGAGGTGCAATAAGTGTGTTGCTAGAATAAGAGGGCAACTGTTAGTTAAATCATGCAAATACATCACCAATTACATCCATATATACTTAAAAGATCATCATATTTATCATATTTCATCATTTGAGGCTCATGTGGGAATTTTTTTGGAATGTGGGTCTAAAGGTGTAGGTTTCCCCCCTATGGAAGTTGTGGGAGTGAATTTCATAAGGAACGATGCAATGAAGGGGGAAATCCGCAAATGACATTTCGATGGTTAATTTTGGCATGACTTGATTTTGAGTAAATTTCGCGTGTAGTAATTGGGTATGTGTGTAATTCTAGGATGGGGGAATTTACATACATTCTCCTTATCAGATCAACCTTCAATGCTTGTGCGAGTGTGAGGAATGCGGAAGTAGTGACACAAAAAGTTGTTGTGGCTTTGCTTTAAGAAAATGTCCTCGAGCAAGCAGCATGCCACAAGTGGAGTTCGCATTACGAAACCCACATGGTCTTTTTCTCAGTGAATCTTGCTTCTAAGTGTTTGGCATATTCACATCATCATCCTTGGTCATTTTTCTTAGAGGTTTGGTCATTTCATGGGGTGCAAGAATTGGAAGTGTGAAATCCATGTAGAGGGGCACCATGGGATCATCATTGTCAAGTAGCGAGCTCAAGTAGATGTTGTTAGAAACCAAGATCTGAAATGCAAACCAGAAAATCACCTTCCACAGAAGAGAAAAACAAAAAAGCAGAGATGTTGCAAAAGGATGTGCAACATAATATTATTCAGGAATTGATAATTACAAGATATGATTTGCTTTATAAAAGAAAAGATGCATAACCCTAATCTTATCTTGAGCAACAAGATAGCTCAATAAGATGAAGATGAGAATTAATTAACCTAGGAATTAAATATTACCTAAGTAAAGTTATGCAAGTGTAATTAAATATTAATTACACTAACAGATGCCACCCCACAAGGGGCGGCCTGCACGAGCGAACCCTCCTGAGCACTTGGGCTTAATATTTTCATTGATCGCATTCGAGGGCATATTCATAGCAAATGAGAGTGCTAGACCCACACGGTGGAAAGGCTCGTGGATTTGGCCATAGAACGATGACCATTTAGAGGATGTCCTTCTGATAATGGCGGCCCACATGGCCAAGCTTGCAACGACATTAGGACTTATGTGCTTGCCTTGTTTTTTCGGATACATTCCTGGGAAATTCACTGTTCATGTTTACATTATTGATGATTAGGCTTAGGCATTCGGGAATGACCACATACGAGGTCCACGAGGCAAGAAGCTAGGTTTTCTTTGCCATTGGGGATAACATTTTTTGAGGCGGAGCTCCACATATGGCGGTCCAGACACACGAACTCGCGAAGGAATCTCGAATCAGTGATTTTCATGTTGCTTGAATTTAAGTCATCCCATAGTGGTGGGTTGGACATAACACACCTGACGAAGGGTTGTGGTGGTTCCAAAGGCAACCAAGATGCATGGGAAGGGCCGCTTGGTTTAGTCATCAGTAAAAATGATGGGTGAAGAATAGCCCATGCATCGAAACCCGCAAGGGCGTTTGTTGGTAGTCACTATTTGTGAACTAACACTTAAACAATCCTAGCGCTAATGGAAAGGATGAGGTTCCACATGAAGGTAGGAGCGATATTTTGACCTGTTTCAAGAGTTATTCACAACATTGACAAAGTTTGAATGCAGGGTCGAGGGTTACAGAGGTTGTGATTAATCCTACAAATTTAAAGGGAACCTCTAAGGTAATAGTCCATTCAGACCTCACATTGTGCGCTATGATGGTGGCATTGATTAATGGTGGCCTTAAATGCAAGTACAATAGACATGGGAGTAGGTGGAGGTGTGGAGACCCATGCCATAGTGGAAATTTGACAAAGACTCGAGTGGAGCAAACAAACACGAAAATTGCTACATGGGTAGATGTGAGGGGTCAGCCATAGAGAACAATGAAATAGGATGGCAATCCAATAGGAGAAACCTGCAATCACAGACCCACGAGCAGCGATGGACGTGACAACTTTTGGTGGACAAAAGCTCGCAATGCAAATTTTCTAAAGGCTCAAAATTTGGCAAAACCTAGATAGGTGACTTTGGCCAAGATGTTTTAGCAATTTTGTGGCTCATGACCAACTTAGGCTCAAAAATAGGGGCACACAAAATGAGGTAGGGGAAAAATGACTTGACAAAAATGAAAAAGAAGAGAGGGGGTCCCCAGTCCAAACAGGGCATGTGTGCTATAGGCACAACAAATAGTGACTGTGTTGGGAGAATGCTCCTGAGCATTCCAAGGGTAAGGATTCATCCAAAACCCAAAATATTTGATTTCACAGGCCAGAAGCAAGTATCCTCAAACGAACTAAAGGCTTAAAAGAAAACAAAATCCTTAGTTGAATCAAATCACAAAATATCTCAGAAGTGTGTGTGCATTATGAATTCATTTTCCTCCCTTAGAAACTATAGGGACCATGACCCATTAGCCAAGGAAAGCTACATAGATAATCTAACCCCAAAAGTAACCTAGACATTGCTTTGCTGCCAGTCATGCATCCATAGTCCCGACGAATTTGTTACTGCAACCCCCATGAACATTGCTCTATTGCTAGCCAGGCATCCATAGCCCCGATAGATTTGCTCACACACCCACATAGTTGCATGTTTTTTAATATTTCTTTCCTATTTCTTTTTTTTCATATTTTCCTTTTAATACTATTTTGCTCAACTATATAAGCAATGAAGCTTATAGAGGGTTTGGAGATTGCAATGATCATAGGAGCAAATTTAAGATTTTTCACTTGCCTAGGTTTCATGGTAACTTATCATATAGCTCATCAAGAGTTTTAAAATGTGTGTTATGTGAATCCTAAGATAAGTGTGAGAGGATTCACATAAAGGTTCCATTCTGGGTTGACCCAGAGTTCAAATGAGAAAATTTGATTCACAGAAGTGAACTGAAACTCCTGGTAACTCATGAAGACTTATCCATGGAGTAAAAGGGATCGTACAGCAAAGTGAGGCCCTTTGGGTAGGCGAAGCACAACCACTGCATCAAACCTGAACAACACCCTCAACAAAAACAAGGGCTAGAAAAACAAGCGAAGGCAAAGCAAAAGCAAGACAAAATTTAAAAGACCTACTCTAACTATATACAAGGGTGAGCTTAAATAACTCAAGTGAGGAAATAATGCTTGAGGTATTGCCCATTGACCGGCAACAAGATATCTTCTCTAGTAAGCATTTTCAAGAAAAAGGTATTATCTCCTAAAATTTCATAAATCTAAAAGGGGCCAAGCCAAAGCTTGTTGAATTTGTCATGTCCCCCTTTCTTCTCATGGGTTTTGTCCCAGCATAGGACTAGGTCAACAATATTAAAGGCCTCGACCTTGGCTTTTTGGTCGAACCATCTCTTAACTATGCCCTGATGTTTGGTGAAACTTTTTATTGCTTCATTATGGACTTCCTCTAAATGGAGCAGCTCAGCTAAGCGACCCTCAAGGCATTCTGCCTCCTCATAATAGGTGTTGATGAACTGCAATGTAGGGATCTTGAGGTGAACTAGGAAGACATGCTCTAGGCCATAAACAAGGTGGTATGGTGAATTTCTTAAAGCATATTTATGGCATGTGTGATATTCCCATAGAGAAAAACACAACTGGGTGTGTCAATCCTTTGAGTTTTTGTCTAACAGTTTGCATATGACAGTCAACAAGTTTTTGTTCATGGATCTAGCTAGCCCATTCCCTTGGGGATAGTAATTTGACAAAAACTTAAGCACGATCCCATAATCAAATGCCCAACTTGTAAACTTAAGGGAAGCAAATGTAGGACCATTATCGTAGACTAAGGTGAATGGACAACCAAAATGATTGATAATAAAACTTTCAAGGAAATTAGTTACTACCTAAGTTGTGCATTGTCTTCAAGCAAATAGTGCAATAATCAGTCCTGGTTAGAATGTACCTGTGACCCACAAAGGATGGTGGGTTTATTGAACCAATGAAGTTGAGTCCCCACTGAGAAAATAGTCTAACCTCGGCCACTGGCTGTAGTGAAACAACATCATACCTTTCCCTGGTGGTAGTGGTCTAGAATGGTAGGATCAGACATGATTGTGATCATATTTGAATAATTTCAACTAGTAGTATCCTACCCGTAGGATCTGATGGGCTGTCGAAGGGTCGAATCCATGTTCGCTGTCGAATTCGTCATGGAATTCCTTCAACACTTCAACTACTTCTGATTTCCCGGGGCACCTGAGATAAATTCCCTCGTGATTATTCTTATACAACATGGCTCCTTTCAACATGCAGTTGTTACTTTTCAACCTCAGAGCCCGTTTCTGGACTCCTTGTAGTCGTGACAAACATTTATTGTTCAACAAGTAATACACTATGTCATCATACCACTCATCCAGGGAAACATCCTCCAAATGATACTATTGAATGGTGAGTTCTGGTTTTGTTTCTGCCATCATGTGTGTGAGATATTGTCCTCAAAACAACTTCATAGGCTAAATCTCCATGTCATACTCTTGTAACAACGTAACCCATTTTGCTCTTCTTTCTCCTGGTTCATTTTGCATCAGCAATACCTTGACAGTGGGGTCTAGAACAATTGCAAACACTTTGTTTCTCAAGATGTAATGGTTGAATTTCTTGACTCCTCTAACTAAGGCATACACCTACTTCTCAAAATTATGGTAACACAATTCAACATCCTTTAATGGAGCACTCATGAAGGCAATAGGGTGCTCATTTCCTTCATCATCCTTTTGTGTTAGCATGTTGGCACATGAATGGTCTGAAGTAAAATAATAGATATAGAATGGCTTCGAATAATCTGGGTTGACCAGCATGGGAGCATCTATGATGGCCCTCTTATTTTTTTGTGAAATCTTGCTTGGATTTCGGTGTCCATTCTACTTTAGCATCCTGCTTAAGCATAACATTCAATGGCTTTACGATTTCTGCAAACTTGGTTATGGATTTTTTGACAAATTTGATCTTTTGAAAAAAGTATTTCATCTCCTTTTTGCTGCCTAGAGGTTGAATTTTCAAAATGGCTTGTATATGCTTTGGATCTATGGATATACCCTTTTTCAAAATCACGTGTCCTAGAAATTTTCCTTTTGTTACCCCGAAGATGCATTTCCTTGGATTCAATGAAATACCAAATTCCCTACACTTTTGGAACACCCTACATAAGTCGAAGATATGATCCCCTCTCTTCTTCAAGAACACCATAAGGTCATCCATGTATATGATGATGCATTTTCCAATGAGGTCTTTGAAGGCTATATCCATGGCGAATGTTGCACCTACGTTGATTAACCCAAATGGCATCCTTTTGTATGCAAACGTTCCCCACTTGGTGGTGAATGTTGTCTTGTGTTTGTCTTCATATTGCACCATCACTTGGTTACATCCTAAGTAGTCATCAGGAAATGACATCATTTGAGAACCATTGACGATTTGCAACACTTTGTCAAGTGAGGGAAAAAAAAATAGTTATCCTTTTTAGAGGCTCTATTTAGGTTCCTAAAATCCACACATAATTTGATTTCTCCATTCTTCTTTCTGACCGGAACCAAATTAGCCACCCATGTAGAATGTCGAACAGGAAAAATGATACGGGCTAATAGCAACTTCTGTACCTCCTTGAAGATAATGGGTTCTAGTAGCGCATTAATTGGATGCTAATGCTACCTGAAGGGTCTTGCATCTGGCTTAAGGGGAATAATATGAGTGATAATTAATGTATCATACATTTTTAGGTCCTTATATCCCCAAGCTATCACATCATGATATGTATGTAATGCATCAAAAATTCCTTTCCTTTCCTTTGGGGTGCATACCTTGCTAATAAAAACATTTTTAACATCCTCTACAATACCTAGGTTGTGAGCATCACATTGATTATTTATGAAATCCTTCTTAATCTATTGATCCTAATCTCTTATGTGGTCTAGATCAAATATCCTTTAGAATTGGACCATGCCTCTAGGTATGGTGTTACTTTTCAAATTGATCACCCCTTCTATGTCAAGCTCGGCTTCCTCAAGCTCTATTTCATCTATAACCTGGGAGGTAAAAATATTTAAGCTGGAAATGAAGTCTAGAATATGCTTATCATCGTCAAACACTTGGAAGTTGGTGACATTATCAGGCATCGACAAAGTAGAGGTGAGCTCTACAGTGAATTTCTTTAGGCTAGCTAGTGATAAGGGTTGCAGGGTGTTGGCAGCTTGGGCTAATGCATCGGTGGTTTGATTTTTTCTAAGAGGAATCAACTGAATGTTAGATGCATCAAACCCTTCTATGAGGTCCCATACTCTATGCCTATAGTTTTCTAGTCTCTAATCATGGCATGAGTACAACTTCCTAACTTATTTGACATCTAGTTTTGAGTTCCCAAATACTTGCAACATTCTGACCCTTTTCCTTAAGGCTAGGAGCAACCCATGAACTAATGCCTCGTACTCTGCTACATTATTTGTGCAATAAAATTGTAATCAATGGGAAGCAAAGTACATCTTACCTATAGGACTGATGAGCTTTAAGCCTGCTCCCACTCCTTATTTGGACTAAGACCCATCAAAGCACAATGTCTAGAATTTGGAGGGACCTCTATCTTTGGAGCCCATTGAGCATACTTCTTTTGTAGGTTGTACATCCATCCTTATATCATTGGCTAGCTACCTATACACATGTTGGTTTTGAATCGGTTGTCCCCCTGTAAGAACCTCTTTCAGCGCCATCTGCATTTTGATATGATCAACAACTATCTGGCATAAGCAACACTCAAATTCAAAGTGGGGGGCATCATGTATTCTACACCAATTGGGTAGCAACAACTCCTTGAAATCCATCTTAGCTCCTCATCTGAGTTAATTTTACACACACTTCTGCATAAATTCTTGGAAGTCATCAAACAACCCAAGCTTATCGTATCCCTAGAATTCCTCATTGTCACACTCAACCAACACTTATGTGCTGCTAGGAAGAGGAGTCAAATTAGTGGGGGCGCTGCACAACACAAGGATTTCTTCTGTACCTCCTTCCTCTTCACCTTGGTAGGTGACAAGAAAGTAATTTCCTAACTCTATCTCTGTGAACAAAACCTCGTTGGTATTTTTATACTCAATGATCATAAATTTCATATGGAATTCACGTTCAATACAAATTTTATTAGGGAGTCCCTTCCAAGGTAACCACAAATGTGAATAATCAATTGCAACATAACCATTTAAGGCTTGAGTGAAGTCTCTTCCCAATATGATGTCGTAGGTGTTGAGGATGTCTACAACTTGAATGTCAATAACTTGTTGTACCCTTGGATCAGCTGTAATCTGCATAGGGATCATGTTCATCTCCCTTACTATGTTTACCTCGGTCTTATCTAGTTGGGTCACCTTTCGCTTAGATGGGCTCAAGGTAATCTCTAGTGCTTAGCACACTGTAAATGACATGATGTTGGTCAAGACTCCAAAGTCTAGTAGATAGTTATGTGAGTTCTTTCCAAATATACAAATTGTCAATAGGAAAGGAGGGGTCTCCAACTCCCCTTGCAAAGTCCCCACAGAAACCTTTGCCTAGGCTACCTAAGCCTTGTCCTTGTCCTTTTTTTGTCCTTTGTTTGCACTTGGTTTTTCTCCTTGGTTGGCGGTTTATCTATTGGTTGATTTTTGCTAGGTTATTGGTTGGGTGGTTGATCGGGTTTCTTTCTTATAATTTCCCTGATCACGGGCTCATTATTGGAGGTGTCAAATGAGACTCTCTTTACATGAAAATATTGAGCCAATTTTGATGGAGGATTTCCATTCAATGATCAAAATAAAGTGTTCCTGATAGCGGGCAACCACAACAACTCAAAGGCTGACAAAATTACTTTCACCTTCTTTAACTCCACCACATACTCCCTAATTTGTTCAATGTTTTCTTCAGAGTAAGTGCCTTGGGCAACATCAATGGGTTGATCTTGAGTTGGATTGGGCTGCCTATTCCTATTGAAATATTGGGTAGGCATTTTGGGATAGGTCATATTATTGTTGGCATTAGGATCAGGTGGGGTATTGAAATTGTTGGGTGGTATAGAGGTTGTGAGAGGGCCAATAGCTTGTCTATTCCTCAGATTATAAGGGGTTGCACGATGATGAAACATGTGAACCTATTTTGTTTGTCGCTCTTCTTCATCTTTGGGACCATTATCTACTGAATCAAATAATTGAGATAAAGAGCTCTCGTTACTTACCTCTTTTGCTTCATCACCCTCCGCCATGGCTTCCTTTTTAGGTGAGTCATTGTCACTTTGGGGGAAGGGAGCCCGGTTGACCACCAAAACTAAGGAATAATATGGTTCTTATGGAACTATATCTCTATAGATTGAACCGTCAACAACATTTTGAACTTCTACTTGGAATATTTCCACAACAGTTTGGAACTCCAGACAATCAAGCTCGAAATGCCTATTGGTTTTATGAATTCTACACCATTTGGATAAGGTAGCTTAAGCTAAGTAAACTCCACTTGTGGATTTGTTTATACCACCAGGCGGGTCAAGAGGTGTGGGAACACCTCCATTGTTGGGTCTGGTATTCCATGATCTATTTTTCCTTTGAGGCTGCCTTCTTTCAAAATTTTGTCTTGAGTTTTAGCCTAGTTCATAATTCTAGTTCGAGGATGGTCCCGAATCTCGATGGTCTCTTTGATAATTGTATTGAATGCTCTTCTGAGATGCTTGCATTTGGTTATTTTGATTTCCCAAATGAGTGACTTCAATGGATAGCTTCCTCACTAATTCAACTAGCTCATTAATTCATTCCTTGTCCATACTATTCTAAGTTGGAACCAAATTTTGAAGGAAAACAGGAAATGTTGTGAGTTGGTTTTGCTAGGCAACTAGCATTTCAGAGTTCTGTAGATATGAAGGTACTTGGGACTATGAAGAATAAGCCTACTAATGTGGGGCCTACAAGTAGCTAGGTATGGATGGAGCTTGATTTAGCGACAACCCTAGATGTGGCACGATCGACAATTAAGGAACTTGATTCAACATAGGCATTTGATGCACCAAGGCATGAGTAAGTCCATGAATTTGTCTAGGTTTGGTAGTAAGTTCTAATGAAGATAGCAGACCTGCAACATGCTGTCCTAAATCAGTGCTTGCTTTTACTGCCTCGACATAAGCCTCTATCAAACTAGCAACTAATTGATGTGTCCTTTTGACTAAGATGGATGTAAGGTTGTCTAGAGCTGCATAATATACCATCCTGGCCAAAGCATCATCGAGTATATAGGGAGGCTACAACTTCATATAGGCCCTATGGAATCTGTTATTAAATGAGTTGATTAGCTCATTGACTTCCTTTCTAACTAACATGAATTGCTGGTACAAATCTATGGGACTGATTGGGAGCTTGAATTTTTGTAAGAAAGTGTTTTTCATGAGGTCCCAAGAAGTGATGGAGCCTGCAGGTAGGTGGATGTACCAATAGAATGATTCATCTCCCAACGAGTAAGGGAAGATTTTACAAGCCACGTCTTTGTGTTTGATCTACATATCCTTCAAGGCTATTTCAAAGGTCTTGATGTGTTCTTTTGTGGTTTTGTGTGGATCATTCATATGGAACTTGGTGCAAAAGCCTTTCGGATTCTTAGGCATATTATGGTAATCATTGAAGGACAAGGGCAATGGATTGTTGCCCAACCAAGCTATTGGTGGAAGTGGGGGTGGTAATGGTTGTGTTGCAGCAACTTTTGGTTGAGGTGTGACAACTGTAGTAACACTTTGGATGTGGGAAGTGAATGGGGAAAATGTTGGCTGGAGTGAAGGAGAAGATGGAGATGGAGGGATGGGAGGAGATGGAGGTCAAGTGGGTGGAGCTGATGTTGATGCTTCCCCTTTCTTCACTCTCTCAACCCTATTTGGGGTCTTTAGCTCTTAAAATTATCCCTTATCTAGTGTGGATCTTAGTACCCTATGAAATCTTTGAGGGGAGAAGGACCAAATTTGATCCAACTTAGTCTTGCCCTCCCTCTAGCGCCAGTTCTGTTGATGGGTGTTTTTGTACTTCTCAACATAGAAAACACACAAGTGTGATGCCTCTCTTGAAAGGTGAAAATCTGCAACTGAGTTTTAGAAAATCACCCCAAGGTCTCTCAGGTGTCAAGTCATGACTTGCAAGAACAACTCATTGGTTTGATGTGATTTACTGGTAATCACAAGGGGTATTTATGGTTCACTAAGCTTGGAATTTTTGGGTCTACAAATGGAGTTTCATAAGTTCTATAAATGATGTACAGTGGCTATAATTTCAAAACAACAAGTTGAAACTAACTTTTGTCATCATATTTGGCTTTACATGAAGCTGAAAATTGTGTCTAACTTCAGATTTTGAAAGAAATAGCAAAATGGAAAAGGTTTAGAGGTTTTCCTAAGTATGCAACTAAGATGAATAGTAACAATGGAGGATGCTACAATGAATAGACTTCCAAATTGAGT
Source organism: Sequoia sempervirens (assembly GCA_007258455.2). Lineage (NCBI taxonomy): Eukaryota > Viridiplantae > Streptophyta > Pinopsida > Cupressales > Cupressaceae > Sequoia > Sequoia sempervirens. Next base: position 212,485 of record VDFB02263788.1, read on the forward strand.
TTTACTTAACCAGGGGCAACCCACAGTCTCATAAAACTAGTTCTATCTTCTAAGGCTTACTTATAATTTTCAGACTACAACATGAATGCTTAAACATGCACATACACAGTTGAAGTTAAGTGTTGTAAACTAATTAGCTTAGACTAACATTACACAACAATTTTTCATCAACAAACTACCAAAAGTATGAGCTGAAAGTGCATCAAACACTATAGCATACATCCACCTTTAAAGCACAACATGAACTACTAACAAAAAATGAACTTGAACTTGAAATAATAATGTTGAAATAAACTAGTGGAGATTAAATCATGCACACATGAAGAGCAACACACGAGAAACCATTAAATTAATGCTTTTCTCATATATTTTTCAGTAGCATGTCTTTACACAATAGCTCATCTCTCCCTTTGAAAATGAGAGGATGCCTCTATTTATAGCTTTCCAAAAGAAGAATGAATGGTCGAGATTCATTTACAATGAGTGGTTCAAATTCATTCTTGCTTAGGGTTCCACCCACCCCCAATATTTTACAATATAAAAATAGACTCTTTTGTCTTATCCCTATTTTGTCTTCTATTCTATTTTGTCTTTTATCTGACTTTAGATTTATATAACTATTTTGACAAATATTCATCAACTATTATAGGATTTCTAGCATCCTTCTAGAGAGTAGCATAATAAATAAACTTCCCTATTAGAGTCTGAAGCTTATCCCACTCTATGAAATCCAATTTGGTGATGCGGAAGGAGATTCTCTTGAAATCATTTACCATTTCTTAATGTTGCTTCACATATGTATCTCCCACCTTAACCATTTGTTTCGACCCTGAGAAAGCCCATGTAGCAAAATCCATAAAATCAGTCGACAAGATGTCATTGGTGTCCTGCTCTACTTTCTCATGGAATTCCTACTTTACTACCTCTTAATCTAATTCCAAGGTGGGTGTCTCATAACCTGTCATCAGCTTCAGGAGGTCATCCACCTCATCCAAGTGAGTAATAATGTTTGCTTGAATAAGGTCCAACTCTATCAATGACCTTTCCAAAATTACTTGTCTAAACTCAAGAGTATGCACCCAAGCATTGAGCAGGTTGTGGTCTTCCTTTGACAAGGACAACTCTTTCTCCTAGACCTCTAAAGATAGCTTTAGGATGCTTTGCAATTTGGGGTATGTGATCTGGTAGAGCTCAGGAAAATCCTTACATGTGTTTTCCTTTGGCTCAATTGCCTTGGGGCCAAAAAGTGGTTATGCATCCCGACTACATAATGGATGCCCTTGTCACCCATGTTGGTGACTCTCTTGAACCATTCTGAGGTAGACTTGGTCCAATTCCTCATTCTTTCCATTTTATTCACCTCCTCCTTTGAGATCAGGGCAGGTGCAGGTGATTTTGTTGGCAGGTGCAGGCGATTTTGTTGGAGCTTCTTCTCTTGATGAGGTCCACTACTATATGAAGGCAGTCAGCTTTTCCACCTATACCTTCAACTCTTCCTTTGTATATTGGTCCTTGTTCATTTGCTACAAAATGGTGGAGACAAATCTCTGAAACTCATCAATTTTTTAGTCTTGGGTTGTGGGACCTATATTGATGGTGGATATTTGATAATCCCTGCCCTGGATGGTATTTTCATCCTTGTCGGTTGCAAGGGTAGCTACTTGCAATGTCTTTGACCCAGAAGCATCGATTGTGATGTGAGATCTAATTTTGAGCTTCTTTTCTTTTTGGGTATTCACCTATGCTCTTGCCAATATGGCTTACAATCGAGCCTTGAGATCATCAACTGTTGGGTATTTTCTTTTGAGTTGTTGCTCCAACCATGACGGGACTTTCGTTTGATGTTTTGGAGATTCATGATCCCCCTCCTTTTCTTGCTCCTTCAAAGGCTCATCCTCCTCATGCCCAGGAGCCTCTTCATCATTTCTCTCTTCCCCATCTGGCTCCTCTTCTTGTATAGCCTTTCCCTTGTTAGGTTCAGTAGTCTCTACTTCTTCTTCAGTTTTATCCTTTTCCTATGTTGTCCTCTTATCTTCTTTGTGCTCAATCTCAATTTCCTTCTTAGGCTCAACACTTCTTTCTTCTACATTCTCCTCTTCTTGGTCTTTCTCTCCCTCCTAGGGCACTTCTTCATGTTGTGGGCCCTCGTCTTGGCCAGTTCCTAGGAGCTCCTCAATTATCTCCACATCAATATTTATGTCAATTTTCCCTTCCTTGAAGTGATGCTTCTCGATGTTTGCTTCCTTGGCCTTATACTCTTGGGGCTATTCTTCAAGGTCCTAATCAGAAGTTTCAAATTCGTAATAATCATCAAGCTTACGAACATCTTCCTCCTCAGGTGTTTGTTGCCCTTTTTCATCTGAGGCTACTTTGTCTATATGTACTCATAGTCCGCCCTCAAGATGTTCAAAGTTATCCTCCCAATCAAAATCCTTAGGTTCTTCAGTGAGATCCAAGGTTGCTTCCTTGGGTTGCTCTGCACTGAGCCTCTCCATTTCTTTAGAAATTTGCATTATTGCCTCCATCTTTGGTGGCTTAGTAGGTGGTTGAGGGAGAGGCAAAGTGGCAACAAGCTGGGCCATTAACACTTGGACCTTAGGATCGAGGATTACCCTAGAGAGCTTAGTTGGCACATTTTTCATATAAGTTACGAAGGCATGTGGTAGAGTGAGAGGTGCCATTGTAGTTGTTGGCAGGGATGGTGGCAAGGGTGGAAAGGGTTGGTAGTGGAGGCAGGAGCGAGGAGGACGACAATGGGGAATAGTGGAGGAGGAAGCATCCAACACCACTACAGGAGTAGTCAGGGAGGCGAAGGTGGGGTGGACAGAGATGTCCACAATAGGCGGGAATGAGATGAGCAATGGTTTAGGAGTGGAAGGAGATGGTGTGGTGGTAGTGACAACAATAGTTGATGGGAGTGCAGAGGTGGTAGGTATTGGTGAGCAAGGTCACTCAGCTTCTTCTTCCTCATTATATGGGGAGCCCTCCTCTTGGATGGTGTACATCTTGAGAAAAAAGTTCTCATTCCTTTTGCTTTCTTTGATGGTTTTCCCTCTATTGGTTTTCTTGTGTACACCTTTTGTTTGGGCTTCTGCTTAGCTGTATCCTTTCTCTTCTTGGATCTATTAACAGGTGGAGCCTTGGGAGCCTCACCCGACAAGCTCATAGCGACACCACTATCTATTTCACTCAAGCTTGTCCTCGAGCTCTCCATAAGCTAACTTCACACCTTGCTCGTGCAACTAAGCTATTTTCTCATCTATCCATTCCTTAGTTCTTTTTTCAACAGGATAGGTGATGATATCTAGGTCAATGACTTCTTCCTCAACCTAGTCAATTACTGGTAATGACACATTTACCAAAGCATTGTATTTTTCATCCTTGGGCAAGTGGCATCCTGCAAGCGGAGTTCTGCATTGTGAAACCCACATGGTCTTTTTCTTAGTGAATCTTGCTTTTGAGTGTCTAGCATATGCACATCATCATCCTTGGTCATTTTTCTTAGAGGTTCAGTCATTTCATGGGGTGTGGGAATTGTAAGAGCGGAAGCCACGTAGCTAGGCATTAGCCTTAGGTAGACATTGCCCTGCAAGGGGTGACTTGCACGAGCGGACCTGCCTGAGCACTTGGGCTTAAGATTTTCATTGATCACATTTGAAGGGCATATTCCTAGCAAACAGGAGTGTGAGACTCGCATGGCAGAAAGGCTCATGGATTTGGCCATAGAATGATGATTGTTTGGAGGACATCCTTTTAATAATGGCAACCCGCATGGTCGGGCCCGCAATGATATTAGGACTTATGAGATTGCCTTGGTTTTTCGAATACATTCCCAAGAAATTCATTGTTCATGTTTAGATTATTGACAATTAGGCTTAGGCATTTGGGAATGACCACATGCGGGGTCCACGAGGCAGGAAGTTGAGTTTGCTTTGCCATTGGGGATGACATTTTTGAGGTGGAGCTTTGTATATGGCAGTCTGCACGCATGGACCCACGAAGGCATCCCAACTTAGTGATTTTTGTGTTTCTTGAACTTAGGTCATCCCACAACGGTGGGCTAGATGGAACCCGCCCGACGAAGGGATGAGGTTGTCCCAAAGGCAACCAAGATGCATGGGAAGGTCTGTTTGGTTTAGTCATTGGTAACAGTGATGGGTGAACATCAACCTGTGCATCGGAACCTGTAAGGGAATTTGTAGAGAATCACTATTTGTGAACTAACACTTAAACAATCTTAGCAGCAATGGCAAGGACAGGGTTTTGCATGAAGGCGGGAGCGGGATTTTGACCGTTCTAAGAGTTATTCACAACTCTAACAAAGCTTGAATGCGGGGTTGAGGGTTACAAAGGTCGTGATTAATCCTACAGATTTAAACAACACCTCCATGTTAATTTTCCATTTAGGCCTCACATTGTGCGCTATGATGGTGGCATTGCTTAAACAACTGGGGTTTGATCTTGCTATGCTCTAGTTTTTAATAGTTTATTTATTTTATAACCTTAATCAATTTATTGTAAATCAATATTCAAAGCATAAACCAAGTGCTTACCTTGCGAACTAGAGGGGAGTGGTTGTAGTTCAATCGCTTAATGCTTCTTCTACGTGCACAAATGTCTCCTCTTCTGTCTGCAAATTTGAAAATTTTGGATGAAAATGATAGTTGGGAGGTGGCATATATATAGGAAACCCGCCATTAATGGTGTCCTTAAATGTAGGTATGATGAACAGGGGAGTAGATGGAGGTGTAGAGACCCGCACCACGGTGGATGTTCGACAAAGACTCGGGTAGAGCAAACGAACACATAACCTGCTACGTGGGCGGATGTGAGGGGTCAACCATAGAGAATGATGAAATAGGGACAATGACCCAATAGGAGAAACTTGCAATTGCGAACCCTCGAGCAATGATGGACGCGATGGCTTCTGGTAGATGGAAGCTCACAACGTAAATTCCTCAAAGGCTCAAAATTTGGTAAAACCTAGATAGGTGACTTTGGCCAAGATGTTTTAGCAATTTTGTGGTTCATGACCAACTTAGGCTCAAAAATAGGGGCACACAAAATGAGGTAGGGGAAAAACAACTCGACGAAAGTGAAAAAGAAGAGAGGGGGGTCCCTAGTCCAAATGAGGTGTGTGTGTTATAGGCACAACACATTGGAATGCAATACTTGTGGCATTTGATAGTTCTGTGGGGGTAATCAACTCATATTTTGTTGTTTTACATATATGATTTCTCTCATCAATGTACAAAAGAGTATGGTAATATAAGAGAATTTAAGTGGGCAGCAAATCATTTGTTGATTAAGAGTATGCAAGTTCTGATTTCCTTTGATGGAGATCATAGATCTCTATTCACTAATTCACTACTTCTAAATGAACAAAAGGGAGTTTCCAAATATATGTTTCTAGGTTCATCTTTAGAGCATCTGTGGGGGTAATCAACTCATGTTTTGTTGTTTACATTTATGATTTCTCTAATCAATGTGAAAAAGAGTATGGTAATATAGGATAATTTAAGTGGGGAATTTTTTTTTGCTGATTAAGAGTATGCAAGTTCTGATTTCCTTTGATGGAGATCATAGATCTCTATTCATCAATTCACTACTTCTAAATCAGCAAAAGGGAGTTTCCAAATATATGTTGCTAGGTTCATCTTTAGAGTAGATGATCTAACATGCTATTGGATGCAGACAATCTAACTTTGTTATAAATTTTGATTTGGTAATATGCTACTATCAGTCATCCAATTGCAAGAAGCATGTGAAGTACAAGATCTTGCCTTGCAATTTTATTTTTCAATTCATGGAGAATTGGGTGAGAAATTTTGATTTCATTGGTGATGATAATATTTTGACTTCCAATAAGGGTTGGGAAGATGCTTTGGAAAATTTGGATAGATATATTGATGTATATCAACAACAAGAGTCCTTTAATAAGACACATTTTTGGGAGATTGGCATCACACTCTTGACTCACATTTTTGGTGCTCAAAGCATGCTCAAAGGGATTTCTCAAGATGAGTGGGAAGAAGATGAAAAGGTAACTAATTCTCTACATGAAGCTAATATTTTAAATTTCTCACATGGATCTACTATATTCTATGGTGCTACAGAAAAGAGAACTAATTGGATCTCAATGCAAAGAATTTGAGGAACTTGATTACATGAAGTTCAAAGTTTATGAGAATAGCTTGGTAAGGTATGATAAAAGGTTTAAAATTAGTCCTTCTTTGAACATATTCAAACATGAATCAACTCCTGATAGTCATGTGAAGGAGTAATTTGGATGGAAGATTTCTTTGTTTTGGTATTATGGGTTTGATGAGCTACAGATATGGGAATTTCAAAGGATAGTGATAGATGACTTTTTCAAAAAGATTGTTTCATGGATTTTTCTTATTTTTCATAGAGTTCACAATATTTCCCTCATGTTACATTTTTTTGAGGATGCATTTTTCTCTAACATTCTACAAGTCTTTGTGAAGGAAGTCAAGTATATGTCAATGAATGATTCTAGAGAGTTAATCATCTTCCTACAAGATATGTTGTTTATCATCTGGGTTTTTAGAGTGCCATGGAATAAATGTTATTGTTGTATGACCATTTTATTACTATATTTTAGATCATATAGATCATCCCATGAGACTGAAAATGTCTTCTCTTTGGTTGAGATAAAGTTTGGGTTTTTTGTTATGTATTTTCATGATATATATCTCAGTAATGTAGAGGTGAATAGAATATTTGTTTCTAAAATGTATAATGGCTATGATAGAAGATGCAATGGATATTATGATAGTCCTAATAGAAACAAAAATCAGACCCATTAGATCACTAAATGTGTCAAAAGTTTTAAATTCAAGTTGCTTAGTGAGAGTGCACTTCTAGCTAGAGAACCTAGAAACTATTTGACATGCATATATGTGTTAGTTGGAAGACTCGGGAAGAGCATATTTTATCATTAGAAGAGCCTGTAGTTTGCAAAATCAATTTTCAATTTTTGGTGGAGTATTTGGTGTTGTTATATGATGAAATTTTATGTTATTCCTATGTTATATTACTATTCCAAAATAGATCCTAAAGTTGCATCAAGTAACCTTCTAGCAGAGGAAAACTTTGAAGTAGTTTGTGATGTATCTTGCAGGGAATGTCCCCATAAATCCAAGGTAAAAGAGGTGATTGTTTTCAAATTGCATATTCAATTTAATGAACATTTTTTTTCTATATAAAACCTCTTATAGGCTACAATAATCAGATTTATATATTTGAGAAATATTGCATGAGCTTAGTCTAGTTTCCCTGGAGGCAGTGCACATACATAGTTCCAAAAAAGAGTTTAAAAGAGAAGGTTATTGATTAAAAATATGGAAGGAATACTACAAGACCTCAAGTGATATGTAATAAGAGGTTGCACAATCCATACCATCTTCATAATACTCTAGAGCAAAGGTATTATTTCTTAGACATTTTCAACATGCTTGAGAGGAAGATGCAATTACACACAGGCATAGGATCACACTCTGTTTTGCAAAATGAAATGTTTGGTCATTTTGGGAGTCATTATTTTGGAGTATCATTGTTGTAATTTCTTGAGGACAAGAAATCTTGTTGTGTCCCTTTTTATTTTTATTTTTAAAATAACCATTTAGTAAAAATAGTAAGTCAGTAGGTCCAAAATAGCAAATTAGAAGCACTCGATAGATTTGAAAATAAAATTAATTTGGTGACTTGGTCATGAATAGAATATTATTTTATAACCAAATATATTTTAAATTAATATTTATCTCTACTTGGGCATGGAATCTTCCTCTTGCTTATTTTTGGCATTTAGTGGCTGATGACAAGTCGGGATAAGTGGCAACTAGCATTGGAGTGGAAGAAAGCAATAAAAACTTGGCACCAAAGGTTACATGCACTACATGAAAAAGGGAATCTCTCCTTGGTCATGAATTTTGGGTCCCTAACTTGGAAATTGAATTTTTTTCAATAAAACATGAATTTGGGCTTCATTTTGGATGATTCTTGTTGCAAAGTTTACTAAGCTTTGCTTATTTCTTCAAAGGATGATAAAAAGATGAAGAGGGATCTCCAAGGATGATAAACCAAGGGGACTAGATACTTTAACACAGTGTGTTTACAAGTCTCCAGTGACAATCTCATCCAGAGGTTGCATCAAAGCTTAAGGAATTTGGATATTTTAGCAATTTTAGTGTTTTTGTGCAAGAGTAGATTTTTGGTGGTTTCAAAAGCATTTGGGTCTTTACATGTAATTGAATGTTAGTGGAGTAACTTTTTTTCATCCATTTCAAAGGTTTGGATAAGCTTTGACTAGTTGGGTTTTGTTGGATTGATCTCAGGAGTGTTGCATGTGTAGTTTATCTATGTTTGCAAGGTGTGTTTAAGCATTTTGGAGTGTTTTAGATGTTGTTTTTTTGGTGTTGATTAAGTTTGATGTTGTGTGGGGGTTTTTTGTTGTGTATTTTGTTTTACTTCATCATCTACAATGCCTTGTTCCAACTATTTCAAGTTTGGATGCCATTTTAGGGGTTTGGAGGCTTTGGGGTGAAACGCACATGTATTTCAGCAAATAGTGTTGCTATGTGTAGTAGATGTGGGAAATTGTTGTAATGGTTTGGGGTGTTGGCAAGAAGTTGAGTAAGTGTTTTCCCTAATTTTCAGGATTTGTCACATTTGACCTTAACTTTTGAAGCACTTAGTGATGGAATCTTAAACAAAGTCACTACACATAAAATTTAGTACTCAGAGTCTAGTTTCCAAATATGTAATTTATTTTAATACCTGGATGATACAAATTGACTTCCAATAGGAATTTCTAAAAACCTTTGTTTAAAAGTCACATTTTTTTTTAACTATACCATGCACGTGTACATCATCCATAGTCTGACCTAAATAATCATATTTTCCTAAATCTTTTTGGGAAAAGATTTGTAACTCATTAAAGCATGCTTTCGATTTTTTTATAATTTTTTTTGTTAACTTTTTATCCTCCATATTTGTTGTTTTGAAAAATCATTATGTCATGCATAAGATGACCTCAACTTATCATTTTTTTATTTTTTTTCAAATTGAAAAGAATTATCTAAAGTACGCTTTCGTACAATTTGTTTTTCAAAAAATTATTTTAATAACAAAGTTATTAAAATACTAAAAAACCATGATAATTCAAGTTTATGGACTAGTTTCATAAAAAAAAATAGAAAAATAGAAAAAATAATTCAATTGTAAAAAAAAAAACCTATTTGGAATCTACATTGTCTCATTTGTAATGGGTTTTAATTTCGTCAAAAAAATATGCAAAATAGGTCTTAAGACATATGCCCAAAGTCACTATTTTCTTGTGACATTGATAGGACCTTCAACTTGCAAGTCAAACAAGGTCAAAAGACTAGGTTTGAGTCCCCAACCCTTTTCTTGAACCAGTTAACGGAGCAAAAACCTATCCTAAAATTCAAATTTTACAAATTGGGATCCCGTTTCCTATATTTATTATTTTGTCCATTGGAAAAAGGATCGGGATCCCATTTACTACAAGATCCCGATTTATAGAGCGAGATCTCGAGTTATTTTTTACCGCTTTTTTATTTTTACTGTTAAACAAGTACATTGTCGGTTCTGCAACTTATTATGCATAGCTGACATAAAAAAATTCACTATTTTCTATCAACTTTTGTCTTGTAGAGGCTCTTCAACTTGGGATTTTATTTCAATTTTGAAAGGAGGAATCATTGGGACAGTGTTTGAGCGGATTTTTTTTCAATTGCTACTTGTTTGAAGGAGGAACAAAAAAGGAATACTTTCAAGTTATTGACATTCATTTGTACATACTTTAGAATTTTTTAATCATGGGATCACAATGTCGTAATGAGAGGAAAGATAGGAAGGCATTGACCCCTGAAGAAATTGAAGCAAAGAGAGAGAAGGAGGCAAAAAGAAAAAGAGATAGAAGAATGAGGATTCAACTGATGAATAATGTTGAAGCATCCAATTCCACAACTATTGAAGATAAAAAAATTAAGGAGATCATGGATGTAGACAATGCAAATTTGCAAAAGGTGAATGTGGAAACTAATACGATTATATAAACTACTAGTATGTCTTCAAATCCCCCTTCCAATGCTATGGAGAATCTTTCAATAGGCACAAATCCAAGTAACTTTGTTTATAAGAGATTTAAAAGATGCTAGATTTAAGGATGTTGACATCGATAATATTCGTATGGATGAAACTTTTAGACATTTTGTTGAAAATAAAAATCGTTTTGTTGATGAAAATGAAGATAAAAATAGTTTTGTTGTTGAAAATGAAAATGAAAATCCTTTTAGTGGAAATGAAAATGAAAAGAAAAATTTCTTGTTGTTGAAAATGAAAATGAAAACCGTCTTGTTGTTGAAAATGAAAATGGAAATCCTTTTATTGAAAATAAAAATGGAAACCATTTTATTGAAAATAAAAATGGAAACCATTTTTGTTGATGAAAATGAAAATCATTTTGAAGTTGAAAATAAAAATGAAAATCTAGGATATGATGTTGAAAATGAAAATATTTCTTTTTTACATTGAAAGAGATGTTTTGGATAATCTTCCTGGTAAGATTTCTTGGAGACAAATAAGAACACATCCCAATAGATATTAGAATTTTTTTGTGTACCATAAAAAACTATCATTTCAATGTCAACTAATGATGCAATTAGTGAGAATGTGGAAAATGAGAAAAGTAATAAAAAAGTTAAGCATTTTTGTTAAACCGAGAAGAAAAGATCAATCACTAAAACATGCTATGTCTACCGTTACTAGTGCCATTGAGTCTATTGGAAAGAATAGTCGATCTAAAGATAAGAATGCAACAAGACAAGCTATAACAACTGCTATAGTTAATAAATCAACTTTGAATAAAAGAATGGTAAGAAATATTAGTAAAATTCTAAAAATACATCCTAAAACATTGGTAAGAGCAACAAAGAGAAGAGAAAGTATAGAAAATGATCCAATCAACCAATGTTGGAGTTTTAGCAGTCAACTCCCGAGATCTGACATGAAACTGAATGTTGAAATCAAATCTTTGATTGAAAAATATTGGCACGATAATACTAGGGTATCATCTAATGCTAGAGATGTTTTAAAATTAAGAGTGGGGTCCAAAGTTTGTGATCCTCGTCCAAAACACCTATTAGATACAACACAAATTGAATTTTCTAAAAAAATAATGTGGTGATTTAGTGTTACCTGGTAATATTAGAATAAGTTAAAGATCTTTTGAAAAATTTAAACCTTGGTATGTAAAGATTAATAAGCAACGAATATCTTGTTGTTGTAAAATGTATGTTCAATTTTGTTATTATTATGATGTTTTTTTATATATACGTTGTACTTTACATACTAACATGACTATGCAGGAATGTGGTATTAATATGCCACCTGAAACAATAAAGGAGTTTATATCAAGTTTGTTTGTGAAATATCTAATGGGATCAAGTACTCATCCCAAGTAACTATATATAGAAGATGATGTCATGAAAGGTTCTTGATTGTAAAAGATCAATGTTAAAGCTCCAAGATCAATGTCAAAGCTCCAACTATAGAATCAAGAACCTATCATGAAAACATGATCAAACCATCTCCTCCTAGGATATCACATGTACCGATGCATACATCTTGGTCTCAAGAGAACCTGTATCATGTCAAACCTGTAAACTAGTATCAAGACTAAACCATGAAACAATACCAAACACACTCTAAACCAAGAAACCACATCTCCAATCACATGAAGATAACCATCACTAATGATGCATCCATGTCACTGCCAACAACTCCCATTGAATTGTGATACCAAGCTACACATGGCATCGTGACAACCATCTCCTCCGTGAAGATCATCCAAGTCTACACTCACTCAACTGCAATGTTAGTAACATACAAGTGAAACCAAGATCTCCAAGCCAAGAAGATACATACAACCACCATTAAAACAAGAACTAATCCTACACTACCAATTCATCATTGTCAAAAGACCCCACTGAAAGTGTATAACCAATGAACATACCAAGATATCATGACACATGATCAAACCACATGCTACAAATCCCATGAATTGACTAATTAGGTACTCTAACTATCCATCCTCTCATCCCAAAGCAACATACCAATGCACACATGACCACAGATAAGGCCAACTAACAAGTATGCAACAATAATTAATCAAACTCGGTGGATATAGATATTCCACATTCGAGTCATCCCATTGCAATCAATAGGTTGTGCATACCTACTAATCACATAACTCGTAGATCCAATCACTAAACACATGCAAACTCATCATCACATTAGTAAACTAGAAACCAAGATATCAAAGAGTATAATCTTGTAGACATCAAGACTCAAACACAAAAGATCAACAAGAACCAAGATCAATGTCTCTTATATATATATATATATAGTTGTTGATTTGGTGTTTGAGTCTTGATGTCTACAAGATTATTTTCTTTAATATCTCAGTTTCCATTTTACTAATGTGATGATGAGTTTGCATGTTTCAGTGATTGGATCTACAAGTTATGTGATTGGTAGGTATGTGCAACCTATTGATTGCAATGGGATGAATCAATTGTGGACTATCTATATCCACCAAATTTGATTCATTGTTATTGCAGACTTGTTAGTTGGCCTTGTATGTGGTCATTTGTACATTGGTATGTTGCTTTGGGATGAGAGGATGGATGGTTAGAGTACCTAATTAGTTAGTTCATGGGACTTGTAGCACGTGGTTTGATCACAATGTCATGATATCTTGGTACATTCATTGGTTATACACTTTTAGTGGGAGCTTTTAACAATAATGATTTAGCAGTGTAGGATTGGTTCTTGTTTGTTTTAATGGTGGTTGTATGTATATTCTTTGCTTGGAGATATTGGTTTCACTTGTATGTTAATGACATTGTAGTTGAGTGTGTGTAGACTTGGATGATCTTCATGGAGAATATAGTTGTCTCGATGCCATTTGTAGCTTAGTATCATAGTTTAGTGGGAGTTGTTGGTAGTGACATGGATGCATCATTGGTGATGGTTATCTTCATGTGATTGGAGATGTGGTTTCTTAGTTTAGAGTTTGTTTGGTATTGTGTCATGGTTTACTCTTGATAGTGGTTTAGAGGTTTGACATGATAGAGGTTCTCTTGATACTAGGATGTATGCATTGGTGCATGCGATCTCCTAGGAGGAGATGGTTAAATCATGTTGTCACGATAGGTTCTTTATTGTGAAAGATCTAATGTGATCAAGTACTCATCCCAAGTAATTATATATATAAGATGATGTATATTCTATTGTACTAAATCATTAGTAGCCATAAATGTAGCAACACTAGTTTCATCAGAAGCAATAGGAGATAGAGGAAATAAAATAGAAACACGTGTCTTTAGAACCTTAGTTGGTGAAAGAACACCAAGAACCAAATGACCTTGTTATATCTCCTCAAAAGTTTCCACAATAGATGCTTGAGTGTGCACATGAGTCGAAGGAACAATAGGAGAAAATTTTGAGGTGTAGACTCAAGATTAATGATCTATCTTTAAAATTTCAACAATATCTCTATCATGTAAATCTTAAATAACCACATAGTTTGTTGTGAAATAAACACTTTAACCTGCTCCACCATGTGTGATCTAATAGAAAAATGATATTGGTTGATAATAAAGGCACACAAATAATATCATTAAATGACTCTTCATCCATGTCAATAAACCATTTCCCACACACATATGTGTTGTTAGCTATCAGTACATGTGGTGATGTATAAAATTTAAATAAAAAGAACATACTTTATAATGAATCTATATGATGTGAAGCTATAAAATCAAGGATTCATCTCCTTGACTCAAAATTTTCAATTACAACAAGTTCTTGCCCCTTTCATTTCTTTAAATATGAATGAGAATAAGATGACAAACCCCCTAACATAGTTGAAGGAAAAATGATTCCATTCTTCATTAGAAGATTCTTTAAATCATCGATCTATTTTGAATAACATTGATGTTCATCATGACCTAATTTATTGAAATATGTGCATATGGGCTTCTACTTCTTAGATTATTCCCATTTTGAGGGAGAAGATTCATAATATTTATGTGAATTGTTCTTTTTCTTCTTTTTAGGATTTGTTGATTTTCTTTGTACCTTAATCTCCCTAGCTACTAATTCTCGTGGTTTAGAAGACTTGGTGATAGATTCACTTCCTCTTGGAATAGAGTATTTTAAAATACATCAAAAGTGGGCTCAACATATGCAACTCTAAAAATCAATGGGTGTTAGAAATATTAAAAAATTACTAAATGCTCGAGACCAAGCTTAGATAATACATTTTAAATAAATTGTAAATACTTATCAATCTTGCATTCATTTAGCCATGTTCTTAGTTGTTTGATCTTAAAGATATAGTCTCAAATGTGGTCAAAACCTTTAGGATCAAGATTCTTCAAATCACTATCAATACGATATCCCCTACTCTTGTTTGTTTTACCATACATTTTTTGAAGAGACTCTTAAACCTCAGTTTTTTTTGCATGATTCAAGATAAAATTATAAATCAAAAGAAAATAATAAATAAATGTAACCAAGAGTTTTCTCATGGTTGATCTCCCACATTTCCTTTCCACTAGAATTGATAGGTTCATAAATATTTTCTTTTACATATCCTATGTAACTTTTTGCTATCAGATAATTCTATATTGGTTGTTTCTATGAGATATAATTATATGGATTTAGGAGTGTAAGGAAAGCTAGATGCAGAAACAACTCTCCTGACGTCAATACCTCAGGGAAGAATGCATATATACTTTTAATTTTTCAATTACAGTCTAATTAAGATGCACTTTGAATTAAATATCAGAAACAGGGAATTAGACAAACACAGATGAACTGCAAATTTATGTGGGAAAACCCTTACGGGAGAAAAACCCACCACACCAAGAGAAATCACTTTGTATACAGTAATGGAGATTACATACAAATATCAGACTTATCTTTCTGATGTCATATTACAACAACATTCACCATGAACAACCTTATTACAAAACATTCACATTACAGTCTTCTCAGAATAGAATTCATCCACTGATCATACAGTCACACAACAATCCATCGATCCTTCGAACAATCCAACTGAACTTCATCTTCTATTCCAGACCATATTCATGTCGCCCCTGTCTGTCGAGCTTCCTCTCAAAACTACCACAATGAACTGTCCTCCAATAGTTCCCATTCGACTACTCTGATTAGCTATTGATTTACCACGTAGGATGGTCTTCTCTCGGTCAAAGTGATCAACCTGTGTTGGCATGTCGGTGAGACACAAGAAGTGTCTCCCCGATGCCCAAAGGATTCACCATCAATGTTGCCAAGAGTCATCCTAGTTTGCCAAGATGTTACATCAAGTCCAGAGAGCTATTGCTCAGCTTTCGCCATGTTGCCAAGACATATTGCTTTCGCTGAGACATCCCATCGAGCCTTCATTGTTATTCCAAAGCATCCAACAATCGATGAGACTTATCGCTATCGCCAGGAGGTTACATCGATGTTCAACAGTTAGTCCAAAGTATTCAAAAGTCGACAAGACTATCATCCTTCGCTAAGAGTTCATACCGAGTCATTAAAGGTTATACCGAAACATTCAACATTCGACAAGATATCACTTTCGCTAAGACGTTACTCCGAATGCTCACAAGTCATACCGAGCACCAAACGATAGTTGACAAGACATTCGTCTTTCACCAAGAGGTTTCACCGAGCTCTCCCATGTTACTTTGTAGTCATACTACTATCGGCAAGACCTCTTTCCATCGTTAAGACCTCACAGCGAGATCTTTCGTGCTACCCCGAGTGAACACCGTCGGTGAGACAAAGAAACTGTCACCAAGAGTTTATAACGAAAACTCTGAGTTACCCCGAAGACACCAAGTGATTGCTATTGGCGAGACATTCATGTCGGTGAGAGCTCATACTGAAACCTTAAACCTTTCGGCCAAGTCTCTCTGATGACTTCAACACAAACGTTGTCGGTGAGACATTAACACATCGCTGAGAGCTCATAATGAACACCCAAGACTCTCCCCGATATCCGATAGAATGGCCTGTTGGCCAGAGATCTCCATGAGCTGTAAGAGGTTACAACGAACAAACTGTCACAGTGACAGGCTCCAAAGTAACAGCATTCGGCGAGACTCCTGCAAGGTCACAATGACCTAATCTGATTCAACAAGGTTATTACTGCTAGTCAGCCAGACATGATGGATGTCACACCGACTTGGCTCCAATAGAGGTTACAGCCTATGATGATTGAGACACATATTTCCAACAAGGAGTTCAATTTGTGTTTTCCACATTATAAGAATAAACAACAAACAAATAAAATTAGTTAACCATCATAAGATTACCTTCCCAAATTCACTTAATCAAGTACCCCCCAAATCAATATATGATCATGGCATTCTATACTTAGTGTGATGATAAATAATACTTATCAAATCAACAAAATGGTTTGAAGCTTATCATATTATAGATGCCAAATTTGGCCACAAAAGTGAAAGTATGATTTTTTGATAAAATGAGATGAATTTGATTACACGAATGCAAAGTAAACAAAAAATTATGCACTTTCAAAAAATTGCATAAAAAATATTATTGTATGAGCCCAAATAGAGCCCCATAATTTTCCAAAAATGATAACTACTTAGCAACACCTATGAGAATACATAATTTCAAGAAAATCCATACACCAAAATAAAAATTCTACACCACTATGAATCTCTCAAAATTCTACCTTAAATAAAGTAAAATTGCACACAAAAAGGAGTTGTACGGTTGAGAATGACAACTTTGAAGTTCAAGTACGAAATTAAAATTGTAAACCATGAAAGGGGGGATGGTTTGGATGAAAATGGTTGATTTGAGTTGAATAATATTTATCCCCTTAGCAAGAAACAAAAAAATAAAATATATGTATAAAGTCTCATTCTTGAAAGGAATATAAAGGAAGAAATCAAAAGATGTGTGATGTCTTTGAACTCTACTCAAGTGTTTCCATGACGTTTCCATAGTCAAATCAAGAGTTCTAGGCCTCACTAATGAAGGTGACAATCCATAACCTAGTGAAAATCGATATAGAACATGAGCTAAAGAAAAAGATGACTCCTTCAAATGTTGCTTATGAATCTCCAAGCCAATGCTAAACTATGTGAAATTTATCTATGGAGAAAGAATAAGAGGGTCTAAAGATGCCCTCATCACATTCAAAGAAGACGATGCAACTCCGCAAGAGTAACATCAAAGATGAGATGAATGTTATAAATAGTGTTCTACCAAGTATGTAATATGGGAATAAAAAAACCTACAATGTCTATCAAGTACTCATCCCAAGTAACTTTATATAGAAGATGATGGATATCCTATTGTACTAAATCATTAGTAACCATAGATGTAGCAATACTAGTCTCATCAGAAGCAGAAGGAGATAGAGGAAATGAAATAGTAACACGTGTCTTTGGAATCTTAGTTGGTGATAGAACATCGAGAACCAAACAACCATGTTATATCTCCTCAAAGGTGTCCACAATAGATGCTCAAGTGCACACATGAGTCAAAGGAACAATAGGAGAAAAATTTAGAAGATGTAGACTCGAGATTGATCTATCTTTACAATTTCAACAGTATCCCTACCATGTAAATCTCAAATAACCACATAGTTTGGTGTTAAATCAACACTCTAACTAGCTCCACCATGTGTGATCTAATAGACAAAAATGATAATGGTTGATAATAAAGGCACACAAAGAACATCATTGAATAACTCTTCATCCATGTCAATATACCATTTCCCACAAACATACATATGTGTTATTAGCTATCAAGACATGTGGTGATTTATAAGTCTCAAATAAAAATAACACACTCTACAATGAATCCATATGATGTGAAGCTACAAAATCAAGGATCCATCTCCTTTACTCAAAATATGTAACTACAATAAGTTCTTTCCTCTTTCATTTCTTTGAATATGCATGATAATAAGATGATGAACCCCCTAACATAGTTGAAGGAAGAATGATTCAATTCTTCATTAGAAGATTCTTTAACTAATCGATCTATTTTGAATAACATTGATGTTAATTGTGACCTAATTTATTAAAATATGTGTATATGGGCTTCTACTTCTTAGTTTATTCCTATTTTGAGGAAGAGGATTCATAATATTTATGTGGATTTTTCTTTTTCTTCTTTTGTTTCTTTTTAGGATTCCTTGATTCTCTTTGTACCTTAAGCTCACTAGCCACTAATGCTCGTGGTTTAGAAGACTTGATGATAACTTCACTCTCTTGGATTAGAAGATTTGAAAATGCATCAAAAGTAGGCTTATCATATGCAACTCTAATAAAAATTCAATGGGTGTTAAAAACATAAAAATAATACTAAATGCTCAAGACCAAGCTTAGATAACACATTTAGAATTGAAATTGTAAATCCTTCTTATTAATCTTACATTCATTTATTTGTGTTATTTGTTGTTTAATCTTAGAGATATAGTATCAGATGTTGTCAAAACCTTTAGGATCAAGTTTCTTCAAATCACTATCAATATGATACCCCCTAATCTTGTTTTTTTTACCATACAATTTTTCAAGAGTCTCTTAAACCTCCTTAGGTTTTTTGCATGATTCAAGGTAAAATTCTAAATCAAAAGAAACTAATAAATAAATGTAACCAAGAGTTTTCTTATGGTTGATATCCCACATTTCCTTTGCACTAGCATTGTTAGGTCATAAATATTTTCTTTTACATATCCTATAAAACAATTTGCTCTTAGATAATTCCATATTGGTTGTTTCTTGAGATGAAATTATATGGATTTAGCAGTTCAATTTTAGTATTCTCCATTATAAGGATACACAACAAAAAAATGAAAGCAATTAACCACCAAAGATTACCTTCCCAAATTCACTTAATCAAGTACCCCCCAAATCAATATATAATCTTGGCATTCTATACTTAGTGTGTTTATAGATACCACTTGTCAAATCAACAAAATGCTTTGGAGCTTATCATATTATAGATGTCAAATTTGACCACAAGAATGAAAGTATGATTTTTTGATAAAATGAGATGAATTTAATTCAATGAATGTAAAGTAAACAAAAAATTATGCACTTTCAAAAAATTACACAAAAAAATATTATTGTATGAGCCCAAATAAAGCCCCATAAGTTTCCAAAATGAGGACTACTTAGCAACACCTAAGAGAATACACAATTTCAAGAAAATCCAAACACCAAAATAAAAAAATTTACCCCACTATGAAGCTCTCAAAATTCTACTTTAAATAATGTAAAATTACACACAAAAATGGTCGTATGGTTGAGAATGAGGTGTTTGAAGTTCAAGTACAAAATTAAAATTGCAAACCATGAAAGGGGGGATGGTTGGGATGAAAAGGGTTGATTTCAGTTGATGCAGGATGATGTCAACATATGAAATATGTCATTTTCACAAAATATTCCTTGCAGTATTCAAATCCATTATTAGTTCTCAAAAAATATTTCTAGATACATTTGAAACCATTGTATAATGGAGGTTTTGTGGGTATCTTGGTAGTTGAGAGTGGTTTTGTGGGAGAATATACTCACTAAAATATTTTTTTGTGAGTTCAAATAGCTAGCTATGGGGGCCACACCACATGGTGCTCTACAAAAGGCGAGTTGGTACTTACAATTGTAGGTGTAAGGTACCTTGCACAAGTAAGGTACAACTTGGTACTTACAATTAGGAAAAAAAAATCCATGGAGTAAAACTAAAAACCAACAAATAAAAATGGGTTTTCTTAGTATTTAAAATGGAGCACCAAACACTTGCATATGCTAGTGCTTGCATAACAAATTATTGTTACAATATAAGACTATACGATTTGTATGGCGTAGGAGCAATTATTTTCTTGAGGTCCTAAGGTAGACATGTCCAAAATTTATGAATTGAAAGACAATCCCTAAATTCTTACACTTTTTGGATGTGATAGCAAGGTCATATTTGACCCAAATTGCTAAAAAATGCAACTATCTTCAAGATTTGAAAACCACCTCCCAAATTTAAACCCTTGTGGATCTTGCCTCCAATATCCAATTTGGATAAAATAAATGGCTAAATTGACTTTTTAAACACTATGAACTCATATTTGCTCCATCATGCTCCAAAATGAGCTTGTAATACAAAGCCACAAAGAAGAAATCCTCCCAAATCTAGTATTTCATCAAGTTTTTGAATTCTCTAGGTTATCATTCAATGAAAGAGAAGAACATACTCAAATTTTCAAGAGGAACCAAGATTTACAACCTAGATATTTAAAAAGAATATCAAGAAGTAATCTCACAAGCTCCAATACCATGTAAGATTTGGTATAGAATTCTCTATACCATGCAAGATTTAGCTATGGAGGTAGCTGCATAAGATTTAAGATATTCAATGAAAGCACAACAGAGACCAAACACAAGAGAATAATTCTATTTTATCAAAGGATACAAATGTATAATATGCATGAATGAATATTACATAAATTAAAATTACAATAGGAAGGCCTTGGTTATATAGGCCAAGGTGAGACATAAGACAATATGAGATCATACATGTGTTTGAATCTTATGATTTGAGACATAGAGTGATAATGCCTCGAGTAAAATTAAACAAACTATTGTGATGAGGACTTAATGGGGAAATTGATAAGGTAATATACTCCATACAAACCAACACTCACAGCCAAAAATATTAATTATTTATGCATAAAAGATAACTAGAGGTTGTTTACCCTCTTTAAAATATCATTTATGGAACATACCATGAATGAATTTATTAAGTTACGACTCTTCCCAACAATTGATCAATGGGTATTTTGTTGACGATTTTTTTTTGTCACGCTCCTAGAGGATAAAGGTAACATCAATCTATCTTTTTAATTCTTGGATTTTTTTCTTAGCTTTTGGTTCAAGTATCCGATGAAAAAAATATAATTCTATAAATAAATCTTTTTCCTAAACCTATTTGGTTTAATTATTTTGGTTGGTAAAATATTGATTGTGGGCATGTTTTTGAGGTTCCTAGCATTTCTTTTGCCTCTTAGGCTTTATCCTCTTCTTTATGACAAGCTATTGTTTGTCAAGTGGAGAAAAAGAGCTTGTTGGATTATTAAACCACTATTTCTTGCAATAAAGTTTTAGGCTTGTTCTAAAGTTCTAGTTGCTATACATGATTAATATTCTTCATGTTGGGTTCCCTCCAAAGCTTCATATAAAAATATAGGAACACTTCTTACAAATTTCTTATGGGATATTTCAAAATAAGATAAATACTTTCACAAAGTCACTTGAGAGTTTTGTTGTGTTCCTCATGATTCTAATGGTCTTCGTCTAATTAACATACAATTATATGGTACACACTTATGTACTAAATGGAAAATTAGATCCTTGGAGGGTAATGGAGCTTGGAAAATATTGGTTTGACATTATATTTCTAAAAGAGTGCGGTATATGCAAAAAGCCTGGAGAGACCTTAGTCTTCATTTAGTCCTCATCATGAAGAAGCTTGTTCAAACCTAGGACACTTTTGTTATTAAAAACACATGGAAAGCTTGCGAACCCATTAAACTAAGGATTATTTGGAAATGGAATGAATTCAGTTTTGGTTTATCTATTAACCAATAGTTTGTTTGGTGGTCTCATATGATCACTTGCTAAGATATACCTCTTGCCAAGGTTCACCAATCATATTTTGAATCCTTTGAAATAGTTATTACTTCTACTTTGTTGAGATGATATATAAAATTGGGACTAGGAGTTTCAAGCCATGGTGGAAAGATTAGCAATGGTATCTTGACACACCATTTCATAATTACAAACCTTTCAAAGAGTACGTTTGGTTTTCACCATGCTTTCATATGACGTAAGTTCTTTGATTTCCACTATATCATGCTAATAGAGCTTTCAAATTATTTAGTTGACTATCATTGAGTTAAAGCTTGCTCAATTTGCTCAATCATTTTACAACAGGGTCTTCCTATTGATTTTAGATTGATTTATTAGGAGCTAACAATCCTTATTGCCATTTTTATGGGCAACAAGAAATAATTAAGCACCTCTCCTGGTTTTGTCCTATAGTCCAAGCAACATGGAATTGGATTCGTGATTTTTGAGCCTTTTTCTTGGAACATTATCCTTCTAGGAGACTGGCCTATGATTCCTATTAAGTTTCCTCAAATATGGCATAATTTTAGAGTGGAAATATAATTAACATTTGGAAAGATATAAATTTTGCTCTCTTATTTGGATGTATCATTAATAGTAATTTCTCTATGTATTCTAAATCCATGATTTGTTCAAATGTGTTAATGTAGATACGAGTACAATCCAATGAAGTTGCATTTGAAGTAGCCAACCTACAAGTGCTTCTTGGCCACTAGGTTAATGCACCTTGTACAATTGGCAAAGTATAACCGATCTCTCCTTACAACAAGGACCAATCCCCTTAGAGAGGGCATTAACATGGTAGGAGTCATATTACCTATATGTAGTATCAACCCATAGCTTGTGGTTGTAGTGCTCATAAATGGTCTCTTGTTTCCTATCAACCTTTAGCTTCTTCTTAACCTTGCAATATATGTGATCTATTGATGAAATGTAGATTGAATAGACTAATGGTAGTGCTCTTATAAGCTAAGAACCCATATCAAATAACTACGATAATCCTAACGTGCAAACATTAGATGATCATGACCTACCTCCTACTACTCGATGAATAATTTTTACTACTTAACAACTTTTTATTTTTCTCTATAAATATATTATTTAAGAGTTTACAATTACATAAACTATGAGGCGTGGCTATAGAATATATTTAAATAAAAAACTTCGTATATACTTCACTATTTCATCAAAAATTTCTATATTATAAAACAATTTCATAACAATTTAACGACAGACACGTTGAATAGGTTGAAAGTTTAAAAACAAAACCTGATTTTTCACATCAAGGCTACTAAAAAGTTTGCGTTCTTCTTTTTAAAAAGATCGGAGGACTCTGTTGCTTAAACCTTCAAGCTCGGACTAGTACAAGCCTCTGCTAAGTTTCATTTTGCTTCTCATTTTCTGCTTCTTCTTCTACACCATCAAGCATTTGAGTTTCTGATCATTTCGAAGGATTTGTTTTGGAATTCGGCGATATTTGGTCTACTTTATTGGCTTTTCCTTTGTTGCACAGAATCTGCAGCCATGCATTCTCCGGTCCTCGTTCTCAGTAAGTGCATTTTCTCATTTGGCGCAGATACACTTCATTTTTTATATTGATTTTTTAGTTAGGGTTTAAAAACTGTCACACTTTCGGGCTTGAAAAGTATAAAGGCGTTTATTTTGTTCGGAGGGAAGTCATTCACATTTTTTTTTGTGTGTGCACATAGTTATGTTACGGTTAATCTTGAAATCCAGTGGCTATAAGGGGTTTTAGGTTAATGTGATTCTTATTAGTATTTTTTCAGGTCCAGCTTTGAAAAATAGTTGGTTTGTTAGGGTTTACTCTCATAAGCCTTGGATTATTTCGAGGCTTAGGAGTAATTATTAAATTAACATTTGTGAAAAATAATTAATATTTCAGTGTTGATGGACGCTCCCGAGGCTCTTAGGTTAATGTTAGGATCCCTGGCATTTTACCGGGTTAAATTTTGAAAATAAGTTTTTTGGTAATGTTAACAGAACATTCTAACGAATGCTATGCTAGTATCATACTCAGTAGTAATTTATCTGGTCAGAGTTTCCGCATATAATTATCCTGTAAAGATTAAAAGTTGTCTCCTAGTTCGTCCCCTTGTTGGGGGATGTGGAAATGTTAAAAGGGATGCCTAGAAGTAACTGCAAGATCCGAGTGGTGGTATTTAACTTGGATAATGTCATAGGTACATGAACCAAGGCCCAAGGGACGCTTATACAACCCTTATAACATAGGTTAAAAGTAACACTTTGATGCAAGTGAGAAAATCTAGGTTGAAACTAAGTGCCCCCTGGAGACTTCGGTTAAGGTAGGGCTTTTTAAGACAACATACATAAACAACTCTCATATGCAGAGCTTATTCAGATGAGGTATATAAACAACTATCACATGTGATGCTTATTAAACAAGACATAGAAACAACTATCTAGCAATATTATGCTTATGTGAATATTTGTGGTAATTTAGGAAATCAACATTTATAAATAATTATAAGTTGGGGTTATAACCAGGAGTCTTAGGATATTTTGAGGCTCAGTGGTAATATTTCATGTCAAATTTTAAAAGTTCAGTATTGTGTTGGGGCTAAAGTGAAGTGCACTCAGGAGTTTTAGGGTAATTTATTAGGTTTAATTTAAAAAAATAATAATTATGTGAGGTTTAAAACTAAGTTTCAATCACAGGTCTCTGTATTGCAATCAGGCTAAAATTTAAGAAATAAATACTATGTTAGCATTATAATTGGTTGTCCCTAGGAGTTTAATGTTGATAACAGACTCAGTGGTATTTTTTGGGTCAATATTTAGAAATAACTACCATACTGGAAGCAGGTCAATGCAAGAGTACATACCATGGAAGCCTGAACTACTTGATGACTCAGTGGCATTTTTAGAAGTTCAGTATTGTGTTGGGGCTGAAGTGAAGTGCACTCAGGAGTTTTAGGGAAATTGATCAGGTTTAATTTAAAAAAAATAATTATGTGAGGTTTAAAACTAAGTTTCAATCACAAGTCTCTGTATTGCAATCAGGCTAAAATTTAAGAAATAAATACTATGTTAGCATTATAATTGGTTGTCCCTAGGAGTTTAATGTTGATAGCAGACTCAGTGGCATTATTTGGGTCAATTTTTTAGAAATAACTACCATACTGGAAGCAGGTCAATGCAAGAGTACATATCATGGAAGCCTGAACTACTTGATGACTACCATGTTATGGTTAATTCTAAGTGCCATGAATGAAAAAGTTCACGTCCTGAAAGCCTGAAGTACTTAATAATTAGTATGTTGTGGTTAATACTAAGTGCCTCGAGTATCAGTTTGTTCCGAGGTTCAGTAGTGATTTGTGCACTGAGGAGTATCAAGTTAATCTGTGGTTCGGTAGTAATTTATGAAGTCAAAATGTTAATGTTGCCTTTCATTCAAGGACCAAAAAGATAATTAATTTTTTAAATTACAAGGGTTAGATCCAAAGTGTTGAGACTCAGAACTGGCAAAAACTTGGCAAGCTGTTTTTAGATTCTGACTTGGACTTGGTGAAAAATCTCAACCAGAACCTGGTAATTTTTTTAGTTGATTTTCAAAATTTTCCCAAACTTGGCTGAGTTTGACAGCTGAGACTTGTGTGTGTCAGCAGGCTCGTGAGTCTTGGCTGTCAAATTGGATGAATCTTTAAGTCTTGACTACAGACTCACCAAGCCTTATATGGACTCAGATCTACAAGTCTTCACTGAGACATACTGACTCTCAATACACTGGAAATTACAACAGAATTATGGTGTTTATTTTATCCAAAGTTGACTTATTTTGCAGGAATTTTATCCATTCTATTATGTAGGGATTAAAGCTAACTCCTGTTAGGGCATGAGGTTTATGCGGATTTTGGTGGCATGATTTCAGGCTGAAAAATTATTATGTCAGGGCTAAAATCATAATCTCCGAGGAGCCTTGGGTTAATTTGAGACTCAGTGGTGGTTTGTCTGATTTAAAACTTAAAAGGGAGCTCAAAATGCATTTATCAGAATTTGAAGATCCACTGTTCCATGACTGAAACCTCTGCTGTTATATGTTGCAAATGAGCAATTTTGTGACAGAAAACATAACTAGAAACTGTTGTTTTCAATGATAGAAAACCACTATCTTGGGAGTGAAACACCACCTTGAGAGGTATAAATGGAGCTTGAAATTCTAGGTATTGTTTTGCCTGATTTTACCTTGAAAGCCCTGCTATTTTTGCCATCTGAATGACGCTAAATTGCTTTCAAATCTTGCAAAGTCTGTTCATTAAAACTGTAACAACATGTGACTGTCATACACCATCAAGGAGCTTGAAAATCTGTTGTTTTGTAGACTGACATCTCTCATTTAGGGCTGTATGGGTGTGGGGCCCTACAAAAGAAAACAATAAAATAATCTTTAATTTATTTTGGGCTTTTTAATTTTTTTTTTGAGTGTAATTGCGCAGGGACAACCGGCCATCCACAGGGCGATTAGGGGATGTCATTGACTTCCCTAGCTGTCTCTGGGATGACCGACCATCCTTGCAAAGTCTCCGCATTCCAGGATGTTAGGGCCTAAAAAAAATTGATCAGGAATGGTGGGGTTGTTTTTAAGCATCCCTGGAATATCCCTAGTACTGTTATGTGTCCAAGAATGCTGGGGACGCATCCTCGGGAAACATAGTAAATCCTTGTTAGGGGATTTGATCCAGCCTTTGAGAGCAATTAGAAATTATCTCTTTTTTGCTTTTATCACCTTTTCTTAAGTCTCTATAAACAAAGGAAGGCTTCCTTGTCATCAATTATTCATTTGACAATTTGAGAGGCACAGGTGCACTGCTTGTTCTTCCCTTGCATTATCACAACTCATCAGATTAACATTAAAGTTAGAGAGGGGCAGAGGGCAGTTTTCGTTGTCCCATTTAACTTTATTAACACTCTAAGCATTGCCTCTTGAAACCATGTGATACTTGTGGGCTTTACTCATTGCTTTGACCACAAGATCAGTCATACTTTGCTTCTTTTTGCCTAGTGGAATCTCTGAGAACACCTTTAAAAGAGAGTCTCTTAATACCTCAAGCTTACAAATTTTTATGAAAAAGAGATTTTCCAAAAGAATCAAGTTTACACATAGAACTATACTCATTAGAGAGATTAGAAATCACTTCAGAAGTGGCCACAGACAGATCTTTGGACAAATTCTTCGTAGAGATAACCGTATACTCTCCAGATATTCTGTTTTCGTACAATGCATGCTTCTTTGGCATTGGAGAGGGAGGCTCAATGAAGTAGGGAAACCCCCCTTTAAATTCCTTAGCACAAGGGGACTATCATTTCTCAAATGAAGATCTGTTTTACAAAGAAAATGAGCTGAAATATCTCCTAAGCCAGAAGCTTTACAAACCGTCTTCTTATTTTTCAAACAAGATTCAAGGGTTTCTGGAAATACCTCTCAACTGTTTTAAGGGAAATCAAATACCTGGCATTCATATGAGGGAGTGTAAACCTAGTGCCCCCAACTTTCAAAACTTCCCCATTGGGTTTAAGGGCTTGTGGATGAAAAGAACATATTTGTGCAAGGACATCACCTAATTCAGCCCATCTAGACACTGGGAATTTATTTGTGCATCGAACAGGCCTGTGGCTTCAATCGTTACTTGCATCGACCTCCTGACCTCCTCGTCCAAGGTTGCCTCTGTTGGTTTGTCAGACTCCCTCTGAATGTTAATTCCTCCTCTTCGAAGAAACTGATCACAATGACAATCTGAATAGGTTCTTCCTCTTCGAGAGATGTCTCTAGTTAAGTTTATCTCTTCAGCCTGTGTGAATTCCTCACAGGATGCATCAAGCTCTTCCTCCCTTGAATGCAATCTTTTATGCTTCTCGGTCCATCCTGAAAGCATTTTAGAGAGTTTAATAATAGTTCATAGAACTAAACTATCTTGAAGAGAAATACCAATGCTAGAATCATACATGATTCACTATTCCAATGTAATTGCATGAATTAATAACTACATTAAAAATTCATTCAAGGTACAAGCATAAAATACTTATCTCCTTATGTTGGTACACCAATGAGCTAGACCTGTAGCTGTGTCTCATCTTTGCCACCTTCACTCGATCTCGGCCTCATGGAAAGTGGGAATATGAATCAACCGTTTAGTAAAGATTGAAGACTCCATTTAAATCTAGAGATCACATTATGAATCAACGCACCCACACTCATGCGATGAAAGAGTTTAAGTAATCAACATAGTGAAAATAAATCATCACGACTTCCTTCCACACGGGCCAAAGAAAATACGGCATAGGAGAAATGCCACGAAGTATTAAGCCACCCTTAATCAATGAATCAACGAATACCACAGGAGTCGTCCTCCATACATCACCACTGCAACCACATTTAACATTTATTTGTGCATCGAACAGGCCTGTGGCTTCAATCATTACTTCCTGACTGAATTTCTGTTTAACCAAATCTGATCGGATCTTTTCCTTAGACCCGCTCTGATACCATGTTAGTTTTAGGATCAGATTTGCAATAAGCAGAAATACAACAACACATGAACAATAAACACAACACTTTTCCCCTGGGAAAACCCTACTACTTGAGGGAGAAAAACCCAGCAAAATATATATCTCTTATATATAGATATCAGATGAACAAGAGCAGAAATCTGCTTTACAAGTCTGGCCTTACTCAAGGCTGAATTATTACAATGAATAATAGCATCACTCCTTGATGCCAAGTACAAATAAATATGCTTCCCCTTGAAGTCTGATCTGCTGCAAATGGAATGGTGAACTTTTGCTGGAGGTGAGAAAGAAGTCATTGAATTGATTGATGATCAAATGGATGAACATCTCCTTCTATATATACAATGCAAGGAGACTCTTCACAAGCAAGGCGACTCTTCACTTGGTCGGCCACTATTAATTATAATAAGGCCGACTTGCCTTAACAATTATTTGTTTAATATTTAATATTCTCGAATTAGAGAGAAAGATATCTCCCGCCGCTATTACATCAACAAAGGGTATGGTTCATCTTAATTGCAACATTGGGAAAGTTAAGACCGCATCTTTAATATGTTATGTTTGTGGTTCTGTGAACATAACTTATACTCAAATGTACTCCATGGGGGGTTTATAGGTCACCTTAATATGACAAGAGGTAGCCATTATTACCATTACACCAAAACCCTGGGGCTTGCAGACAAGATCTTATGTTACTTTCAAGGGTAGGGTTTGCATTTAATACCAAAAAGTCTTCCAGTCTGTTTAAATTGTTGCAATTGAATTCTATGTAGACATTAGGACCTCTGGACCTTTGTTTTAATCAACAATTTTGTCATAGGTGAATACTTTTGTCAGCCAGTGCACCTACACCCATTATCTTCCCATGTTGTCAGATGTTAATGCTGATTGTTCTGCTTATGGTGTAGTGATTGTCCTCGTTGATTGTCATCATTCCCTACGATGAAGATTCTGATATGACTATGTCTTCACAGATATTTGTAGTTCTTCCTTTTCTAGAGACATGCTCATTTGGCTTATAAGCTGTCTTATTGTAGCAAAAATCTCTACTCTTTTGTCAAAATTGTTTTTCTTTGTTCCTTCTGCTGAAGTCGTATAGTTGTGTAACCTGCCTTCTGTTATGGTTTTGGATCAATGGCCCTGATATACTTATTGGACTTGGCTGGAATTGTAGCATTTCATTCCCTCCTCTCTTTGGAGCTTCTTTATGCTTCATAATGCTATTTCAATTGTTGTACTTTTTAGTCCTATTGACCTATTCTGGTTGATCCTGTGAAAATTTTCTTTATAAAATTAATATCAGCTTGTATTACTGCAATTACAACATCAATTGTTGTCCTTTCCTGTGCATGATATTCAATCTCAAGAGGCAGTAAAGATTTGTAGTTTAATTTATTGTCTATTGTCTTGAATGGATAGACATAGGGTGGAAGTTTTTATTGAAGAAAACAATTTATTTTTGTGACATGGTAGGGTTTTTTTTATTCTATCTGTAGGAAGTCATTTTGTTGCAAATGTTCTTTTTAACAGATGAAGGCATAAAGCGGGAGACAGGAAATAAGGTCCATCATGCCAATATTCAAGCATCAAAGGTGAAATGCAATGCACGTTAATAATGTTGGAATGTAATGTTTTACATGTTTGTGTGATACTTGTAAACTATTAAATACTTTTAATCCATTCTTCTTGTTCTCTCATTTTTCATTAAATTTGTACTTGTTACTTTTTTGGCTTATGAGATTAGATCTGGGTGAAATATGCCATAATCTTTGGCTGTATAATTTACTATTGCTAGCAAACTAACAATAGGTAAGATCATTACTTTCTTGTAGAGTAAAAAATACTTAACCAGAGGTGTGCTGAGTTTAACAATATCTTTTCCATCTATGTGGAATGGCCTTAACAAAGATATTTGCCGTTATGTGAATTAAATTACCTCTAAATGTTAAGAACACATGCTTGATTTTCTACTTATTTCTGTTTCTTGATCAATCTAGTAGAATAAAGTCTAATGTTCTTTGTAACTGTTCTCTCTATTCAAAACAGGGGTTTGATGAAAATGCCATGAAGTTCTTAAAATTGTTTCTGTATTTGGTCCTTTGGTAAAGTGACAGGATATTAATAATAATGAAATTGAAATAATTGAAAATTAGTTCAAAAGTAATCATACTTAAATTAATTCATAAAAAGAGATATAGGAGATTAGTCCTAGTTAGGAAGGAAGAAAAGAAGCAATGCAGAAAGTGTCATGTTGGCAGGTCTTTAATGTTTCCCACAATAATGGTATTTGGGATTTAAAATTGTGCACATTTCTTTCTCAATAATTGGCGCTATTGTTGGTGAAGGATATGCATAAAGTGCATACATTTACTTATGCATGCATGTGATGGTTTCCACTTCTGATATGGGTACTCGAGCTTATATTGATTGAAGATTTTATGTATGTCATGAGTATTTGTGCTAGTAACAATCTTTGAAAAATTGTAATCCAAAAATGGCATCTGGTTTGATTCAGTGGATTGAGGACATGCATCAGAGTAACAATATGCAACATCTTGGCAAAACAAATAACTTTAATAAACCTGTTACAGGATTTTCAGAAGTGTACAACCATCACTTTATTAGCGTCCAACATCTTGACAAGAACAATTATTTGAATAATCTGTAAGATTTGGACTTAATTTTTCTTTTATTATATCGGGGTTCTATATACAGGACCCAATCTAGCAACAGAAAGAAGAGCATCTATAAACCAACTTGTACAACTACAGCTATTACAAAGTAGAAAGATT
Source organism: Sequoia sempervirens (assembly GCA_007258455.2). Classification (NCBI taxonomy): domain Eukaryota; kingdom Viridiplantae; phylum Streptophyta; class Pinopsida; order Cupressales; family Cupressaceae; genus Sequoia; species Sequoia sempervirens. Next base: position 243,611 of record VDFB02263788.1, read on the forward strand.
TAGGCAATTCACCCTACACCATGAACCAGATGCACTGGGAACCACACTATACCACCTTTGAAAATGCAACAAGATATAACATCAAAAATTCCTCCAGAAACCCCGACTAGCCAAGCAATATATACCATACAGTGAAAAAATCTAAAGCAAAAGTAGGGAGAAACTGCCACAGACCACCAGACACAGGAAGATACCATTACAGTAAGATTTGAACTTATATTTGGGCAAGATTTTTTTTCTCTTAAAATGAAAATGACCATTTTCTTATCTGATGTCACAAAACAATTTTATTTTGGGAAAACCAAACAATAATGCAACCGTCGTTGTACCATTAATTTTTAATTGATATTGGCTAATATCTCTTGGTTATATCTTTTAATTTCTTTCTTAAAAAATGCTAAATATTACACCTAGTCTTCAAACTCATCAATTGATTAGATATTTTTGCTTATCCTTTTTCATCTATGTTAACTGTGGGTTAAATTTGATATGACTCTACAGGCTGTTGCAGATATTATTCGGACTACATTGGGTCCCCGATCCATGTTGAAAATGCTTCTTGATGCAGCAGGAGGTATTCTTATTTGTTTGCTTTGAAGTATCAAGTGTAATAGTGTTGTGGACACATTGGATATCGTATATTAATATCTTTAATTTGTTATTGTTTCTCCCGTTATATTTTTTATTGCCGCCTCTGCCAATAAATTGCCAAAAAATTCTTGGGAATTTGAATTTGAATTTAACAGAACATCTTGTTTCTGCCAGTTTTTTGACTGGTTTTTCACCCAGTTTACCACCAATAAAATTTTGATTATTAATATTTGTGATTAAAAAAAAAATGATTTCTTGGTTATTAATTGCATTTTTTGTTGCTTGAACTATAACGTTTCGGTAAAAAACTTCTAAGATTAGGGTTTTAATTTTTTTTTTTTTTTCTGATTTTTGCAGTGATTTTTTTCTGTATTTCCCCAACCTTAACCCTAACCCTAGCCCAATATTTGTCTAGTTTTCCCCAATTTTATTTTGATAAATTGAAATATCTTTATCTTTGGTTTGCTGGAAAAATTCCAGAGAAAGAAATTTGCTTCTATGGCTTCGATTAATGATCGATAATTATTCTATATATCATATTCTGTCAATTCTATTGTAGTTAAAAAGTTGACCTTTTGATGCTTAATGGTGCTTGCCACATTCACAGTTAAGGAAATCTGATAGGAAACTTTTATTCATCAACTGTTAAAAAGATAGCCACTGATTTGTATTGAGATATGTAATTTCTTTCTCTTTGTGATGCTTTATGTAAGTTCTTTACTTTCAGATGGAAATACAATGACATGTATTAACAAAAATTTGGGTTTATCAGATAAGGACTCTTGACCTCCTAGGCCTATTGGAAATGCATTGTAGGCCTGTGGGAAAATGGATAGATAATTATCTAAGTTACCAGTTTGGATTTGGTTTGGGGATTTAAGTATGCTGGTTCAACAATTTTCTTTTGGGATTCAGTACATGTTGGGTATATTGTTACAGAAAATGTATAAAAATTATAAATATATACATATACTAGGCTAAAAATTTCAGATAACCACATAACATTCATTTAATATATTAATAGTGCAAGTTACTATATAAACTATGGAAGATCTTAGATTATGAAATGAAACTTAACTGAAAATGTACAAAATAACAGACTCAGAACTACTCTAATCAACAACTATTTATGTATATCTATTTTTAGTTCTTTTCAGTTATATACATAAGACAAATTAAATTTGCTAATTTAATAGATTTACTGGGCACACCCAGCATACAGAACTGTCCGCTTTTGATAATCCTGAACACTTTGCAGCTCAAGTCTGAATTCATTGATGATCCTGACAGCCCTATCTACAAATCTGCTGTCATACTGTACCACGTGCTACTCCTGAGGTTTTCCATCTCCAAGATGATCAGGATCACTTCTGCAGGGATTCATCTCCAAGTGTTCAGCTGCTGTAGCAATACCACTTTCTTGGAAATGATAGTTGAATGTTTTAAATTTCAAAAGTGTTTTTCTTTTTCTACTTCTAGTGCTTCATGTACTCCCTCAATCTTGCCATCCATGATCATAGGCAGTTCATCCATTAAAATGGTGGCAGCTAACTAGTACGCTTATCCCATCAAAAGGTTTAACTGGCCAGGGCTAAAGGACTCAACCTCTTCATAACTAAAGACTCAGCCGTATCCAATTGAAAGACACAAAGAACTAAAATGCTGCCTATCTAACCACTACTCCTATGCTGCCAGAACACTCACTGAAGCTAGCTGCCTTATTCCATCATTCAAATTTCTTAACTCAAAATGCTTACAGTCCTATCCAACTGCTAAAAGTAACTACATGCTACAGATTATGGATTCTTGAAGGCTTGCTTTGTAATGACATGGTGTCAGAGTAGTGCAACAATAACTTCTAAAAGAATATGCTTTTGTAGCAAAAAATGTTCCTTCAGGAATCCATTTTTGTTGCCAATTATACAAGTCATGCTGGCAAGGAAGAATTTCAAGATTTTGTGATTAGAAGTTTGGTCATCAACTTCATCTGCCATTACCACCTGAAGTGCTATGGAGCAAAGCTTGCCACAATAGGCACTGACACCAGATAGAGATCATGCATCATATTTTGATCTGATAAACCTTCATTTTCTATCATCCCATTTTTTTCACTGTCAAGTTGGTCTACATAAGTCTTTGCACTTTTAATGGATGGACATACCGCATGTGCAGAGGATTTGTCTTAAGCTGCAACCATGTTCCTGCAAAGCTCAAACCAGATAGAGACCAAGCATTGTATTTTTATTTGAAACCTTCATTTTCTATCATTCCATTTTTGTTGCTGTCAAGTTGGTCTATATGAGTCCTTGCACTCTTAACAGATGTCCATACAGCATGTGCAGAGGATTTGTCATCAGCTGCAACCACATTCCTGTAAATCTCAAACCCAGGATTGTCGAGTCCAAGAACATGTGGTACTGCACTAGGGCCTTTCTGATACCCCAAGATTTCACCTTTTCTGCATCATGTATCAAAGCAGTAGAAGTAAAATTCATCTGAATGCTCAGCTCAAGCTTTGGAAATATGAAGGATGCATTATAAGTATTCCACATATAGCACTCCATTTTATTTGATAAAGATCTCTCTGTGACCTTTTTAGTGTCTTGGAGTGGAGTTGAACCATTTGGTCCAAAGAGCACCTCTTGAAATCAAATCCTGAAATCTGACTTGAGGAGAGCCCCATGCAAAAGTAATGACCTCCTTTTCATGAGGTGGAACCGGTATGGAAGCTGAAACTATATTTTTAATTGACAACTCTAGTTTTGAAACAGGAAAAGTTCTTTGACAAGTGTTGTGATAAAAACTCTATTCTCTTTTTTTTCAGCTCACATGTCTCTAACTGAGAAATCCACATCGTTTCTAGAAATTGAAGAGTAGGGGCATAAAGATACATTACCATCAGTTTTCTGCCGAGCTGCTGTAGCAAATACTTTTGATGTCTTTTGAGGATTAGTTTTTATTGCTTCAGTAGCCTTCAAGTGCCTCATAATTTCTTTGATTTAGAGTTCTTGGGATATAGCACAATCACCATGACCAGGATCCAAAACTATCATACAAGAGCAATCATTTTGAACTTGACAGAAAAGAGCTCTGCATTTTTCACAAATCATACCCATCACCTTTTTACCAGAGTGATCAGATGAAGTCTGCATGAGCCTACCTTTTTGTGACTTTCTCGGGTTAGGGTACCTAGCTGATCTTAGCTCAGAATCTTTGTCAATTAGCACACATCTCCTTTCCAAAGAGTATGTTTGTTTTCCATTGCATCCTTTTTATGCAGTATGCTACCTTATTGAAGGCTAGCTTTGTAATGTCATGGTGTTGGACTTGTGAAACAGATTTTCGTCACCACTAATTTCCTTATTTTTTGAAGTTAAATCCAATAGGCGATCAAAGTGTTCACTTTACATTGCTGACTTTGGAATTTTTGAAAGATTTGTAGCAGCACTGTCATTCTTGTAAACCAATTTTTTGAAATGAAGATTATTTATGGAACAAGAACCAATTGAAGCATCCTTTACAAATTTGTGCCCATCAACATAGCTACCTTGTAAATCAATCTCGCCTGGCAATGTTTATATCTTTTCAAGGTTTGGAATTTTGAAAAATGTTCCTCGGACACTGCTAGACACCATTGGAGTATCTCTTTCAAATTTCAAGTGTTTGATCTTTTCATTCAACATGCGATGCTGATTTCTCATTGAGTTCATTGAGACAAACACCTCCCTGATGTGAGAACTCATTGATATTGTTACTGCCATCAAAAGTAGGAGCATTACATACTCACTTTATGTTACAAGTTTCTCATATCATCCTTTCAACTGCTACAATGTGCTCTTCTTCCTCAATACTTCTTCTAGAGTATCTCCAAGAAACTGGCAAAAGTTACTTTAGCTCTAAAATTTTTCAGTTTCCCTTGATACTCATAAAAAAGTGTGTTTAACTTGGCAGTAATTAATAAAGAATCTGATTTCTCCCTCTTTTGTAAAAACATGGGCCTAATGGGATTTTGAGTGAGATTTGTTTGACTAACTGCCGGTGAAGTTTTGCTTCCCTATCTGTGTGATGTTCTGCCAAGATTTGGATTTTGAACGTTACTCTGAAGTTGCAACATCTGTGCCAATAGCTTGCTCTTCTTTCTTGACCCCTCTGCATCCTTATCAGGGTATTTGGAAACAGATCTGCCTTTTTCCTTCTCTATCAGAATTCTCGTGTTTCAGTCCATGGTTCATAGGCTGGCAGGAAATTGGCTCTGATACCCCTGAAATGAGTCTTAACTGAAAACGTACAGGATAACAAAGCCAGAACTACTCTAATTAACAACTATTTACATATATCTTTTTTCTTGTTCCTTTTTCAGTAATATACATACAAACAAACAATCCTTTGATAATCCTGAGCACTCTGCAGTCTGCAAGTCTGAATTTGTTGATTCCTGACAGCCCTCTGTACAAATCTGCTGTCACATTGTACCATGTGCTACTCCTAAGGGTTTCCTTCCCCAAGATGATCAGGTTCACGCTTGTAGGGTTTTGTTTCCAAGCATTCAGCTACCTTAGCAATGCCACTTTCCTGGAAATTGGAGTTAATGTTTTAAATTTTGTAAGTGTTTTTTTTCTACTTGCAGTGCTTCATATACTCCCCTAATCCTGCAATCCACAATCATAGGCAGTTCATTCCTTAAATGGTGGCAGCTAACTACTACTTCCATCCATCAATTGAAGGGGTTAATTGGCAAGAACTTTAGGAGTCAACCTCTAACTGGAAGACACAAAGAATTACAATGCTGCCTATCCGAGTGCCACTCCTAACCTGCCAGAACAGTCACTTGGCTAGCTTCCTTAATCCATTATTTCACTTTACTAACTGACAGTCTTGCAGTCCTGTCTAACTGCTAAAATTAACAACACTGAAAGTAACTGAGTGCCATGGATTAGAATGGGGACATTACAGATTGTATGTCCCTTGATATTAAAAGCTGTAACCAGAACCCCAAAAGCAGTAAGAATGAAACACACGATATGAACGTATGGACACTTAAAAGTTAAAAGCTCTAAAAATTAAAGCATGTGTTGTTTTTATTAATGTGAAGCGATAATTGTTGCCTTTTATAGAGAAGTGCAGCAGGTAATAGATACTTCAAGACTTACTGGAAAAAATAAAAACTATAAATTTTTAAAACCCTCAACGGTTGTAGAAATCCCCATAACTAAAAAAGTATAAGTGAGAGAGCAGCATACAAACTTAAAACAGCTACAGTGCCAACAATAATAACACCACCGCCAAAATGTCAACATTTCTAGGCCCATACTCATTGGCCAACATTTTGTGGAGAAGTAGGAGAAGATGCTAGGTAGTGATGGCATTCCTATCACATTCTTCTCAGATTCCTAACTGAATGGCACTATTTGTACGAGTACTCCACTATTAATTGAGAATGTTGTGGGTATTTAAGATCAGGTTAGGAGGACCTTTGCAAGAGCAAGGTGGGAGGATGTCTCCAAGAACTAGGGGTGATGAAGTGTCATTATGGATCTCTCATTCCTTCCTTTGTACTTTTCACCTGCTGACTTTAGCATGATACATGATTTATAGCAGGAAGGTGCAGGGGTGTGTTATTTATTCTTTCCGTGAAATGCAATGACAAAAACATAAATCAGTGCATAAAGAAAAGCAAAAAAAAAGGAGGCTGTGTTGCAGAGGGTTTGCTCTGGGCACAGGATTTGAACCCTGGATTTGCTTGGATACGTCCACAAACATACCTTGTTGAATGCAGGGCTCAAAGTATGCACCCTGCCCTCTCCCACAGTAGACCAGAACCCACTCTGTGAATGAACTAGACCTGGATTCGGGGGATTTTCTGAGTGAACTGGTAACTTATTAATATTAATGGTTTTCGTCCTTAAACTAACAATTAACATAAACTTAGAGTTGGTCCTCTATCATCACAGTTAATCAGATTGAGCTAGGGTTAAAACATGCAGTTGTATATTTTGGATCCTTACTTTGATACCAAATGAAGAAGATGATTATGAAGTCTAGTAAGTTTTATTGTGTTTTCCAAAAATAGCTTGGTATTAGAGTAAAAGGAAGTGTCTGGCAATATGAAGACAAATACCATAGTATCCTTTTTAACCAACCTGTTGTCAGTTTTTGAAGCATAAGAGTTCTTGTCAAGTTGGAATACTTGGAGACACTTGGGAAATGGTTTTTTGTATGAATTACAATGTAGGATGAGAAGCTGGTGATTCAAATTACAGTGTAATTATATTACGTTGTTGACATTTTTAAATTTTAGATTTTTGGTCCAGAAATTTGAGAGAAATTTGTGGGGCAAGGATAATAAGCTGAAGATGATGCTAATGGGTAGGAAGCTGCCATATCATGCAAAAAAGGAGATCTATGGGATCCACAGTGTTGGTCTTGACCTAGAAGAGCTTATCTATCAGTGTGATAGATTGGATGCTGAGGTAATTGGTGACATTGAAGAGTAAATATGTAATGAGGAAATGACAGATCAGGAAGTTTATAGTTAGAGAGATCCTAGATAGTCAAACCTTTAGGTTTGAACAACGCCTTCCATTCTATGTAATTATTTATGCATATATGTTCACATAAAGATTCTCTTCTGCTTTTTTCAATGATATATGATATCTCTGAACGTGTCATTGTATTTGTGGTACTCTTTGTTGTATACAAACTAATTGTCTGCTAAGATATGTAACTTTATATTTATGTCTTAGCTATAACTTGTTTAATAAGACACCTCAAGTGATGTAAATTAGTCATTGAATATTTGATTCTTTAAATTTACACTTTATTTATTCGAATGTTAAACCATGAAGACGATTTTTAGCTTAAGCAATGCTTACATCTTATGTAGTATACATGATAATTTGCTTCTGCATGACTCACGTTTTTGTGAAGTCTGAATCAGTTTTTTTGTTTGTGAAACTATTTTTAGTTCCTTGGTATATCAAAATGACAAAATATGACTTACACCTATATTTCTAGCTTATGGTCTATACATGGCCATATTATGCAAAATAAGGAGATCTATGGGATACACAGTGTTGGTCTTGGTCTAGAACTACTAATATATTAGCATGATAGATTGGGATGCTGAGGAAATTGGTGGCGATATTGAAGAGTAAATATGTAACGAGGAAACATCAAACCAGTAAGTTCATAGTTACAGAGATCTTGGATAGTCAAAACCTTTAGGTTCGAACCATACCTTCCATTCTATGTAATTATTTATGCATAAATGTTCACTTGAAACATTGTCTTCTGTTTTGCTCAACGATATCTCTGAACTTGTCATTATATTTGTGATGTATGATTCGATTCACTACTGCTAAGATATTTAAATTATATTTATAAGTCTTGGCTATAATTTGTTTAATAAGATACCTTGAATGATGTGAATGAGTGATTCGAAGTTTGATTCTCTTAATTTACACTTTATTTATTCCAAAGTTGAATTTTTAGACCTTTTTTAGCTTAAGCAATGTTTATAAGTTATATCTGATGATGTAATTTTACATAGACATGAAAGTTTTCTGCAGGGCTCACATGTCTTTGCTAAATCTTAGTTTTTTGTTGTGAAACTTTTTGTAGTTCCTTGGTACCATTCAAAAAATTGCTTTTGCTTATGGCTCTGGCTTATTATTGTTTCAAACAGGTATTGTGGTTACAAATGATGGCAATTCTATTTTGCGAGAGTTGGATGTGGCACATCCAGCTGCAAAGGTCTATTAGTGTATTATTATCTTATAGTCACATGTTTTATTGTTATATTCTTTCTTGGATGCTGGAAATCAGTAGAATTTAATGTTTTATTTTTCCTGTAAACTTTAGAACATTTAGCTAACATACCAATAATTTGTTATTTGTTGGTCAGTCTATGATCGAGCTAAGTCGCACTCAAGATGAGGAAGTAGGTGATGGAACCACCTCTGTTATAGTCTTAGGTAGGTTATATTTTTGTTTGGCAGCACAGACTATACTATATCTTATTGTTCATGCCTTTGTCCTTTAGATATATGGTTTTTGTTTTAAGTTATGCTGTTTTGTGATATATAGAAGTTAAAACTATATGGATATGATTTGGTGAATTTAACATGAATACAAACTGCCATTAGATAAGAACTAAGGAGTTTCAAACCATTGGCAGAATAATTGGTGTTCAAACAAGTTTCTTGCCGATTTTGCATCTTGACAAGTTTCATTAAGCAGAAATAAGACATTAAAATGGGTGACACAAGGCACCCTTGAATTGTAGAGTTAATCACTGATTGGATATCTGTGAGCCTGGTGCATTGGGCCTTAAACCACCCAAATAACTTTTTAAACAATTTTTCTCAATTTTCCTCCTCCTCCTCCTTCCCGCCTCCTGCCCCCCCTCCCTCTCTCTCTCTCTCTCTAACACTTTTATGAATATAAAAGTGTCTCTTCTTTCTCACAGCATTCAAGTTTTGAGTGCACCATTCAATATTGCTTTACTTACATATTTCTTGTTATATGCATGTTTATGGTAGACGAAATTGATTAGTTTAAAGTGTATCTGAAGTTGATTTGATATGGATTGCATAAAAGTGTCTCTTCTTTCTCACAGCATTCAAGTTTTAAGTGCACCATTCAATATTGGTTTACTTACATATTTCTTGTTATATGCATGTGTATGGTAGACGAAATTGATTAGTTTAAAGTGTATCTGAAGTTGATTTGATATGGAATGCATATTAATGGGTTTTCCCCTTAAAATTTACTTTTTAAAATTTGATTGAGTTTTTTCACCAAATTGGGATTTGAGTTAAAAATTTCCTTGTTTTGTTCAGTCTAAACCTTAACACTATGAATTAATCACTCTTTGTGGACATCCACTAGGGATTTACAGGAAGGGACAGAAAGAAACTCATTCTCATGGTTCCTGGTTTTGGACTTGTCTTAAATGCTTTTCGTCAACTCATGTTTGATGACAAATTAAATTTTTTTATCTCTTAAAAAGTAAGACTTCCTTATGTCAGTTACAGCTACTTTGTATAATATTGAAACTATGCAACAATTTGATATATTTATCAAGTAGTATGGTTGCTGACTGCTTGGAGGCTTTTTTTTCAATCTTTTTTATTATTGAGGTTCAATTTAAGAGGCCCCTTCCGAACAACATTTCAGAATGAGAAAGCTAAAATACTGAGTGAAATCATCCTATATTTAACCTATCCGGGCACAGTGGTAGTTTGCTAAATCCCTATGCCATACCTTTTTTCCTATGCAACCTCAGAACCAAATGCCCAAAAGAATGTTTCCTTGCAGTAGCCTTCCTTTTCTAACTTCTGTCCAACTTGTATTTTGAAAATTTCCTCTTTTTCCTCATACTCTGAAGAAGCAGGTGAAGCAGAAATATATTGATTTACTAATTCTAGTAAAGAGTCAGGGATATTAGCTCCTATCCTCCATTCCTCAGCCTGAGATAAATCAGAAGGTCAATCAGCATTGAAGAACCTAAAGGGGGAATGACTAGGCCGCTTTGGTCTCATTAATTTGTGAGAATCCTGCATTGGTTTTGAAAAATCTGTTCTTCCTAAGCAAGAGAAGTTTTGACAAATTTTGAGTATCTCGGAGGTGAATGAGTCAGTGTACCTTTACCTTTGTGACCCAATTGTTTTTTGCATGTACCAAGTTCTTGACTCTGCTGAGAGCCATTAGACAAGGAGTCCTCCAAAACCATAAGGGAAATTGGAGCCAAGTGTTTTGCTGATAAGTGAGAGAAGTGGGCACCTTTCCGCCATGTTGCCTTTTTCGAGATTTTGAGTTTTTCTGCCTTGCATTTGGTTGCTATATAGCCTACCGGAAAGCACCTTTGGCATCTAAATGATTTTTTTTTTCATAGTCTAATACTGCTTCCAAATCCTATATTCTGCCTTGAGCCATATCTCATTAGGTAATCCTTTTCAGATATCTAATTCCATCTGGATTCTTGCTGATGCTGAGTGGATCAAACTATCTGTTTGTGGATCAATGGCCAAAAATCTACCTAACATATTACCCATACCTTGCAAACATGCATCCACCCAGAATTTATAAGAGGGAGATATGGAAGCTTAACCCATATAGGCATAATTGAAATGGATTTTGTCATTGGATTAAAAGCAGGGAACCATGGCTTGACCAATAATGCATTGTTATCCTAGAACCATGTCATGTACCTTTCTCTCTAGCCGACCCTAATCCTCAACTCTATTAATTAAAAGTGTTTTTTAACACTATGTATATTAATTAATAAATATTTAAATATGATTAATATAAATGAATTTTTTAAATTTCAAAACTTGGCACCAAAGGTGGACCCATGGGTCTTAATTTGTAAAGGTATATCTACAAGTTTTTTCTTTTCATGGAGGGAATGAGAAAATTCTAAATTTACTTCTATTTGGTATTTTGAGTGACTTAGTCAAGGATGAAAACCCCTTGAGCCGAATTCTGTGAGGTGAGGACAGAAAGCCTCCACTCATTAACATTCACAAAATCCAACCTTTATTACTGGGTTGAACTAATTCTAAGCTTCATTTTCATCGCAGAAATACATATCCCGAACACAGACAAGGTTGAAGGTGGTTCGTTCAATCTAGGGTTATGGTGTTTGACAGTCTGTTGAAGGTTTTGGAATCAACTAAGCATTTAAAGCATCAACGATCCCTTACAGTTAACACTTGCTAAAGCATGACCCAACAGATCCGAGTTTATTAATCTAGTCAGTTACACCACTCAGGTCTGATCTCTGTGTGTGATTGGGGGAGGCTGTTGCAGCAATAATCCATCCACTGAGGGAAGTGAATTGTTCAGAGTAGGAGTTGTGGCTGGCTACAACTTGTGCGAAGGAGGAAATAAACTTGTCACACCATGCTCTTCCCATTCCTGCCATCTTGAAGAGGCCTAGAACTGTTGATTTCAACCCAGAAATGCTTAGATCATTGCTGGATTGATATATCTATGATATCTGAGTGTGTCATCCATATTGATTGTTGCCTGGAGCTTTCAGTCCAGGGACTTGTGCTGCATTGGAGATTCAAACTGTAAGATTGCCATATGAATTGTTCAATTTTGTATATCATCAATTAATTGATGGATTGTCATAAATCAATGAAATAAATTTACTGGGTCATTCTGAGTTGATGGTTGATATGTGCCAAATTGTAGAATTTTTTTTATTTTTAAGGTCTTAACCAGTGATATATAGACCTGGGACAGTTAGTAGTAGTATTTGATCTTTTTAATTAATCTATATGCAGAAAACAAAGATATATGGAAGACATCTCATTGGTAATAAAACCTCAGTCCTGCTAGCCTGCGGATAATTTTTTTGAATTTGTGCAGTTGAGCCAAAGGGATCTAAGGGCTTTAGAAAGAGAGAAAAAGAGATTGGAGACTGCACAAACAGAGATCAATGTTGGAATAGGGTGGCAATGGTAAGAAAAAGATAGTAGATCAAGGAGACAAGTTTGATGTTTTCAACCAGAAGCAGGAGCAAACAAATCAACTGCTCATCTAGACGATGCAGCAAATGAATGCCACTCTAAATATCACTAGACCTACATAGAATCTCATAGGTGAAGGGAGTAACTCAAATGGCCCAACAATCACAATAGGGTTTCAGCTAGGTCAGCAGCTAGAATATTTCAATCCATCTTTTTACCCAGCGAAGAGGCTCACTTGAAGTAGAAGAGTAGAATCTAGCAACATAAGACAACAATGCTTGTATGGATGAGTACATGGGCCTTGATCCGGACATCAGAAATCAAATTACATTTGCAAATTATTGCAACTTCAGATATAGGAGTGGATCAAGAGTGGATAGAAGACCTACACAACAGCCCCATAGAGATTTGTAGTAGAAGTTGAGCGGGTTGACCCTTCCCCCTTTTGAAGGATCAGGGAAAAGTATTGTATGAGATTGGGTCTAAGAGTGGGATACCTATCTTTCACTCAGCCTTATGTTGGAAGAGGAAGCCATCAAATTTGCAATTCTTCATTTGAGGGTATAGCCCACAAGTGGTGGCATCATGGGATGATCACCCAAGGACATAATCACATTGTCACCTATGCTGATTTTACATAGAGACTTATGGATATATTTAATAGGAAAGACCTCGAGATACATTTTAGGGAGTTGGCCTAGTTGAGACAACATGGCAAAGTGGATGATTGTGTAGTAGAATTCCAATGCGTATCAGTTATGGTTATAGATGTGAAAAAAAGGAGGCTCATTGTCCTATTTGTAGAGGGACTAGCCAAGCCACTCAAGGGTTTGGTCAAAGCTTTTGACCCAATATCTCTAGAAGATGCCATTAAGAGAGCACTAAATGTGGAGGATTTAGTGTCTAAGAACAAGTTCTACTCTAAGGTTGCACCATTAGGTCAGCATAAGAAACCTTTTCATAAGGTTTTCCATCAACCTAAGACACTATTGCCTAAGCCAAGCAAGATGGAAGAATTCAAAAATGAGCTTCGAAAGAACAAAATATGTTTTTCTTGTAGAGAGCCTTGGGAGCCAGGTCATAGATGTTTGGGAAAGGGACAAGTACACTACATAAAGGTGATGTCCAAAGAGGATTCAGAGGTAGAACCATTGAGCCAGAGTTTGTAGTTGATGAGACGGTACATGAGGGCAAGGGAGGAGAAGAGTCATTGGGAGACACACTTGCTACACTTTTAGGAACACCTAGGTGTCATTCTTTTTGAGAAAGGAGTTTACAGGGATAAAAAGTGATAGTATTGATTAATAGTGGGGCTACCCACAACTTGATTGATCTGGGTTTGGTGATTAGGATGGGATTGAGGATAAATGATTTTGAGGGATTCGATGTTATAGTGGCTGATGGGTTTCGTATTTCGTGCAACAAAGGGATTCAACATCTTGATAGGACCTTAGGGAGACAGAGTGCGAGATGCTTTTTATGTGGTTGGCATCGGTGGGAAAGATTTGGTTTTGGGTGTGCAATGTTTGCATTCACTTGGCGAGTTTACTCAAAACTATCATACTATAGAGTTGAGGTTCAAATCCCAAGGAAAGGAGGTGGTTCTTCGAAGATTATCCAATGGTGCTCTTAGGATTGTTTCAGCCAAAAGGATGGAGAGGGCTTTTTGTAGAGACCAAGTGGCTTGGGCAACAGAGTGTTTGTTTACAAACATAGGTTCATCCAAGGATGGCAGATCTTATCATGTTGACATTGACTCCATTTTGGATAAGCATAGCAATGCGTTCAAAGATATTCCTTCAAGGTTGCTATCAGATAGAGGTTTTCTACATGTGATTGATAATCAAGAATCACTACCCCCTAAGACAATCAAGAATTGCTACCTCATTCCCAGGATCGATGAGTTGATAGATGAGCTTCACGGTGCAATGTATTTCTTTAAGATTGATCTATGATTAGAGTATCATTAAATAAGGGTAAGAGATGAGGATGTGCATAAAATAGTTTTTAGGTGTCACTCTAGGCATTATGAGTTCTTGATCATGCCAATTGGGCTGACTAATGCACTTGCCACAGTTCAGCCTTGCATGAATAAAGTATTTATTAAGTAGTCGAGGAAATTTGTACTAGTCTTCTTTGATGACATCTTGATTTATAGTAAGACATGGGAGGATCATTTGAGGCACATAGATGAGGTGCTTGGTATCCTAGAGCAACAATGATTCGTTTTCAAGGCATCAAAATGTGAGTTTGGGTTGACAAAGATAATATATCTAGGGCTTAAAATTAGTGCCCAATGAGAAAATTAAGGCGATCATGGATTGGCCTCCACCTAAGAATATAACACACTTGAGAGGGTTTTTTGATCTTTGCAACTATTACATGAGGTTTGTCAAAGGCTTTTCACAACTAGCTGCCCCATCGACAGATTTGACAAAGAAGGGAGCCTTCACTTGGAGTGATTTAGCATAGAGAGCTTTTGATAAGCTCAAGGAGGTAATGAGTTCATGTCTTGTTTTGGCTATTTTGGATTTTTCACTTCCTTTTGTTTTATAGTATGATGCTTCAAGTGAGGGGATTGGAGCGGGTTTGATGCAAGACAAACATCCCATAGCCTTGAGAGTAGGAATGCTTCTTGGAAGGAGCATTTTAGGAAGCTTAAGGAGTTGGAGAATTTTTTCTATCTATGACAAGGAGATGCTAGCCATCATGCATGCATTAGTCAAGTTCAAACATTACCTAGTTTGTGGTGAAGACAAATCATAATATTTTGAAGTTCTTTCTCAACTAGAAGGATTTGAGTGATATACAACAAAAGTGGGTAAGCAAGTTACAAGCCTATGACTTTGACATTGAGTGCGTTAAAGGGGAAAATAATGTCCTGACTAATGTGTCATCTAGGAAGCCTTATTTGTGTATCATGATTAATATATCTGTTGATTGGAGGGATTCTATATGATGTGAGTATGCTAGGAACACATTTGATAGTGATATTTTTGATGGCAAGTTACAAGATGATAGGTACAAGGTGGTTGATGTGCTCATCCTCTACAAAGAACAGGTGTATCTAGTTCTAGAATTGAAGATGAAGGAGAAAATCTTGAGTGCATGTCATGATACTCCGTTAGCAGGTCACTAGGGGTACTACAAGACATACAAGTAAGTAAGAGAGCATTTTTCATGGAAGGGACTCAAGGATGATGTTTTAAGGTGTGTTAGGGAGTGTTTGACTTGTCAACAAAACAAAGTAGAACATGCATTTCCAACTGGTTTGTTGCAGCCCTTACCCATTCTAAATCAGAAATGGGAGAGCATCTCTATGGTTTTTATCACAGGTCTTTTGAAAGTGCAGGGAAAGTATTATGTCTTTGGGGTAGTTCATAGACTCGCTAAGTATGCTAATTTTTATGCTATATCTTCAAAATATAAGGCTCCATAGGTTGTTGATTTGTTTTTTGAAGAGGTGTTTAGACTACATGCGCTACCAAGGAATATTGTGAGTGATAGGGACACCAGGTTCATTAGCTTGTTTTGGTAAGAACTTTTACAATTGAAAGATACAAAGTTGACAAATGGGGATTGTGAACATGTTGATAGAAGGGTATTTGAGGAAATATGTTACAAGACAACAAACAACATGGATTAAGTGGCTTTACCTTAGGGAGTTTTGCTACAACTCCACTCATCATATGTCTATAGGTATCACTCCCTTCAAGTAACTATCTGGTTATAATGCATTTTTCATTTGTGGATTTGATCCTTTCGGATAATAGAGCTCCTAGAGCTAGAGATTTGCTACAGCAAAGTCTAGATATTTTGAATGCACTCAGGGAAAACCTACAACAAGCCCTAAATCGGTAAAAGATGTATCTTGATTGCTATTGTTTTGAAAGAACCCTTGAGGTAGGGGACATGGTTTTTTTGATGTTACAACACTATAGGCAATCTTCCTCAAGGGGAGTGGTGTGGAAAATCTTAAGCCACGATTTTATGGGCCTTATAAGATCATATGGAGGATAGGTGAGGTTGCATATGAGTTGGAACTGCTGGACAATACCAAAGTTCATAATATATGTCGTGTGTCATGCCTTAAAAGGGCTCTTGTACAACAGGTCACATTGTCTTTAGAGATGCCACCACTTGGTCATGAAAGGAAATTGATCTTGTAGCTCAAGGCTATCATTGACATGAGAGAGAAGAGGTGAAAAAGCAAGGTCATTGTAGAGTACTTGGTGAAATGGAAGAATATTCCACTTGATGATGGCACATGGGGAGGAGTGGAGATATTTGAGCATCAAAATATTACCCAATAAATATTTAAATATAAAATACATAATATAAATCAAAAGTTTAAATTTCAAAATTTGGTGCCAAAGGTGGTCCCATGGGTCCTAATTTGTAAAGATATGTATACAAGTTCTTTCTTCTCATGGAGGTTATGAGAAAATTCTAAATTTACTTTTGATTGGCATTTTGAGTGACCCAGTCAGGGATGAAAACCCCTTGAGCCGAATTCTGTGAGGTGAGGAGGAAAACCCTCCACTCACTGACATTGACAAAGTCCAACCTTGATTGCAGGGTTGAACTAATTCTAAGCTTCTTTTTCGTTGCAGACCTATATATCCCAGATGCAGATAAGGTTGAAGGTGATTTGTTCAATCCAGATTTCCAGTGTTCGACAGTCTGCTGAAGGCTTTGGAATCGGTTAAACGTTTGAAGCATTAGTGATCCCTTACAGCTACCCCTTGCTAAGGCATAACCCAGCAGATCTGAGTTTATTCACCTAGTCAGGCACAATGCTCTGGTCTGATCACTGTGCGTGATTAGGGGAGCTTGTTGAAGCAATAATCCATCCATCGAGGGAAGCAAACTGTTCAGAGTAGGAGTCGTAGCTGGCCACAACCCGTACAAAGAAGGAAAGAAACTTGGCGTGCCATGCTCTTCCTGTTCCTACCATCTTGAGGAGGTGTAGGACCATTGTTTTACTTTTTACCCCAGGAATGCACAGATCATTGCTGTATTGATATATCTACCATATCTGACTGTGTCATCCATATTGATCGCTGCCTAGATTTTTCAGTCCAGGAACCTGCGCTGCATTGGAGATTCAAACTGTGAGATTGCCATATGAATCAGTCAATTTTGTATATCATTAACTGATTGACTGTCATAAATCAATGAATTAAATTTACTGGGTCATTTTGAGTTGATGGTTGATATGTGCCAAATTGTAGCAAATTTTTAGATCTGCAATTAGGCAGTCATATACAGACCTGGGACGGTTACTAGTAGTTTTTGATCTTTTAATTGATCTATAACCAGAAAACAAAGATATATACAGGACATCATAAACCATGGTACACTCTTTAAAATAAAGAATCTTTCTGCTATACATTGACACAATAGCACAAGAAAACCTTGGGTGCTAGGATATGTCTCTATCATGTCTTTAATCTTTACAGACCAACATTTTGAAATCCAAGTATGTAAATCAGCAAGACTAGGCCAAAGAGTATTGAATTTGTAGATGAAACCTTTCCTGGAGAACCTTTCTTCCTCATAAAGGCCTTCCTTATCTAGCAAAAGGACTAGATGCTCACTTGTACATGGCATAGTATTCAATTGATGCATCTGAGAATTCAAAGCTGCAACATTCTCCTTGACCTTAGCATTGGAGATCTCCAGATCCACCAGAAGCATCTTTGCTTTTGAAATAAAGGCACACTTGATACATTTTTTCATATTCCTCTTGATTACTACCCACAAGGTCCTGTTTACAAGGTGCAACAGGGGCCACAGGTGCACGGTCCTGCTGCCCACTGTTCCCCATGGATCTATGCACCTTCTTTACTTTTCAGTACTCCCCAAAAACATAGCATTTTCTGCACCATTTCCACCTTTGATTGTCGCTTTAGGGTTTGTAGAATAAAGAGCAGGAGTTGAAAACTTTTTCATATTTACCACAAGGAGTTATTAGATGCTTGCAAAGCTTATTTTGGGTGCAACTTTGTTCCCTTTAGGTGTCAGCTGTGTAGTTTCTGTGCTTGAGATTCTTTCTTAGAGACATGAGAGCTGTTAATGTTGTTTGTGGATGGTTATGATTGCAGACTGTAGAGGAATATTTTGTGGATGTAACTTCTTTGGCGATTATCTTCTTGAAGGCTTTTTTTAGGGCTCAGTATACTGGATATGGTCTAGTGAATACATTTAGCATGCAATGCATACTTTTCTAATCCCTTGTTCTAAGAAATATTCCCATTTTTATTTTGATGTAGAATAAGTGTCCCAATAAAAAACAAGAAAGCTGCGGATGCTGGAAAATATTATAGGGAGTGAATTTGTAAAGGTTTTTGGTAAAATTGTGTAGATATTTTATAATAGGGAGGTTACATTGTTGGTAGTTTGTTTGTATTTGGACTATTTTAATTATCAAGTATGCTGAATCTTAAATCTGGGGTGCCTAATCTTTTTTGTAGCTGGTGAAATGTTGCATGTTGCTGAAGCTTTCATTGACAAGGCATTCCACCCCACAGTAATTTGCAGAGGTAGCCCCCGATTGTATATATTGGCTTGGTCTATGAAGTAATCTCTATGCAAATTCATATTTATTATTAGCCTCCAATTCTTCAATTATTAGTATAATTTGATTCCTTTTTTTTTTGATTTAGAATTTTAGAGTCTGTTTCATTGCAGCCTACACTAAAGCTCTCGAGGATGCTATTGCTGTGCTTGACAAGATTGCCATTCCTATTGATGTGAATGATCGTAAGTTTTATGGCTCTACTTGTGGGAAGTCAATTTTTTATTTGTAGGTTATGAAACTCCACAGGATCTGCGGTTCTCTTTGAGAGGGTAGAACAAAGCTTCATATCTCCATGAGGGAAGACTACTGTTGACATTTCTCGACTTTTGCTTTTCCAGAGCAAATGATTTTGAATTTTTTTTATTACTTTCATGTTATTCAGCATTAATGTTTTATGGTTCATTTAGTTTGTGTTTTTTGAATACTTACCCTTTTCTTATTGAAAAATAAAAGTTGTATTAATACTTCTATTGATCTTTGTGCTTATATTATTGGTAGGGCCAACTTTGTTGAAAATGGTTAGAAGCTGTATTGGCACAAAATTTACTGGCCAGTTTGGGAATCTAATTGCGGTATCGAAACTCTCCTTTCTTCTGTTCTGGTTGAATAATATTGTCTTTTTTGGGGGCTATAAATTGTTCCAAGATTATGTAACAGTCTCTATGTTTTTGATATTCTTTATGTTCTTAAAATTTGTTTGTTAAAATGGTTGGATTAGAGAAGAAAATCTGCATCTGGAAGTAATGTATGAGTAATTGATTTCAGCTATACACTAATTTAGTGGATTCTTCTAAATACTCTTTGGTGCAAATAGGAATGCAATTTAGGATTTTAAAAGTAAAGGCTTATGGTATGCATGTCTAGTGCTTGATCTGTTTTGTGCGTTCTTAATTTGACAAGAACAAGGAGAGGCAAGCAATGTGCAATAGATATATAGCTTTTGAGTACTCCTTTTCATTTTCAAGTTTTTAAAAAGAATAGATGCCCATATTTTCATACTGACTACTTGACCTTTAATTCCCTTACCTTAAAAAATTTCTGCACATTGGTATGTTGCAGAATCTAGTGTCTGCTTGACAAAATGTTCCAGTAAGAAGTTTTATTTATCTGGTAATCTAAATTTCCAAGTTGGTGATATCTAAATGGATGCTTGCATGCATATGGGTGGAATTCTCTGCTGTGATATGAGAAGTCGTCAAATAGACAGCATAAGTATCCTTGAAAACCAATTTGTGCTAGCATTCAAGAGGTAACGATACAAGTCTTTCCCCGTGTGAGTGAAATAGGGATTGTCCAACAGATGTTCCAATAGAACTGCTCAAAGTTTTATCAACTTTCGTGAACCATTCTCTTTCCAACATCCACAGTTCTATTTAGGAGGAAACAGAACTTTGTTTTCGGTATCCTTGAATATTTTATTACAAGTGGTGTTTTTTCTGTATCAAATTAGGTGATGATTTATTGTGATTCAACTGCTTAGTTTTGAGTCAATCCTCATCAATCCATATTTAATGAAAAATGCTACTCATAGCGCATTGCATCTAGGTGATAGTCATGGGGGTGAAGCACAAGTACTTCGTGAGAGGTTGCCCCTCATGGTACTACACTGGCCTGTGCTTAAAAATGGAGTTCCTTCCATAATCAAGCCCACTTAATAGAGCTCCCTAGCTTATTAATTTTCATATAAGTGGTGTTTTCATGTGTACGGAATTATGTTATGATTTACTAGGATTTAAGAATATTGTTTCTAGTCAATCTTCATTGACCCATATTTCATGAGCTCACAAGAATCCATTTCTCATAACCATGGATGGCCCCACTTAGCATTCATTGCATCTAAGTGATGCTCATAAAGGTGAAGCACTGGAAGTTCTTGTGTGATAACTTATCCCGGTACTACCCTGGCTTAAGTTTGTTTATTATGATCCTCTGTTAAATTATTTCTACATTCCCATGGAAAAATAGATCAAATTTTCCTTTATGAATAATGAATAATTGTTGATTAACCAGTCTGGTTTATCTGCTAGTTTTTTTGGCTATCAGATAGCATCTGCTTACTTTACTTAAAGCAGTAGAATCAGGACTTAATGAAGAAAGAGAGTCTCCTCAGACATCCCAATTGCATTACTGAGGGAAACCTGGTCAAAAGAAGTCATCAAACTCAAGGAACTAAAAAATATGGCAAACCCAAGACCTGCAAAAAAGGATATATCTATCTGTTTATTCTTTTGTTAAAGGTTATCTAGGTTTAGGAACCAAACACCTGCAAAAATTTGAGTGACAATGTCGGTCACTGCTTGTTATAACATCAATATGGGATCTCCAAGTATGACAGAGGCAAATGAAATTGCATATTCACTACCCCAAACTGCAGCCAAACAACATCACTCCAGTGAAATTATCACCCAGAAAACTGTAGAGCTCATTCACAGAATAATTTACAGAGATTAGTAGGTCTTGAGATGCTGACTTACTTATCCACCATAATTATCACAACCTGTGGAAATTCATCTACTGCAATTCCAAGGCCAGCTGAAAATTGCACCTGATGAAAATTTCTGGATGTGAATGAAGTTTTGAAATTCACGGATGAAGATTTTGTTTAATTGCCTTCCTAACTAGAGCAGTTTTTTTCCATAATTTGCCCTTGATATTGTTTCCTGATAACTCTCTGATTCTTCTATTTAGAGAGCATTATATACTCACTTCTATCTACAGTAGATGCTCCATTGTATAAAAAATGAGAAATTGGTTGAGTTACTTGCTAAAATGTTTCTGAATGTTAACCATTGAAGGCTACAGGCAATTCACTGAGTTCACTGCTAATGAATTCCTGAAAGTTAGTTCTGTGCTCAGCTAAAATTGCGGAACGGGACATTTGATAGATCGGGAAATAGGCAGCTCTATCTCTTCCTTTCCTTGATAGGAAATTGTGAAAAGGTTCTGGCAATAGAAGCACAGTCTCCATGATGGAGCTTCAATGTGCCAAATTTTTGGTGCTTTTTTATTCATGTGTAAAATCAAAGTCTATGCATGAGTTTTGATCTGGTGCAATTTTCAGCTGACATTGGAATAGCAGTAGACGAATTTGGGATGGATAAGCCATTTTCTAACAATATTCAACAATCTGTCCCAGTTGCAGAAAGATTAACTCAATGAATTTTATATCTATATGTAGGTTTGTCACTCTGTTCAATTGAAAAAACTACAACTCTCTCTCTCTCTCACACATATTATTTGTGTACTGATAATGTATCTCCTTTTTGCCAAAAGAGCATGAACACTTATGATTGCCCTACATGATTCCTCATTCATTGTGAAGGTTAAATACATAAGTTCAAATTCCTGACCATGGATTCTTCACTCCCAAGCTACAGATGCATAGATATTTGATAATAACTGATAGTCTAGATCACATCATTAAAGCAGACTTGTTTCAAATTGGTGCAGAGCACATCTTCACCGCTTTTTCACATTCCAATTTTCTTACTGTCATGGACGCATATGCAAATGCAATACATATTGAATTTCAAAACCCATCCTGGATAGGGTGACCTTCGCATAACAATCCTTCACGTACCTTCCTCTCAATAGGTATTATAGAGCACGGAATTTCATCACATGCCATCTACTTATATAAATCATTACCTAATTTACCTTAATATGAATGAAGTTGTAGATACCATTTAAACATTTTTCTTGTCCACTCCACATTAAGTAAGCTTTGTCTAGTTGATTATCCTTTACTAAAGAAGGGGAAAAAGAGAGGTGCATTCAAACTGCTACTCCATAGGTTAATTTATACCAGAGGCAAGAGATGTCCATTATGTACGAGTTTTATTGGTGAATGGCAAATTTCATAGGGCAAATAATCCATGAGTGGTCCAAACGAGGTTTATGGGTATCAATGTGAGATGCTGCTCATTTCTTCTATGTTATTTTTCAAAAAATGACAATACTGTTATTGGCAATTTTCTATTTGAGATGTTGTTACAATGAATTGCTGTAAGCAGTATTTACTAAATGCATTTGTTTTTTTAGTGTTTTTTCCTTAAGGTGTTCTTGTACTATAGTTAATACACTTGGATTCTTCATGCTAGACTCTTGGTCCCTTGCACTTCTTTCCTTACCTTGTTCATTAATACACAGGGAAGCTGGTAAGAGTATAATTTAGATCCCAAACCTCTAGATCCATATTGAGTAGATCTGATTTCAGGCGCATAGGGGCGGGCAGCAAAGCAAACAGGAGTAGAGACAGTTTTTCCCGTTCCAGATCAAGCTCCAATTGGAGAACTGGTTGTTTTGCTCCCAGATCTGAATATAGATCATCCAACCGGCTCACCCACCTTATTATCTCTAGACCTATAGGGTAAACTTAGGAAGACAACTTAAAGGAGCTCCTCTCACTACCTGTTATTGAACAGACAAATCTGGATCAACTAGGTCGCAAAGGAGTTAGGTCTGGCAAGAGGATTTCTTTCCTATTTTTACAACAAAAGATAAAAGTTTCAATAACAATCTTTTCCCATTCAGTTCTTAAATGAATTGTAAGATTTGAGCAAGATATGTGAAATCAATGTTTATTACATTTCATTCTCTCGCTCTCTCTCTATATATATATTCATTGAAGCTTTCTGATACAAATGGTTGCTTTCCAGGATTTAGCCATTGATGCAACTACAACTGTGAGTGTTGACATTGGGAATGGTATGCACGAGGTTGATATAAAGAAATTTGTTAAAGTTGAGAAGGTTCCTGGGGGCCAATTGGAAGATTCCTGTGTTCTCAAGGGTGTTATGTTTAACAAGGATGTTCTAGCACCTGGTAAAATGAGGAGAAAAATATTCAACCCAAGAATCATTCTTTTGGATTGTCCACTAGAGTACAAAAAGGGAGAAAACCAGACAAATGCAGAGCTGATTAAAGAAGAGGACTGGTATGTGCACAGTTGTTAAACTTTGCAACTTTATTTGAAGTTTAGTGTTGGTTTCAATTTGCATCTATTAGCATTTTGTAGTAGTGTATTATGGTTTTCTTACCATCCTTGTTCTGCCTATAGGATCTACATACCAAAATTCTGTGAATTTTTGATAAAGCCAAAAAGTCCAAAAGACTATCTAAATACAAACAAAAGGCTTGCTCATGAGAGCAGAGGACTGCACACTTGCCAATTACTGATAGATTTATCACATTTACCCCGTCAAGTTCTTACATGACATGATGTTTTTGATCTAGTAATTCCCCGAAGAGGGATCACAAGGGAGACTTGAAATGTTGGAATAAAAAACCTGTACATGGTTGTATCCGAACATATACTATTATATTAACTCTATGATAATCTCAAACCTTTAATTATGCCAAGAAGTGTAACCTACAGTGAGATTAAGGGTGGAGTGTAATGGCATGACCCTGTTCACAAAAACTCTTCATATTCAACAAAACAAATATTAAACAAAAACCTTTGCTGACAGAGAAATGAAATTATGAACGGTGGCTTTTTGAGAAGTATTAAGGAAAATTTACTATCCTTTTCAAAACAAAAATAAAACAAAAGTAGTAAGGAAACATAGAGAGCTTAAACTGTAATAAAAATAGGAAGTAAAGCTATTGAAATAGCTATGTACTTAAAGATACACAGTAAATAAGTTGTTTTCATTCAGTTTTTAAACTTTTTTAGAAAAGTAGAATCTCTTCAAGTATAAATAAATAAATAAAATAATGTATAGATGAAATAAAATAGCTCTTAAATAAAAGTTAAAATTTATGTGTACATTTGTGTATGTAGCAAATAAAATAGCTCTGAAGTCAAATAAAAGAATCCTTAAGTAAATAAAATAGTTTGTCTTTTTTACCTATCTACTTACCTTTTATGTTGTCCATTTGTGTGTATCTAGTGATTTAGATAAATATTAAGATAAAAAAGTTCCATCTTTTTTAATTTTTCTACTTATTTATGTTGTCCATTTGTGTGTACATAGTGATTTAAATAAATATTAAACTTAATATTGCTTCTGCACTAGTGAAATACTTATGTGCTTAAATAACTTGTTTTTATTATATAAAAGTTGACATTTATACGTCCATCTATATATGCAGTAAATAATATAGTTCTGAGCTTAAATAAAATAGCTCTTAGGTGATAGGTAAAATTTGTACGTCCATGTGTGTGTCTTTTTTAATCTATCTACTTAACTGTTTATGTGTCCATGAGTGTGTACATAGTAGTTTAAATATTAAAACATAGTATTCATCTAGAAAAATAAAATAGATCTTCAAGTAAAAGTTAAAGTAAACTAACATAGATATCTTAAACACATCTATCTAATAGATGCCAGAGAAATATCAGGCTGAGGTGGCTATACTGCTATTTAGGATAGATAGTTGCCTCGAGACTGATATTTCTCAGCATCTTTTAGATAGGATGTATTTAAGATACCTATGCTAGTGTACCATCTAGCTGTATCCTGCCCTATACATGCAGGCTCATCCAGAAGTGCGAAAGAAGGTAGAAGACCAAATATAATCTTCAGAAAACGCGACCATTTTGAACAAAACTTCTTTGCCTCTGTGAAAGAGGAAATTGAATAAAGTGTTTATTGCATGCTGATTTCTGTATTCGATTGTGTAAGAATTTTTGCATCAACGTTTTGGATCACACTTTGTGATCCATCATCAGGATGAAGAAGAGAGCATAAGGAGTGAAACGTGATATCCATCATCAGGATGCAAAAATTCTATCACAATCAAATCCAGAAATCAGCATGCAATAATCAATATGGATTGTGGAAACTTGATATCATTTATTGAATAAAGTGTTGTTTATTGAAGATTGAATAAATTTGTAGAAATTGATTACAAACCAAGAAGAGGGTAGAAAGAAAAATCTGGTGCTAAACGAAGAAAATCACTGCCTAGGACGTTAGTGTGTTGCACAGATGTCTGTGCTAAGCATTAAGGCCATATGGCCAGAATACCAGAAAGCTTCCAGAAAGTGAATTTGTCTTGGAAAATAAATGTGGCCTAAACAAAGGTGAATCAGAAGACACCAGGTAGACACCAGATAATAGCAAAAGTGAAAACAATAAAGATTTAATTAATTTATTTAATGAGAATGAAGAATTGGCAAAGAAAGAGAAGAGGAAGATATCACCAAATTCTGAAGAAGATGGATGTCTTCACTCGAAGAAATCTGTAGGTACAAAGTACAAGAAAATAACTGGGGCTGTTTTGGGGTTTGCCTTTAGGTCAGACTACCTCCACAACAGTCAATGATAGAGAAATAAAAATATTGTGTGTGAGAGTGCTCCTATTCCAAGTGTGTTTGGGAATGGTAAGAGCTGTGATTGTGCATTGGTGAAAATTAAAATGAAAGGTAAAAGGGAAGTGAGGATCCCAAGGTGGTTATGGGCACAACAACAAAAGAGCTACAATAACCCATGAACGGTTGAGAAGACAATAACAATGAGAATAAAAGAACAATATCCCCTGAGAAGGCTTGAAAAAGCCAAGGAGACAAGATAGCTTGAAGAAGAATGCTGTAGGAGAAATCATACAAAACAGATTTGTAGGAAGTTGCGAAAATGCTGGAGATAGCTTAAGAGTACCAAAGTTGGTAGAAGAGAGTGAGAGAGTTCAAATTAGAGCCAAGAGATTGTTCCAAGTGAAAGAACCATTTCGATTTGTCTTGAGGTGTTTCCACTGACTTGGGAAGGTGACAAGTGGCGAAAGCTCCGAAATTATTACACAGGTAATTGGTAAATAAATCGATGTATTAAACAATGAGCAAGACGCTCAATAAATAGTTTACAAGATTTACAAAAAAGGGAAAGTTTCTAAAAAGAAACTCCAGATAAGATCAGAGACGATCTTATCACTAAATTACAATAATTTACAATATTGAGCATTAATAAATAAATAATAAACATTATTTTAATACCCTCCCTTAATGCTCAATCTATCTACTACACCAAGATGCCCCCAAAATTTTACAAACTTATCTGTACTGAGCGACTTGGTGAGAATATCTGCTGTCTGATCCTCTGTCGGAACATACAGCAACTGAACTGATCCGTCCTCAACCAGCTTTCGAATGAAATGACAGTGAGTTTCCACATGCTTGGTTCGCTCATGGAAGACCGAATTCTTGGCAAGTTTGAGAACTCCCTGATTATCACAGAACAAGGGAGTCAGACCTGCTTGAGATATTTGCATATTTGCAAGCATCCGGTGAAGCCAACTGCCTCACATGTTGCTTTTACTGCTCCCCGATACTCTGCTTCTGTCGAGGAGAGAGCCACTGCCTGCTGCTTCTTACTAGTCCATGTGACTGCACCGGATCCCAAACTGAACACATACTTAGATGTTGATTTCCTGTCATCAACTGAACCTGCCCAATCTGAATCTGTGAACCCACCGAGTTTAGGATCGTGACTCCGAGTGTACAAGAGTCCAAAATCAGTAGTGCCCTTCACATAACGCAGCACACGCTTTGCTGCTACCCAATGATCAGCCTTGGGGGCTGTCATGAAACGTGATATGTAGCTCACTGCAAAACTCAAGTCAGGTCTAGTAGCAGCAAGATAGATGAGGCTGCCCACTAGTTGCCTGAACAATGTTTCGTCTACCACAGGTGAATCGGACTTAGCTGACAACAAGCCCTTTTTCCATGGGTGTAGAGGCAGGTTTGCAATCTTGCATTCCGGAACTTATCCGAGACTTTGAGCATACTTGGTAGGAGATGAAAATCGCTGCTCTCATGCCAAACCTCAACACCTAAACAATAATCGGGGGAGGCCCGTCTGTCATGTCAAAAGTTTGTGCACAAGTCCTGTTTGATCTCGGTGATCAAATGTGCCGAACTGCCAGTAATGATCAAGTCATCCACGTAGACAACAACAAGCAAGATCTCATTACCAGTATTCTTGACATACAGGTTCGAGTCAGATGGACTCCTCTGAAAGCCATGATCTGTGAGGTACGTGTCAATCTTAATGTACCAAGCCCGAGGAGCCTGTTTCAGGCCATAGAGTGCTTTGACCAATCTGCACACCTTCTGTTCTTGACCAGCAACTTTGAAACCTGGAGGCTGCGTCATGTATACTTCCTCCTTCAACTCACCGTTGAGGAAGCACTCTTCACATCCATCTGATGGACCTTCCAACCAAATTGGGCTGCTAAGGCAAGGACAAGCCGTATGGTACTCATTTTGGCTGTAGGAGCAAAGGTCTCCTCATAGTCAATACCTTCTTTATGTGAGAACCCCCGTACAACTAGACGAGCTTTGTACTTGTCAAGGGTTCCGTCAGCTTTGTACTTCACCTTGTACACCCATTTGCAACTAATGGGCTTCTTCCCTAGAGGAAGATTGGAAAGTACCCAAGTGTGATTCTTCTGAAGACTCTGGTATTCTGATTCCATTGCCTTTTCCCACTCAGGTATCCCTTTTGCCTTTGAATATGTCTGAGGCTCATAAACATTGTGGATGCTGGCCATGAGAGCAAAATTTATTGTAGACTGCTGTTTGCTCTTGTTTCTGGATGATCTACCCTCAATGAGCTCATCAGCACGAAGGTCACTGATAGTCTTAGCCCACCATTTCGGCCGGAGAGTAGAAGTGCCAACATCAGATGTAACAGGAGCTGGATTTGGTTGAGGATCTGGAACAGGTTCAACAGGAGGATGTTCATTATCATCTTGAGGAAACTCAGGTTGAGCATCATCAAAGACTAGGTCTTCGTCACCCCTCCCATCAGGTGAACCTAACGGAAGTCGGACGCCCACATTAGGAGCCTATAGAGGCTGATCCTCTGAATTCTGAACAGGTGGAGAAGAGTGAAATGGACCTCGTTCCTCATCAAAAACAACATCTCGACTGAAGATTAGACGAGCAGTGTCTATATCAATCAACCTATATGACTTGTGGTTGTCGCTGTACCCTGTGAACATGAGTTTATGGCTCTTGGAGTCCAGCTTAGTGTGCTTGGCCTCTGGAATCCAAACATACACAAGAGAGCCGAAAACTTTCAAATGACTGATCCTAGGTTTGCGACCAGACCAAACTTCCTCAAGAGTCTTCCCGTTAACAGCATGAGTGGGTGACCTATTAAGGAGATAGATTGAAGTATTGACTGCTTCTGCCCAAAACTTGGTAGGAACACTCCTGTGTTGCAACATAGAGCGAGCCATCTCAACAATCGTACGATTGCGTCGCTCTACAACACCGTTTTGCTGAGGAGTGTAGGGTGTGGTTAACTGACGTTTTATCCCATGAGTATCACAGAAGTTGGAGAACGCACTAGAACAGAATTCCCCCCCATTATCGACCTAAAGAGTTATAATGCAAAACTGGACTCTTTTTCAACCAAGGCCTTAAACTTCTGAAATACATTAAAAACTTCTGATTTCTGCTTAAGAAAGTACACCCACATTTTCCTACTATAATCATCAACAAAGAGAAGAAAGTACTTGCAACCAGTTACAGAAGAAATAGACATAGGGCCACAAATATCAGCATGAACTAATTGAAGTACCTTAGAAGCCGCCAAGAGTCGCCATCCCTTGAACAGGTGTGCGTGCTGCTGACAAGCACCACAAACGCCCTGATGCGAGTCTGAATGTCAGGTAAGCCATCTACAAGTCCCTCCCGAGCAAGCTGAGAGAGATAGTGCACGTTCAAGTGCCCGTACCGCTGGTGCCAAAGACTGGTGACAGCTGAATTTCTGGCTGCCAAGGCTAACTCTGGAGAATCCCCAGTGTCCACAACCCTGTAAAGGCCATGATCCTCTATCCCAACGGCCACCGTTGTGCGAGTTTTGCGATCAACAATTGAACATCTATGCAAGCTGAATACCACATCCATCTGGGGAGAATGCCGCATTATCTGACTAACTGAGAGAAGATTGAGCTCGATATCAGGTACATAATACACGTTGAGGAATATGAGATCCCTCCCGCCAGACTGAACCTGAACAGTGCCTGTGCCGACAACTGTGTATTCCTCACCTCCAAAAATCACTGAGTCAGTGCAAGGGGAAAAGTCTGTGAACCAGTCACGCCCATGTGAGAAATGACGCGAGGCACCAGAATCTATGTACCAAGCAGAGGATTTGACATGGTCTGCGGGCCTTTTTGCCATGAGTGCATAAAAGGCAGATTCCTTCTGCTTAGAGTGCTTGGCGACATTCGCTTTTTGCTGAAACCCTCCCTGCTTCTTTTGCTCAGAAGCCAAACGAGCACGGCAATCTTTCTTGATGTGGCCAAATTTATGACAGTAGTTACACTGAACATTTTTCTTCTTCGGACTGGTGGAGGTTTGACTTGAGCCTTTCTGCTGTGAAGGCTGACCTTTCCCTTGATGCTTCGGATGGGTTTTAGCTACAAAGGCCTGCTCCGTGGAGGATGATGATTCACTGCTACCAAACTGTTGTCTCCAGCGATCCTGCTGCAACAGGAGAGTGCACAAATTTGGAAACTTAAGATCAACATTAGCAGACGTAATGTTGAGAGTCTCTATGAAGTGTTCATAGAACTTTGGTAGACTCTTCAGGGTGATCACGACCATGTCTTCCTCCATTTTCCGACCAATCGCCTCCAACTGATCTCTGATCTCCTGGATTTTATTCAGGTGTGCTTGTAGAGTTGTCGTCTCATCCATCATGATAGAAAATAGCATATTCTTCAAGAAAAACGCATGGCTTTTGTCAGAAGTTTCATGCAAACCCTTCAAGTGATCCCAGATCTCCTTAGCTGATTTTCCAAGTGGAATCTGAGGGAGCTGATCATCAGTAACCGAAAGCTTAATAAGCATGACGGCTTCACCATTCTGCTCATCAAACTTCTCCTGATCCTTACCCGCCGTTTCGGGATGAGTAGCTTTGCCGAGGATCATCTAATCAAGGCAGCGGTATTCAAAAATTGTCAACATCCGCTGCTTCCAGGTGTTGTAATTTTTGCCATTAAATCTTTGACTGCTCTCCAGCATTAAATTACTTAAACTGGCCATCTTCACGCTTTTTGAGGCACGAAAAATGAGGTACTGAGAAGAGGCTGATGCACGAAACTCGAGGCACAAATTGCAATGCAAAAAATAGAGGCAGATTCAGGTAGACTGCAGAAAGTACAGTGTACGGGTGGCACAAAATTTGAGGCACGGAAAACGATGCACCTAGAAAATTCGGAGACCAACCTAGTTGAGTTCTCGAAAAACCCACTAGGAATCTGTAATCGAAAAAATTTTCTGACTTGAGATAGATGGTCAAAAACCTGGCCAAAGTTGCAAGATGCCCTAGGCGGCCATGAGAGCTCAAAAATTTGCAGAAATGAGCTCAAAATTCTCACGGACTCGTGGAAAACAGAGAGTAGAACCCTAGGCAACCTTCAATCCGCGGCCAACAATACACGTGCACAACAATCCGCGGCCAAACGAGCTCTACAAGGTGCGGACGTGACTGAGAAAGCAAAAAACCTGTCTTATAGAGAATTCGCAGCTTCAAAACGTGACCTTCAGAGAGAAATATCGCGGCTAGGAACATATGATTGATGCGTGCTAGGAAGAGCACAAGACAAATGCGGGAAAGATCAGGAAGAATGTCGCTTGAAAAACACGATCCTTCAACGAAAACGCGGGCTAGAGATTCTTCAAATCGCGAGCAGAAAATCACGTGGAAGCAAAACACGAACACGCGAGCACAGCCACGAAATTTTTAGCAACTCTCACGAACTGACCAAGAGTCGAAGGGATCACAAACCCACGGACACGCGAGCACAGCCACGAAATTTTCAGACAAGCCACGAAAATTATCCAAAATAATTTTCGAATGATGCCCTTCGAAAACAAAAATTCTCAAATTCGTCAGAGAACACACCAGGAAATTACCAAAAATAATTTTCGAAAAAAATTGAAACAAAATAATTTCAAAAAAGAAATTATAAATTTTTCGAAAAATTTTTATTCCCTGTGGTCTGATACCATATTACACAGGTAATTGATAAATAAATCGATGTATTAAACAATGAGCAAGACGCTCAATAAATAGTTTTCAAGATTTACAAAAAACGGAAAGTTTCTAAAAAGAAACTCCAGATAAGATCGGAGACGATCTTATCACTAAATTACAATAATTTACAATATAGAGCATTAATAAATAAATAATAAACATTATTTTAATAGAAATGACCACCAAAAGAGAAAATGTCATAGGATGCTAGTGTGTCATGCTAGTGTCTAGACAATTTGAGCTCTAAAATGACGAGACACTAGAGAATCACAAAGATAACACAAAGGTTGACAAAAAGAGAACATAGGAAACAAGGCCTTCAACCATAGGAAAGAAAAAGGCTGATGCAAGGGCTAAAATGAACGTAGAGAAACACTAAGGAATGGACACCAAAGTGAGCACAAATCATAGCATGAAATTGCAAGGGTATCAATTTTCTAGATTACAACTTGGTACTAGAAACCTTTGTCCCTATGCACTATTGGCTCATGTCTCCAGTTTGGATGTCAAATAATGTAAATAATGCCTAGTTCTAAAATGTGGCTGTCACCCTACCTCTCCTTGTCACACATACATATCTGTAAACAAAACTGCCACAGATATTAAAATGCAACTGGGATCCTACAAGGACTTTCATGTAATGTCCCCTTCTCAAACCTGATCGATCATGTGACCGTTGGCCTTTTTCTGGAAACCCGAAGGCTAGTCGAAAGGTAAAATTAGGGTTTCCTATTTTTGAGGAGGTCTTTGCTCAGAGATGATGGATTCAATGGCGGATTCTTTCTGGGTTTTCAGAGAGCTTCGCAGTGGTATGTTCATCTCGGCATTCAGAGCACTTTTTGGAATTTACTATTTTTAGTAAATTCTATTTTTGGCAGCTTTCCAGTTGGGTTCAGCTTGGTTGACTTCCTGCTTCAGTTTGGTCAGTTGACTTGCTCAGTATTGGCTTCAGGGCACTTCCGAAGAAATAAGTCAAGTCATTTAATTTAAAGTCACGTTTAAATATTATATTTTGACGTTGACCCTTGGCCTAGTTGATTGACTTAATGTTGTTTTAAAAAGGTGGTCTTTTGAGGGTGGCGCCCTCATTAAGGAATATTTTAATTATTACTAAGTCAAAGCAAGCTTATGTTGGGCGCATTTATCAAAGCATGGCATTTAATTAAAATATCACATATTGAACCTTGAAGAAGAAAGTACGCCATCTTTGAGGAGATTAGGGTTTGGCTTGAAAGTGATTTTAGGGTTAAGTGAAGTCAACTGGAAAATTATAAAAGGAAGGCCTTGAGCTTCATTTCATTATCTTTGGTCGACTATACTGTTATGCTGCCGGATTGGCTCTGGAACTGCTTCGAGGAATGAAGGCCTCCTAGCTTGGGCATCGCTTCGTGTTTGCAAGACAACATCTAGTGGTGATTCTTTGTACTGTGAGTTGCATTTAAGTTCGTGCATTGTAAACATCATTGTAATTCTTTAGTTTCTGATTTCTGCATATTAGAGGGTTCCAAAGTTGCATTTTAGTTACAGCAGATCCATGTTTTTACTCATATCTCAAAAAAGACAAAAAATATAGTTCTGGGTAGTATCTCTTTTCAGTAGTTTGTCAAGGGCGAATCTTCATCTAGAATTTCAGGATTTATAGCAAAGTGTGGAATTTTTAAAGTAAAGTCGAATTCCTGCTGGGGCCGTACCTTTTTGGTGCTGTCTTGGGATTCGTGCAAATTGAAATTGTTGCATTTTGATCAGTTTAAGGGTTCAATATTGGTCGCCTAGGTTCTCCAAGTGCATTGCAATTTACGGTATATAAATCGGATGTCTATTGAGGAAGTTATGAACAATTCTTCCATTTTGTAAGCTGCTGGTCATATGATTAAAGTGCAGATCTGATTGTGACAGTTCTAGCAATCTGCATTTTCCTGATTTGTAATTGGCATTGTGGTTTACTTAGAGCTTGTAGCAGATACATTGTTGAATACTCTATTTGGAAAGAATTTGATATATTGACATTGCAGGCAATAGTTATATTTTGTAAACTGGCAGTAGTACTGACCAGTATCCTTTAATATTGCTTTGTCATTATTTGTAATTCACGTTCTTGCTTTCAGTACTAGTTTGAAATAGTTATAACTCCGCCCTATGGTAGCTACTTCCCATTCTGGGTGAGCAAGCACATTCTGGGTGTTGAGTAGTTTTCAGCTTTCAGCATTTCATTTCAAGCTTTGCTTTCTGTAATCACTCCGTCATATGGTCGCCCCTCACTCCGCATTGGATTGGGTAGCACATACTTGACGTTGAGTTCCCTTTCAAGCATTTAGAGTAGAAGACCCTCTGACCAATGCTCGCCATCATCGGCGCCATACTGGTTAGAGTTGTTTCCGTACGTTTGGGTTTATCATCTAACCTTAACGGGTACTTGCTTGTAATGTTGTAATCTGTTAATTGAAAAACGAAAAAATTTGGCTCGGAATATTTCAGTGGTATCAGAGCCACGCATCCTGCCATCCTGTGAAATCAGCCTTCTATGAGTGACAGAGAACAGAGGTACTTGGCAAGAGTATACAAGAGGGATACAGTTCAGACACAGTTGTATCAAGCTCCAGAAGGTCAGACAGCATCAGAGGTTTTGAGGGCTAATTGGGAGCTTTCACAGGAAACAGAAATGGGGGATAATGAAAGGACTTTAGGTGGCAATGAAAGAAATGAAAGGATTTTTGGTGGCAATGAAAGAAGTTCAGGCAACAGAGGTGACAGTGGGAAGGGTATAGACAATTCGGCCAATCTAGGTCAAGGGCTTGATAAGAAGATGGATGCTTTGTTGGATATGTTCTCTCTCATGTTAGGGAGATTGGGTCCAAATACTCCACAAAACAATACAGTGCATGCCGGTGAGCATAGTGCTACCAACCAGCACAATGGTCATGTTGCCCAACCTTCAGTTAGCCGCACCTACATTTCTGCTAGACCACTCAAACCCACGTTTTTGGCACCAGCAAACCCACATCCCGATCCCGAAGAAAATGCTTCATCTTTGGAGAGAGTGAGGATAGGCCGTACGGAGTATGACACCCTTCCTGATGAGGTCAAACTTGACATGTCCTTCAATGATTACATGGAGTATAGAAGGAAGGATAGGGGCCAAGGGAGAAATTATGACCAAAGAAGAACTCCAGCACAAGGAGACTTGTATCAAGCTATCAACAAGGTTACGCTTGCCCATTTTGATGGAAGCGATAATAATTTTGCCCGAGCTTGGATACAAAAGCTAGACAACTATTTGGCTCTTAGGCCAATGGCTGAAGAAGAAGCGATTAGATTCGCTACGCTACACCTATATGGGGTGGCGCATGAGTGGTGGTACCATGGCCTAGTCACCTTAGGTCATGGGTCTATCACTAGCTACGATGAGTTCACCAATAGACTCATTGAGAGGTTCGAGAAGAAGGACCCAGAAGTGCATTTTAGGGAGTTGGCACAGT
The DNA here is from genome assembly GCA_007258455.2 of Sequoia sempervirens. Lineage (NCBI taxonomy): Eukaryota > Viridiplantae > Streptophyta > Pinopsida > Cupressales > Cupressaceae > Sequoia > Sequoia sempervirens. The sequence continues at coordinate 278,736 of VDFB02263788.1, forward strand.
TGAGACAGTATGGCACTGTTGATGCCTACATAGTTGAGTTTCAAAGACTTTCAGTTATGGTCACTGGAATCACGGAGAGAAGATTAGTGATCCTATTCAGCGAGGGATTGATGGAGCCACTCAAGGGTTGGATCAAAGCTTTTGATCCACCATCCTTACAAGAAGCAATGAAAAAAGCTAGAAACATGGAGTGGGCTGCTCCCAAAGCAAAATTCCATTCCAAACCAGCATTCCACAAGGGGGATAGAGGGAAAAAGTTTCATCAAAAGCCTCACCATAAGGAGTTTAAACCACAGAAACCTCATGGCACAAGATTGGATCCAGAGACTATCAATGAACTCCGAAGAAAGGGGTTATGTTTCCGTTGTTGGGAAAAATGGTCCCAAGATCATGTGTGCCCAAAGGGTGCTAAAATCCATCAAATTGAGTTCTATACAGCTGAAGAAAGCAATTCTGATTTTTCTGATCAGCAAGCTGATTTTGAGGACAGCGATGAAGAAAAAACTCCAGAAGAGTCTGAAAGTGAAAAAGAAAGTGGTGGTACATTGGCTCAACTTTCGAGCTTCCAAAAGAATGAGTCTTTCAAAGTTCGTGGGATGATCAAAGGGCAGCGTATTGTTGCTTTAATTGACACTGGAGCAACACATAACTTCATAGACGAAGTTGTGGTGGCAAAGAAAGGGTTGCAAACAGAAGACTTTGAAGGTTTCAGAGTTATGGTTGCTGATGGGTTTCACATCTCATGCACCAAGAGGATTCCCAACATGTCAATGCAATTGGGCAATTACGAAGTCAAGGATGACTTCTATGTGGTTAATATTGGAGATACGGATGCTGTCCTTGGCATTCAATGGCTGCGATCTCTTGGAGAGATCTCTTTAAATCTGCAAACCATGGAACTCAAATTTCAATCCGATGGAAAGAAGGTGGTGTTGAGAGGAATGTCAAATGGTGGCCCTCGGATTGTGTCATTCAAGAGGATGGCAAGGTTGATACGTCATGACTAAGTGGAGTGGGCTGCGGAGTGCATGATTCTTCCAGCTAGTCCAGCTGAAACGAAAATAGAGCATCCTCTAGATATTCAGTCTTTACTCACCAAGAAGAGTAAAGTGTTTGCGGATTTACCTCCTGGACCCCCTCCTGATCGAGGTTCATAACACATCATAGAGCTCAAGGAAGGGGCTAAACCGGTGATCACAACTCCATATCGGTATTCGAAGAGGCAAAAGGATGAGATCGAGAAGAATATTCGAGAACTTTTGGAGATGGGTTTCATACGCCCAAGCAAGAGCCCTTTGCATCTGCAGTGGTTCTTGTGAAGAAGGAGGATGGTACCATGCGCATGTGCGTGGACTATCGTGCCTTGAACCAAAGCACCATAAAGAACAGATACCCCATTCCCAGAATAGATGAGCTCATTGATGAGCTGCATGGGGCTAAGTTATTTTCAAAAATTGATCTGAGGTCGGGTTACCATCAGATACGAATGAGGGGATCAGATGTGGAAAAGATAGCTTTCAGATGTCACTATGGCCATTTTGAATTCTTAGTCATGCCATTTGGGTTGACTAACGCTCCGGCTACCTTTCAGTCTTGCATGAACCGTGTCTTTCAGAATCAGTTACGAAGGTTTGTGCTGATATTTTTTGATGATATTCTGATCTACAGCAAGACTTGGGAAGATCACCTCAAGCACTTGGAGGAAGTGCTTAGTATCATGGAATCTGAGAGCTTATTTGCAAAAGCTTCCAAATGTGAATTTGGAATGGAGGAGTTATTGTACCTTGGCCACATAATCAGTGCTGAGGGAGTGAAGGTGGATCCGGAAAAGATCAAAGCAGTAGTTGATTGGCCACCTCCTGAGAGCTTGACTCAGTTGAAAGGTTTTCTGGGTCTTTGTGGTTTTTATCGGAGATTCGTAAAGGGGTATTCACAGAATGCTGCTCCCCTTACTGATCTCACCAAAAAGGGAGCCTTTGCTTGGTCAGAAAAGGCTCAAATTGTTTTTGATAAGTTCAAGAAGATCATGAGCTCGTGTCCAGTTTTGGCTATTCCGGATTTCTCCAAGCCATTCGAGCTGCAATGTGATGCATCGGGTGAAGGAGTGGGGGCTGTCCTGATGCAAGACAAACACCCTATCGTGTTTGAGAGCAGAAAATTACGGGGTGTTGAAAGGACATACTCAATCTATGACAAAGAAATGCTTGCCATTATGCATGCATTAGCCAAGTTCAGGCAGTACTTGGTGGGGAACAAGTTCGTGGTTAAGACGGACCACAATAGCCTCAAGCATTTCATGCACCAGAAAGACCTAAATGAGAGGCAACAGAAATGGGTGAGTAAGCTTCAAGCTTACGACTTTGACATTGAATATGTCAAAGGGAAAAATAATGTCGTGGCCGATGCTCTCTCCAGAAGGCCTCATCTTAGCTCATTGTGTGAGCTTACTGCAATTGGAGAGACATGTTGCTTGCTGATTATGCCAAAAATCAGTTTGCAACCAGCATTCTGGAAGGTACTTTCCATGATGAAAGGTACCAGGTGGTTGAGGGATTGATCCAGTATAAGGGAAGAATCTTTCTGGTGGCTGATTCTAAGCTTAAGAAGAAGATTCTTTTGACTTTTCATGACATTCCAGTTGCTGGTCACCAAGGTTTTTTCAAGACCTATAGGCAGATCCGAGAAAGGTTTTCTTGGAAAGGATTGAAAGGTGAAGTTCAACGCTACATTCAGGAATGTCCTGTTTGTCAAGCGAATAAAAATGAGCATACATTACCAGCCGGTTTGCTGCAACCACTTCCTATTCCCAATCAAAAATGGGAAAGTATCTCGATGGATTTCATCACTGGGTTGCCCAAGGCCCAAGGGAAGGAATGTATTTACGTGGTAGTTGACAGATTAACCAAATTTGCTCATTTCTTTGCCATTACCAGCACGTTTTCTGTAGCCCAAGTTGCAGATTTGTTCTTTCGAGAAGTGTTTAGGCTGCATGGGTTGCCAAAGAATATTGTGAGTGATAGGGACAGCAAGTTCCTAAGTACCTTTTGGTAGGAAGTTTTCAGAATGAGTGGTACTGTGCTCACTCCAAGCACGAGTTATCACCCCCAAACTGATGGACAAACAGAAGTGGTGAACAAGTGGTTGGAAGGCTACTTGAGAAATTATGTGTCAGAACAGCAGAGAGCTTGGGTCAAGTGGCTGCATATAGGCGAGTACTGCTACAACTCTACTTTTCATATGTCAATTAAGATGTCTCCTTTCTTGGCACTTTATGGGTATGAAGCACCTAGTTTTGCAGATTTGGTGTTTGGTGAAAGCAAAGCACCCCTAGCCAAGGATTTATTGCAGCATAGTCAAGACATAATGAAATCCTTGAAGGATAATTTGCATATTGCACAAAATCAGCAGAAGTTGTATGCTGATCAGAGGCGTGTTGAGCGTTCTTTTGAGGTTGGGGATATGGTCTATCTTCGTTTACAACCTTATAGACAGTCTACTCTCAAGAAGAGTGGAGCTGAGAAGCTCAAACCTCGCTTCTATGGGCCATTTAGGGTCATCAGAAAAGTTGGGGCAGTAGCTTATGAATTAGAGCTACCTTCAGATAGCAGAGTGCATAACGTCTTCCACGTGTCTCGCCTCAAGAAAGCACTTGGACACAATGTGGTTGCTTCTTCTTGCCACCGTTGGATGAAGAGGGACAGTTGGTTCTAGTTCCAGAGGAGATACTTGATGTCAGAGAACGTTCTTTGAGGAAAAGAACCATCAGAGAATACCTGGTAAAGTGGAAGAACCTGCCTATGGAGGATGCAACTTGGGAAAGTGATGAGATATTGCAGCATCCTAGTTTGCGATTGCTTGAGGACAAGCAATCTTGGGGAGGGCGGACTGTAATGTCCCCTTCTCAAACCTGATCGATCATGTGACCGTTGGCCTTTTTCTGGAAACCCGAAGGCTAGTCGAAAGGTAAAATTAGGGTTTCCTATTTTTGAGGAGGTCTTTGCTCAGAGATGATGGATTCAATGGCGGATTCTTTCTGGGTTTTCAGAGCGCTTCGCAGTGGTATGTTCATCTCGGCATTCAGAGCACTTGGAATATACTATTTTTAGTAAATTTTATTTTTGGCAGCTTTCCAGTTGGGTTCAGCTTGGTTGACTTCCTGCTTCAGTTTGGTCAGTTGACTTGCTCAGTATTGGCTTCAGGGCACTTCCGAAGAAATAAGTCAAGTCATTTAATTTAAAGTCACGTTTAAATATTATATTTTGACGTTGACCCTTGGCCTAGTTGATTGACTTAATGTTGTTTTAAAAAGGTGGTCTTTTGAGGGTGGCGCCCTCATTAAGGAATATTTTAATTATTACTAAGTCAAAGCAAGCTTATGTTGGGCGCATTTATCAAAGCATGGCATTTAATTAAAATATCACATATTGAACCTTGAAGAAGAAAGTACGCCATCTTTGAGGAGATTAGGGTTTGGCTTGAAAGTGATTTTAGGGTTAAGTGAAGTCAACTGGAAAATTATAAAAGGAAGGCCTTGAGCTTCATTTCATTATCTTTGGTCGACTATACTGTTATGCTGCCGGATTGGCTCTGGAACTGCTTCGAGGAATGAAGGCCTCCTAGCTTGGGCATCGCTTCGTGTTTGCAAGACAACATCTAGTGGTGATTCTTTGTACTGTGAGTTGCATTTAAGTTCGTGCATTGTAAACATCATTGTAATTCTTTAGTTTCTGATTTCTGCATATTAGAGGGTTCCAAAGTTGCATTTTAGTTACAGCAGATCCATGTTTTTACTCATATCTCAAAAAAGACAAAAAATATAGTTTTGGGTAGTATCTCTTTTCAGTAGTTTGTCAAGGGCGAATCTTCATCTAGAATTTCAGGATTTATAGCAAAGTGTGGAATTTTTAAAGTAAAGTCGAATTCCTGCTGGGGCCGTACCTTTTTGGTGCTGTCTTGGGATTCGTGCAAATTGAAATTGTTGCATTTTGATCAGTTTAAGGGTTCAATATTGGTCGCCTAGGTTCTCCAAGTGTATTGCAATTTATGGTATATAAATCGGATGTCTATTGAGGAAGTTATGAACAATTCTTCCATTTTGTAAGCTGCTGGTCATATGATTAAAGTGCAGATCTGATTGTGACAGTTCTAGCAATCTGCATTTTCCTGATTTGTAATTGGCATTGTGGTTTACTTAGAGCTTGTAGCAGATACATTGTTGAATACTCTATCTGGAAAGAATTTGATATATTGACATTGCAGGCAATAGTTATATTTTGTAAACTGGCAGTAGTACTGACCAGTATCCTTTAATATTGCTTTGTCATTATTTGTAATTCACGTTCTTGCTTTCAGTACTAGTTTGAAATAGTTATAACTCCGCCCTATGGTAGCTACTTCCCATTCTGGGTGAGCAAGCACATTCTGGGTGTTGAGTAGTTTTCAGCTTTCAGCATTTCATTTCAAGCTTTGCTTTCTGTAATCACTCCGTCATATGGTCGCCCCTCACTCCGCATTGGATTGGGTAGCACATACTTGACGTTGAGTTCCCTTTCAAGCATTTAGAGTAGAAGACCCTCTGACCAATGCTCGCCATCATCGGCGCCATACTGGTTAGAGTTGTTTCCGTACGTTTGGGTTTATCATCTAACCTTAACGGGTACTTGCTTGTAATGTTGTAATCTGTTAATTGAAAAACGAAAAAATTTGGCTCGGAATATTTCATTTCAACTAAGGAATTTATTTGTTTGCATTCTCTTCCTCACTGAGTTTCCATATATCTCGTGGTTAGCTTCCTCCTATTCTAATTCTGTGAAATATATTTCTCATGATGCTCAGAAATAAAAGTTTCCAATATTGTTTTATGTCTTCATCTAATTGCAAACACCATAGATTGGGAAATTTGTAGGATGACAATAAAAAAGCAATAGGTGTGGTGGCACAACTCATTTATGAACCAGTATTTTGTAACTCAGTGAGTCTCAGCTAGGATTTGAACCAGTGGTGGCAATAGGTGTGGCAGATCAACTCATATATGAACCGGTATTTTGAAACTCAGTGAGTCTTGGCAAGGATTTGCAGATTTGAGTCTGAGTCAGGTTTGGCTAGTCTGTAGCCTCAACAAGCAAGGCTTGATTGTCAGATTCAGTCAAGTGTGACAACCAAGACTAGCAGGTATTGTCTGTCAGACTAGGCCAAGTCTGTCAGATAGAAGTTATTTCCTGAACTCTATATATCTCAAGGTTAATTTCTTCCAACTCTAATTTTGTGGAATATTGTCCTCATGATGCTCAGAAAAAAGATTGTTTCCGATATTGTCTAGTTTCCATTTATAAACCAATGTGTTGAAACTTGGCAAGGAGTCACAGACCGAGTCTCATTCAGGCTCGGCTAGTCTGTGGCCTCAATTGCAGTCTCTTTGGAGACTGAGTCAAAAACAGCTAACAAGTTTTTACCAAGTCCAAGACTCAGCACTATGGTTTAAATTTTCAAACATTATGTAATGAATTTTTTTATCTGTGTACTGCTGCTCTGATAGAGGTCATTGAGGAGGGCTCATATTTAAGAGATGGTCAGAATTCAAATGCTGCAGGTAACTGTATAGCCGATTTCTGTAAGTATAGTTAAGCATGTTTTTGAAGTCCACTACAGTGCGAAAGAACAGAATAACACAGCAAGACACAATAGAAACATTTCCTTTTGGGCCACATAAGGCCTTTCGGAAAGAAAGGAACTCAAATACTTGATGGTATCCTCTAGCCCGAGTATCGATGCTCTTTACACACTGTGTATCTTGGCAGAAATAAGTGTCATTCTAAACTCACTAGCTGCTGCTTATACAGTCATTTCTCAGATAGAAATGGACCTCTAAACCGGCTGCACATTTGCTGATCTTGTAGGAATAATGTGCATCATAGAACAGATTCCTTTAGTTTAGGACCAGTGCACTATGCAAAACAGTAGTCAGCAGTATTTGACCAAAGATGGTGCATAGGTTTCCTTTCAAATAAACTGCATGAGAAATGTTTGTAGCATCTGGGTACTAGATATCTACGACTGCACAGGATATGTTGCCTCTATGCACAGGATATGTTGCCCCCTAGAGGTGAAATCGTAAGAGAAAGTTGTCTATGTTAATATCGAAAATAATGTTTCCTCCATTCTGTGGTGTATGAATGTAACTTGTAAGGTTACGATCTTTCCTGAATTTCGTTGGTAATCAAGTGCAGTTTACCAGACCAAACCCTTGGGTTTTTCTTATTCAGAGGTTCCTTGGAGGAGAGCATGGCATGTCTACATTTTAGTCTTTTAAATTTCATCACATGGTTTTATTATTCTGTTTGTCATATTTATGTTTTGCAATTTGAATATTTATTTTTATTTATTTACCCTTCTCAAATATTGTTGGGTTGCTAAATTTCAGGAGTATCCGAATAAAGCAAATGCCATTAAATATATATGTTCTAACTTTTAATGCTGGTAAAATTTTTATTCATTTTATTGGTTTTATCTATACAAGATATCTTAGGCTTTTATTTTGGTAATCTTGTAGGGGTGTCCTGCTGAAGATGGAAGAAGAATATATTGAGAAGATATGTTCTCAAATATTAAGCTTCAAGCCAGATTTAGTCATCACTGAGAAGGGCCTTAGTGATCTTGCAGCTCACTATTTGAGCAAAGCAGGAGTGAGTGCAATTCGAAGGTTGAGGAAAACAGATAATAATAGAATTGCCAAAGCTTGTGGAGCAACAGTTGTAAATAGACCAGAAGAATTGCAAGAAAGTGATGTGGGAACTGGAGCAGGATTGTTTGAGGTTCAAAAAATTGGTGATGAATATTTTAGTTTTATTGTTGACTGCAAGGATCCGAAAGCTTGCACAGTTTTGTTAAGAGGTGCAAGCAAAGATTTATTAAATGAGGTGGAGCGAAATCTTCAGGTAATTGTTATTATTTTATAAGATTTCATCATTTAAATCATTTGAGACATTGGGCACAATAAGCTTAACTATAGTACATTTCTGTGACACAGGATGCGATGTGTGTTGCCCGAAACATGATAAAGAATCCTAAGCTTGTTCCAGGTGGTGGTGCAGCTGAGCTTACTGTATCGGCCACATTGAAGCAAAAGAGTTCATCAGTAGAGGGTGTAGAAAAGGTATGTCGCGGTCATCAAATATATTCATTTAATTTGATCCTCTTATGTTTCAAGTGAATGAAATTGCTTTCTGTAATCTCAACAGCTTCATTTGTATGTGTTGACAGTGGCCTTATGAAGCAGTGGCACAAGCTTTCGAGGCAATTCCAAGAACTTTGACCCAGAATTGTGGTGTGAATGTTGTTAGAACCATGACAGCATTACAAGCAAAGGTGATTATATTATCTGAATAATCACTGCTCAATTTTGTATCTTAATTGAACCTAAATATTTTTTGCTTAAGCTTATTTGCATTTTTTCTATAGCTTTTCACGGTGCTTGTTGGCTTATAATAATATTGTATTGGGCACCTTTTATTTATTTTTTGTACATGTAGCATGCCAATGGAGAAAATGTGTGGATTGGAATTGATGGAAACACTGGAGAAATCACAGATATGAAAGAACGTGGGGTATGCAAGTTTAAGAGCTGCTTCCTTTAATCTTTTTTATGTTTTGTAGTGTATTATATGAAATGATATGCCTTTTTCTTCTGCAGATATGGGATGCTTATAATGTGAAGGCACAGACATTTAAAACAGCTATTGAGGCAGCATGTATGCTTCTGAGGATTGATGACATTGTCAGTGGCATAAAGAAGAAACAACCTCAAGGTGGTCCAACAAAAACAAAGCCTCAAATAGAGGACGGTGACAATGTTGACAGTGAGCAGATGATTCCAGAGTAACTGGCTATATATCTACGATGAACCGAAGTTCAAAACCAGCAGTCAACCTTGAGCTTGGGACAATGACTCATTTGTTAGGAATAGCCTTGCTGATAGGTGAATATAATTGGTTGTTGAAAGGCATCATTTTATAATTATTAAAATTGAGAATGAGAGGACTTACTTTTATTTTGCGGGTTAGTAACAAGTTCTGCCTGTTTTTTGGGGGGTTTAATCTCCCTGTTTCGACTTGCAGTTGGACTATAAGCACGTATTTTTCTTGGGTCTTATCTAAGCGTGGGGAAGTTTGTTTTTGAGGATTCAGTTTATTTGATTTTGATGGTCATTTGGATGAACATTGTTGATGTATTTGGTGTGCTAACTGCTTCACGCTTGAAAAATTATAATAGCTTGACAGACTTGTTTCAAAATTGATTTAAATGTATTTCTACATTTTTTTGCCATCGTTGAAAGTTGGATCATAATTCTGCTATGTTGTAATCAGGGATGCGCTGCTTGTGCATATGCTTGATGTTCTTTATGCTCTTGTGCTTTTGTGAAATTTCTGAATGAACATATGATAAGGTATTCTACCATTTTTCAGTACGAACACTATATATGTGTAACTTCCTAATAGGAAAATAAATTTGAGAAATGGAGGGGACATCGAACTTAATGTATAAAAAGTGAATCTGGAATTACCTTTTGATTTAAAATTGTAGTTAAATGTGAAACGTGACACTGTAATGCCTTAGTAGCCAAAAAACTTGGAATTGTCAGACCCAATGTCAACTTGATGCTTCTACATTGCACGCCTTTTCCACCAGAAAGACGTTTAAAGATTTGAGTGCACTCGATTAGATGTTTAAGAGGATATGAAAGACTTTGATCTATATCAAATATGATCAGAGGGGTTATGATCAACAAGTATAAACTGACCATAACACTAAACAGCAATTCATGTAAAATCTGCAATTGATTAACCTCTTTCCCTTCTGATAAGATTATAAGATAAACTATTAATTCATTGTGATTGTCATATGTGATGGAATTTTGCTCAAATATATATATTTTCTGGACAATTATCTTTAGTCTATGAAAGCTAGATTTATGTGCCTTGTAAAATTTGTGCAAATATGAACAGCATCGGTATAAACTGACCATAGCAATAAGCAACAATTCATGTAAAATCTGCAAGTAATAAAACCCCATTCCCTTCTGATAGCCTATTAATTCACTGTGATTGTAATATACGATTTGTATGTTCGCTTAAATATATGTTTTCTAAACAATTAACTTCAAAGCTAGATTTATTTGCCAAGGTAAACTTTGTGCAAATTATTCAGTTTCCTTGAACATGGTCATATTTTCAAGGCAAGCTTGATTCCTGTTTATTAAACCAATTTATTGCCATCATAAGACTACCTAAATATGCATGAAAGAAGTTAAACCATACCATAGAAAAACTTGTATTAATTCCTCAAATACATTTTTAGGGATTACACTACTAAAAGTAGGAAGTAAACCTCCTCCCTTCGACGATGCTTAATGAATAACCAGTATTATATGTCGAACGTGAGTCTCCTTGCTTCTCCTAACGAGTACTTGTTATTAGTTCTAACTATTGCATTAAGTTGGTCGCACTAGTTGGAAAGGTGTTGAGCGAGGGAATAAGAAAGTGATCTATTTATAGAGTATATGGCAAGCAGACACACGTAACCTTATCTCGTGCCCATTTGAAGAAACGAGTCTAGTGCAATGAAAGACAGAAGCAGACAATATTAGGAATGTTGATGCGAATTGCGAGAAGGCCGTAAGTGTGTACATAACATATATGCAATGATTTAAAAGTGTTTGTAGCACAGCTATACCAGGCAATAAAAATCATTGTAAGGCTGACATCTACCAAGCATTGTTAGAACACAATCGATATCACAGCATGCCAAAAGAGTCATTGAGCCCGCACGCAGATGGGGCAGCGGTTTGTTGTTTGAAATTGGTGGTATTTTATTTTAAAATGTGTTTGAGAGGTGTAGGTTTGTGGATATATCTTACTAAGAGGGAAATAAATAAGAATTTTGAAGATAAATGAATGGGATCTCGTCAGATTTGAAGTGCTTGTGCTTTTAGGGCATTTATATGTCGAACCAAAGATATAAGGTATAGTTATTTATTCTATTTGGTGTTGAAATAATAATAGGAAAAGGTGATGGTATTGTCACGGAAAAATTATATGCTATTGCGTTTGAGGGGCATAATTTTCATGAGGCAAGTCAAGGTGCAATTGTTCTTAGCTGAAAATGACCTATGGGATATCGTGGTTGGAATCATATCAAAGAAAAAAAATAGATGAAGATACCAAATGGGCAATTGAAGATTAGAAAGCAAAAATATTGATTGGTTTCAAGATATCAATCAAGTAGATTTTTTTTAAAGATGAATTGAGGAGAAAATTATTTTTTAGCACACGATCTCTCTTAAATTAACTTGTTATTGAATCTAAAATTGAAATGATGATGCTAAAAATAATTTTATTGGGTAGTATACAAAATCAATCTGAGATTGGAAATCGTGATTTCTAACTTGACTGAGGAAGAAAACAGTCAATGAAAATCACTTGATTACTAAAGAAACTACTTTGCTTATCAAGAAGTCAAATTTTGGTAGGAATAAATAAAGATTTTAAATGTTTCTATTGTAATCAAAGAGGATGTATATTGATGAATATTGTTCAATGTGCCAAAGGACTTCACTAGTGGTAAATTGAAGACAATTTAAGCTTTAGTTGCCATTGAAAGCTTTAGGGCAATGCGGAGGAATATCCTTATAAAGAATTAAGTGGGTCATAGAGGAGGTTGGAGGAATCTTTCCTAACTTCAACTAGCTCCTCATTCAGAGATGGTACTACACATAAGAAGTAGCTGTTCTTATTTTTCTCTTTTCTTGAGTAAGGGGGCTTAACATATTTATGGTTTGCTCTTGTAGATAGTTACGTACGTTTTGATCTATAATAAACATGTATATATAGATAGTGTATATATAGATAGTTAGTACATCTCAAGCTACATAATTAGTGATTTATATCTATGGATAGTTGAGTATGTCTTGATTCATGTGTAGAGTGTACTTGTGAATGGTCAAGAGTATGTCTTGATTCTCATGTATTGTTGGGTAGTTGGAACAAGTATTGATGCAACCAATTTGGTGTGTTTTTAGGTAACCAAGGAGATTGGTGAAATTACTTAATCAAACTTCTAGATGGGTTGTTATGTTCAATCCATGTGTTTTGTCCATTGTTTAGATTGATGTAATAAGGGGGAGGGGGAATGGAGGAATTTATATCATATAATAATAGATTAAATAAGTAGGTTCTACCTTTTATTAGTACTTAATAATGTTAGTTGATTTTGGGAGTTATATTTCATTCGTTCTATTTATTTTAGCCTTCTATATTGATTAAGGTATTCTATTTCCTTCTATTAAAGACCTTGTATCAAATACACACATAATTGAGCAAGGATGTCATTATGCAACTTAAGGTATACACATTAAGGGGAAGACAACTAGTGTGTGTTCACCTATCGAATCTTTCTCTTCAAAAGATTCTTGCCATGAGGTCATATGAAACTCTATTGGATGTTTCTTGAAGGTTGAATCCGTTACTTCTTACATGGTCACTCTAACTTCACTCGTATTTTAGTAGACATTGACATAGCCAATTCTCTTCATGGGAATGGGAATGTGATTTTGATGGTGGGGGATAGGCCTTGGGCTCAACTGCTTGACTATGAGGGTCACCCCTTTCAATGTAGAAGATACTTTATCATTGGCCACCTAATTGTTGATTGTCCACTCTCTTGGCACAAGGGTGCAATGACATGGACAAATGCTTGCAAAGATAACCTAATTATTCATGCCTTTGAATCTCTAGTTGATGACTCCTCTTAGGACAATGAGTCCTCTTACGGTGTTGGCTCTCTAGTGCAACATGACTGGCGGATCTTACCCCTACTACTCCATTGGCTCCCATTGGAGAGTCCCATCCACCTCTTGCTTTGGTCACTCAGTCTATTAAGCCTTCGACTTCAATTCAACTTCAACCTATTAATGTGGTGGCAGTTCGATGTTTGACTTCTCCATATTGTCATTCCATTGTTCCTTTTGTGCACATTGATGGGTCCTTCATGGAGGAATCCTTACCCATTTCTTGTTTTGTGGACTTTGATGATAATATTTCATGGACTATTTTACAAAGGTGGAAGAAAGGTCTTCCTACATCTATCTCTCAATCTCATACTAGAATGGTGTGAGATTGAATAGGGTTGGGTTTAACATTATTTAATTGGGCCTTGGGGCCCTATGCTATTTTTTTTATTACCATTGTGTGAGGCAATTAGGTTGTAGTTGTACTTTGATTTATTTTGTTGGGTTGTTTGGTTTGTCCCATATCTCATGGTACTTGCTTTGTTTCCCATTTGGGTGCTTTGTTGTACAAGGGTTTGGGCCTCTTAATCTTGCTTTAATCACTATTGCAAACATCGAGGAGAAGAGAGTAGGAAAGTTGAGAAGTGAGATTAAAAGGACAATTGCCAAGCAAAGCCAATTGAGATTCTAAGGAAAAATTAGTGAAATTCTTCCTCATCTCTATTGAGTTATTAGAATTTAAGGGAATTAAAGCTTGAGGCAGGTGTGATCCACATTAGATTATGAAATAAGTTGGAAGTGGCTCAAACAAACCACTCTTTTCATCCACTAATCAAATTTTATTTAGACAACTTTCAAAAATTACATTTGTAATGTAATGAATTTTAATAAGAATATAGTATAAGGTTGATATAAAGGTCTATAGAGGTTGTAAATGATTCCAAGATGATCTAAACACTTTAAAGATATAAATAGTTGATGGATGTTCTTAAAAATAGACATTTAGAGAACAATCTAGTTATTGACAAAATTTTGACTAGATACAACAGGTACAATTAATTATCATGATAGTTTAACTTAAGTGTGGTTATAATTATCATGGTAATTACAAATGCAATATAGCATTTTCCTTGATATTTATGGTAGTTCTATACAAATTAGACAAAGAAAAAGAGTAGCAATAAGAAACACTATCTCTTTACATTCATTTACATTCGGGTTGATTGTTTGGTTCATTCTCTCTAAGTTTGTATATGGACATCCTTGAGGGATTATTTTGTTCATTATTTGATTCTTGGTTGTGTTCTAGGGAATTATAACTTGTTAGTGTAATAGTGTGTTGAAGCAAGTGATAAAAAATAACAAACTATAAGAGCACTATCAGTGTTGGACGCAATACTTTTAGAGGTCCTAAATAACTAAGTTGTTCTGTAAAGTTGCAAGAGAAAGCATAAACCTTATTCTTTTGATATTTTCTCATGTTGGGTTTCTCAAGGATAAATTCCTTACTTTAAGCATTATTTTTGACATGTTTCAAGTTCTTGCAAGGTTTCTTTTTATTCATACAACAAATTACAATCTACAATAACAACACTAAGAAAATTCATTTCTAAGCACAATGTTGAATGTTTTTTGAGGCAAAACTAGATAGAAAAAATACAAATCATGCATTTTGATTCATAAGATTATCTTTATTTAATGTGAATAGCTTACAAATATATATGATAATTATCGATAAACTTAACTCAAAATTTTTTCCCAATCTTGCAAGAGTAATAAAGAAGGGCTTTGAATGTTGTATTTGCTAGAATATATTCTTATCATAGTGATTCCTTGTATCTCCATCCTATCCATCTTGTAGAATGACATGTGGGAGTGAAGGGTGAATTTTGGTCTTGGAATGTAATTAATATCAACAATATTTCTAATAGAGAATTGAGTACACATATGAGAGAAAAAATGAATTGAATATACTAGTAAGTAGAAATGGTGGCAGTCGTTAAGTATGGAGATGCAAAACTATTTGAAACAAAACTAATGCTAGCTATAATATAGACAATAACAAACCCAAATCAATCATTTATGATTAGTAGAGAGCTTAAAAAGTTGTAAAAAATAATAAAAAAAACATATTATGCATCTAAGGACATGAATTTTGGCTAAATCTATGACTTCAATTAAACCAAAGAAACAAGTTTATCTCGAAAGTTGTGCAATAGATGCAAAATGGCATAAGGGGTTTTAGAAAGATTAGACTAAGGAATGAGACGTAGAGCAAGATAAGAGAAACCTTTACACAAAGTTAGTCTATAATTACAAATAATAATTTGACATTATATTCTTTTCAATATTACAATATGTATAGTCAATTGAATTATGAATTTTTAAATAAGATATACAAGTTAATCGAACAATTACAAATCATTTAAATGAGAAATCATCTAAATTTTTTAGAAATAGACCATAAAAGCATTAAATCTTAGCTTTTGTTCTTTTAAATGGGCTAAGGGGAATATAAATTTAGTTCATCAAGATCACATTGGTAAGGAATGAGGCTGACACGTCTCCAACTTGTTTCAATTATTGTAGCACGACCAAGCTACTCACAATTGTCTAGTTTGATTGTTTTGTGGTTCTAAAATGAAAATTATTATCTTCAATGTTCATAGTTTATATGAAATGGGTTTAGGGGGGGGGTAGACTCTTACAAATAATCTATTGTTATAATATCATATTATAAACATTTTTTTTATAATCAATTAACTCATGTAAATAATTTAGGGGTTTACACATTTTTCTTTCTATTTAGGTAGTAATTGTCAAACTTAAAATCAATTAGGTTACGTTTAAATAAATTTATAATATTTTTAAGTATGCAGATTTTATATTATTATAGGAATTATTTGAAGATTCAAATTTTTAGGGAAATAATATTTAAAATTATAATTAAATTATTTTTTCTATTCAAAAATATATTTTAAATTTAGGTTTAAATTGTTTTTTTATCATCTATTTATTTAAAAGTAGATTGATTAGACATTTAAAAAAAAAATACTAAATAGTGTTAATTTTCTAAAATTTAATTTGATATTATATTTTTTTGATTAGGCGAATTGGTTTTGAAGAGACCAAAAATCCTGTAAAAAGATTAAACACATCAAAATATAAACAACAATTCCAAAATGGAGGAAAACATAATTGTAAGTAAGTTATCAAACGAGAATCAATACAACTACAATGTAGTTGCCAAGCATAAAAAAGTACCTAGGAATTTAGCTTAAAAAAGCTAGACCCTTCCCTATTTAATCTCACACCCTTCACTTTGGTGTACAATTAGAAGATAGATTTGAGAAGACGTTTCTTCCACGTTTGACAATTGTCAAGGAAATATTATTAACCAAATCCTTAATTTAGGAGAAGTGGGGATACCCTAGCAGAGGGTCCATCCATGGGTGAAAAAAAAATAGAACAATTAGTTGGAGTTTTCAATATTGATCAATTCCCTGAGGAGTAGGTGAATGTTGCATTGAAGCTAAGGGATAAAATAGAGTAGAGAAGACAAGACACTGATCAATTGGATTAGAAGGTGGGTGGGAATCACCGATAGGAGTTGAAGGAGTGGGACTCTCCATATTTGCACCAACTACATGAGAAATCCCTTTGGGAACACAAATCACCGCTCAAAGGATGTGGAGAGAGGACCCAACATCCTAAGAAGACTTGTCATGTTGAGAGGATCCAACAACCTAAGAGTTGGAAGATTTAATAGTTAAGCGATCTTCATGGGCAGTCCTCCACCATATAGTTGCCCCTTACACCAAGAGAGTGGACAATCAAAAGCTAGGTGGTCGGTGGAAAAAAAGATCTACATCTAAAGGGTAGACCAGGTTCCGTTTGAACAGTGACGACAGAGCAAGGTAGCAAAGGTTCCACAGAAGGGATAGCTAGAAGAGAAGCCTGGAAAGGCTTCGACTCCGAGGGAGAAATAGTCAAGGGAGGGCCGTCCTCCTCAGAGGA
The DNA here is from genome assembly GCA_007258455.2 of Sequoia sempervirens. Lineage (NCBI taxonomy): Eukaryota > Viridiplantae > Streptophyta > Pinopsida > Cupressales > Cupressaceae > Sequoia > Sequoia sempervirens. The sequence continues at coordinate 295,534 of VDFB02263788.1, forward strand.
ACCATCCGAAGAGGAAGAGCCAACCGTGAGATGGTCTGAGAGAGCATTCTTCCACCAAGTAGTAGCGCCCTTATGACGAGCAAGAGGGTAACCATAGGCTAGGCAATCAATAGAAAAACATTTCCTGCAACGAAAAGGGAGCCCCTCATAGTCCAGAAGCTGCTTCCAAGGTCTGTCCTCCACCATCAAGACCACATCACCATGGAGGGGTTTGGAGATGTCCAAATTGATTAAAATACAAGCCACCGTAGTATGCCCAAGATCCTGAGACGTGGAATCCACCTTCAAAAAGCTACTAATGGCGTTTCCAATGGCTTTAAAACAAGAATCCTCCCAAAAATGGAGAGGGAGATTTGATAGACAAACCCACACAGGTTTGACATTCAGAGGCTCTCTAAGAGGGTTGAATGAGTGTGACCAAGGCTGAATGAATAACAAATGAACACCCCACATCCACACCCTGTCCAACACTCACGATCCTCAACGAAAGAAAATGTTGCAAAGAAAAAACCTCTAGTACTGGGATAAAGGTCAATGACCCAAAAATAATAGGCTTCCAGAAATAGAAACCCACTCATGGGGATCAGGAAAGGAGGGCCACAAACTGTTAAATCTGCAGACCACACCATGACTCATAGAGAAATTCTCATTCTCAGCAACCTCAGGCGCACAAACCACCATAGGGGAGGCACGGGCGTAGGGCAAAGGCCGAACCCTAGCTAGAGGAAACTGGGCACGAGAAGCATCAAAGAAAGACTTATGTTTGCAGTCAAGAACAACAGTAACAGGGCCCCCGTCCACACCATCCTTCACAACATTAGCCGCAACCGCAACCACGTCTGGCGACTTCCCAGAAGGGCCGACCCCAAACACAGAACGAGCAACATGGTCTCTTCCACATAAACCCCGCCTAGTCGCGTCAGCCTTAGCGCCGCACGCCACACCAGAGTGCACGTTAAAGACCAGAGCAGAGAGGACAAACCCCTGTAGAGCCTCGTCAACATTCGCAATAGAGATCGTAGGAGAAAAGCCCGTTGGCTCCTGCCCAGCGCCATCGTTCAAAAATTTGCTCTCGCCCATTAATCCCATATTATAAATATTATACAAATATTATATAGAACATAATTAAAAATATTTATCTTTTATTTCATGCATTTTGGTTATAGGTAATCATGTTGATTTGTGTTTGGTAGTTTGGTTGTTGTGTCTTACTTCCATTTGAGAGGCTAATACCATTATATTTTCTTTACCTATAGGCTTACTTTGTAATACATTTGAAGATAAGTTATATTTCCTTTTAATTGATCTATTATATAATATTTTTAATAAAATAATAAATTAAAATTTAATTTTAATATTCATATTTTTAAAATAAATAAAAACTAATTTTAATAATATCACCTAATTAATTTTAATAATTATTAAAACATTTTTTCTTATTATTTATTTAAAATTATATTATTTAACTATTCTTTTTAGAATTAAAAAAGTCAAGGGCTTGCAAAAAGGTGAAATATCTTAAAAAAAAGTTAAATGGTGAAAAAATGATAGAGATAATTAAGAAAATAATGTTTTCTATAATATTTAAAATTATATTTTTTCATTTAGATTGATTTTCAAATATTTTACATAGTTTGAAAGTAATTATTTTTAATCTAAATCTGAAAGATTCATAAAGAATTTATTAAAAAATCAAATTTTCCTATATAAGATTGGTAGTATTTCGAAAGAATTAAAGTCTAGATCATACTTTAAAACTTTTTAATAGAATAAATATCTTTAGTTTTTAATTTAAAAAGATTACATTATTTGTATAATTTTAATTACTCTTCTTAATATTAATAAATTACACAAAATATTTATCTTTAAAACTTTTACTGTAAAAAGATTAAATCTCCCTCCAATTAAATTTAGGGCATGTAATTAGAATTTTAAAAGGAATTCCATAGTATGGTTATAATAATACATTCATTTTATAAACTGTACAATTTGACTTTAGCTAAACTTGTTATCGGATTGAAATTGTGCTGAAGCTGAACCAAGTTCTTTGAGTTTTTCTTGCATAATACTTGAGTAAAGCCTTAAAGTTGCACCTACTTAATGAAAGTTATTAAAAATTACAGTGTAACATCTATCTTTCCATATGTGTTTTACAATTACTTGTCTAATGGAATCAACAATAATATTGTTGCGCATACCAATAATAGATAGTTTCTTTCCAATTTAACTCATGATAGAAAATAGCTGAATTTTTTTTTAAAATAGCTTTCCATTGCCTCTTAACATAAGTGCAGTCCCAAAATATATGCTTCATATTTTCAATGCAGAAGCCTTGAGAATGATTGTTGTAGAAGTCATGATCATTTGCTTGGAATTAAGACGAATGGAGTAGATAGAAGCCTTAATGTTGTGAGAAGACGTTAAATTACTGATTTCAACAAATTGCAAAACTTATGGAAATAGAAGGTGATTCTTAGGTGATACTTTAAAGATGGAGAAGTAATTCTCTAAAATAATAAAAAATGAAATTTAATTTACAAATATAAATTTTAATAGAACCTCAAATAATCATTATTATAAAGAAAATAATTAAGTGACAGATAATCTCGTAAATAAGAAGATCTCTCAATTTCTCTTCTAAAAATCAGACCTTGAAATATCAAAAATTAATTATCCCCCCTAAGTCAACACCTACCAAAATTTTTGTTTGCCACCCCAATTTTGATTCATGTTACCAGAAGGCTTTGGCTTCACATGAACATAATTGGTGGAGGCTAATATAAAGCAACAGGTGAAACCCTTTGTTGAAGTTTGGATTCAAACCTTCTTGATTGACTTTTGTTGGTTTTGGGTCCTTCCAAAACCTCTTCCCAATTCTGCGCTCTCGTCAAAAGCTTTGCTGGTCCTGTTGTTCTCCTTGTCTCACCTCTGGTGAGTTTTGTTTTCTTTTCGTTTCTATGACTGTTTTGTAACGGATACGAGCCCTTCCTGCATTTACCTTAATCAAAACAGACAGTGGTGATTGTTAATCTTGTTTAATTAAATTAAACCAATAGAGCACAGGCATTGGTTTTAAAAAGCAAAACAATTTAATTAGCTTAAATTATCATTAATCCTCACCATCAGATGAAGACAGGTCAAGATCATCGAATGGTTCACATTGGTTCTAAGGATTCTCCAAAGGGTTGTTAGAATGGTTTTACATTATTGGTCTGTTGAAAAGGTAAGGTGTGCCCACAGAATATAGAAAACATCACATGGCGTGTGCGTAGGGTCATTATAGTCTTAAGGATTTATTGAAGACTTAAAACAAAAATTGTTAATGAACATAAAGAGACTCACAGATAAAAGAGAAAAGGAAAATGACAGCCATTGATATGATCTCCTTTTAAGACTGGCTTTTCTGTCATCATTCAAAGAGTGAAAGAAGAAATTGGAATATGCAGATTTTCTTGAATGCTAAGTCAAGTAATATTGAGGATGCAAAGTATTTAGAGATGTGAAAAGACTCCATTGTAGTCCAGAGCCCATGCAGACACATGCGCAGAGAATAATTAATATTGGGTGTGGTCCAAAACATGCCCAACAAAGAGGAAGAAGAATTCTACATGATTTTAGTTTCATTCTTAAAAATAAGAGTATGTTTGCTGATAGATAGGTTAGAAGTTGATTTATAGAGTTTAGTTATCAGTTATTTCTTAAGCTTTTTCATTTATAGTTTAGTATTAGATTATTTTTAAAGAATTCTATAAGTATTCAATATATTGGTCATGTTTGTATCTTTATTTACTATTATTTATGAATGGGTATTGTCTTTTATACTATCTTAATTGTGTTAAAGATTAGTTTCGTAATTTAATAGATTTTGTGTAAGATCTCTTTATAATGTAGGTGAAAAAACTAATTCATTCTAGCATAATACTTCATTTTTCTTTAGTTATTTAATTTCAGCAATCTCTTTCTCTTTTCCTAGTAAAGTTTATTTAGAATAGAGAGAAAGTATCCCAACTAGTAAAAGTTTCTCATGTGGCCTAGAATTATGGGTGTAAGAGAGGCTTACAAGCAATCTTTGAATACATAGTTTTAATGGAGAACAATTTTTAGCATTCTTGGTGGGACCATAGCCTATAAAAATATAAATATCTGGGTGAAGATTTTATCCATTTTCTCTACTAAGTGCATGCTCAAATTCATTTGGTGACATTACTAAAGAACTAATCTATAAACTTATGAGAATAATCTGAACAAGGTCTACTACTTGAGCTAATCTAGACTAAAGAATTTTCCAAGATTTAACCTTATCTCTGTTTGTTCCTTCTAGCACAAGAACTCCACAATTTAGAAGAAATATGACCATTCCTAGTTTTCATCCTTTTGTTACTTTGAACAAGGGTAGCCCTGTAGTTGTCCAAGAATGAAATTCTATTCCATCTACTTTCAAGGAAATGCCTTACTATTTTGAAGAAAATTATGTAATTCACATTGCCCATATTAAAGATCTGGCCAATCTTAATACCATCTATGATATAGGCTAACACAAAAAAATGATGCTCTTAGATTATTTGCAACATATTTCAAAGGAAAAGCCTGAGATTGGTACATAAGCTTGTCTTCAAGATTTACTATAGACTGGGATAAATTATGATTTGTTCTCTATAATTAATTCAAGGAAAAGGGTGAAAAACTATCTTCGATGGAGCAACTAAGCACAATCAAAAGAGCACTAATGGAGTCCATAATTGATTTCAACATGAATTTCAAGAAGAATCGAGAAATGATACCTTAGATCTTCATCCTCTTCCAAGTAAGGCATTTTTGTACTATATGAAAGCTTTTAATCCATAAATTTTTATGATGATCCAATCAATGAGTGGGAGTATACTACTAGTAACACATGATATTATTGTCTGAGCTAAAAGTTATAGGATAAAAATGAAAATTTGAAGACAAGTTGTTGGAATGTTCTAGTTTTTGTTATGGAGATCTATGTAAGCAATGAAATTCATAAAATAGGAAGCATAAATGATTTTGAAAGCAATGAAATTAAATTAAATTAAAATCGTAGTCTATGAACTCCAATGCAAACCTCAACACTAAATAATGTTGCTTTGCCTCACTTGGATGTGGATGCAACTTAGTATCATAACACTTTGTTTGATGATATATTTCTACTAATAGTATATTTTTATAGAGTTGATTTGTATAAAATGTGAGAGATATAATTGGTGAAGCAAACGATTGAATTTATAGACTTTCTAGTGAAAAATCAACTAGGAGATGACAATGAGAATGAATACTTTAGTTAACTAAACTGATTGTGGAGTTAATACAACTGAAAGAAAAGGGAAATTTTCCATTTTGAACTAAGGAGAAGATAATTTATTGGATTATTCAATTAATTGATTGATAAATATGCACATCAAGTTTCTATTCTAAGACTAAGTTGATTGAAGAATGTGGATTGAGATTTTAATATGAGAATACTTAATTGATAGATGGAGAAAGGCCTTCTAGATGGAGACTAAGTTAACTAATTAGTAAAGATTGAGTTGATTGATGGATTAAAAATAGAAATTATTTGAAAGTGGATAATTAGTTCTCATTTAATTAAATAATAAAACAAATAATAGGAATTACTAAATGAATATTAATAATGATGCATGATAAATATATAATAAATGATATGTGATGATAATAAATGAATAATTAAATAATGCGATTAATGATAATGATTGATGTGATGATGATTAGAGTTAGTTGGAATAATTTTAGTGTCTACAATTTGTAAGGATTTTAGCCAATTTAGTTCACAAGGTTTTTTTTTCCTTTTATTGTATGCTTAAACCCTACTCCTTATGTATTGTGCCTTCATGCTCTTTTTCATGGTTGTGTTATATTTTGAGGTTGATTGGCTACCCAAGTTGTTTAATTTAAGGTTGCCACTTAGTTCCTACACATGTTGTTGGTCTACCAACCCTTCATTTTTTTCAACTTTCTATTGCCTACATTTGTTATTTTACCTACATCATGGTGGGTGATCCCACAATACTGGTTTACATTTTTTGGCCAAACTAGACATTGAACTAAATTTGTTTAAATAAATCTTCACTTTTGGGCACCTATAGCTGCTAAACCATGAGGAATTTGAAGATGATGCAAACTAGTGATTTGTGACATTTTATCTATAGATTCTAAATTATATTTTAATTTTTTTTTGGAATTAGATTATATTTCTTTTTCTATCGCCTTCGAAAACTAGTTTTTAACAGTAAACCTCATTTTTAAAGAGCGGTGTTCATCGTATACAACATAAATTTTTTTCTATGAAGGATTAAATTCTATTTTTTTTGAATTTAGCTTTGTAACTATGATATCTAGCACATTCATTTGGTTTCATAGTGTTTTATTGAATATTTTTTTCTTAATTAAGTTTTGAAGTCAAACCAATTACAATTTAGACATAGGCGAGCCATGTACAACATAACTTTTTTTGTATTTATTGAAATTCAAATTTATTTTTTAACTGGATCAAGGACATCAATACCTAGCAAGAACATATTTTTTGGATTTTTTTTGACAATCTACTATTTTTCCACATTTTCATAACAAAGAACTTGATTTTTAGTGAAAACCTATGTTTAATTAAACTAAAAAAATACACAATAAAACCAAAATATATTAAAATTATATTTGATGGATAGCTCGTATTGAGGAATACCATCATCTAGTTGGGTCTGTGAAGTTTCCTCCATTTTCATCCTCAACCTGAGGTTCAAAAGGAAAAAAATTATAGAAATTTGGTAGAAGAGAGGGAGATGGGAAAAAAAGGGGGGTTCGAGCAAACCCCCTTCACCCTTTCGAGCGAAGAGGGTTCACTTGAACCCCCCCTTTTTTTTAATTTCCATTTGTTTCCATTTTAAAAAATGTGGCAAAAAGGGGTTACATGAAAAAGGGGGTTTGCTTGAAGGGGGGTTTAAGTGAACCCCTTTTTGGGTTCATGCGAACACCCCGCTTCGTGTGAACCCTTGAAAACCCAAAATTTGTTTCATGGGAGCATTTTTGCAATTTTCCTTCCTCAACGGAATTGTAACTAGTTTTGTGGGATCACCCTGGTCATATGTTATTGTTAGTCCTTGATAACATCCATGTTTTGTGTTTTTATCACACCATGTGGCCTCTTGTCAATGTGGTTTTGTATGTAGTCCCCACATTCAAAAAAATTCTACGTTCTATGGCACCATGTGCCATTGAGCTTTGCATTGTCTAGTTATGTGATGCTTTATCATTCTTTTGTTGAAGTTGAGTGCTTGTGATTGGTCTATTAATGTTGATGTATGTATCCTAAGGAGTTATTTTTGGGGGCTTGCTTGGATATCATAGGTGGCAACCTCCTATTGCAATACAACTTTAGAAGTGGATCCCACTTTCAAATGCGCATTGTGTACTAGCCTTTATATCATGTATGAATATGTTGAGTTGGTTCCATCTTGGAATCTTGGAGAATACTTTACACTATGACAAACAAGTGGAAAAATATTATTGCAATGGATAACTTCTTTGTAGTACAATTTTTATTGAGGGCCCCACTCAAAATCACATTGCACTTTGGCATTTAAAAAGTGGAATGCCATCATATACTTGACTAAGTATCAATGTACTTAGTAGAATATCACAATATTATTGGCTCACATAGAATTTTCCCTAGTAAATTTGGTGCTTTGATTGGTTGAGGTATGCAAATTTTTCTAGGTGGCCCCATATGTACAAGTAGGAATGTGAAATTGACATCCAACATTACTAGTGCTCTTAGTACATGTGTAGAACTACAATGTACATCAACCATTAATCCTATTCACAAAATACTATCAACAACCAAAATTTAAACAAACTTGAAGGAGTTAGCAACCACACCATCAATAATTTCAAACTTTGTGCTTGCATATAATGCAATAGGTTGGAAAAACATAAAATTCTCTCTAATCATATTCTCAATGGTTTTTTTAGCTCTGTTATTAAGAAATGATAAGAATTGAGGACTGTAGTAGAGAATAAGCTTCATCCCAACACATACCAAAGTTCCCTAAGCACTAGAATCTCTGCAATCTATAATGATTGGTAATAGGCAATTCACCCGTAACTTGGAATTATCTATGATTTAAGGTTGTTTAAGGTTTTCATGGTCATAAATTAGTTAAAAAATAAATTCCATCATTATAAGACGTTTTCACCCTTATGATTCCTCCTTGCTATTAGATCCATATTCCCACTTGTGAACCCTAGGAAGGTTAACTTTTTAAAATGAATTGTGTATTTTCCTAGTCTAGTAAACCCAAGAAAATATGGACTAAGACCTATTAAACCAATTCCCCAATTCTACTAAAAGGTCCAAACATGCCCAAGGAATTGACATTCTATTTGATTTTTTATAAGATAGAGATGAGAGAAATAGGGATGCCATTGTTCTATCAATTGAGTGGGACTTGTTCAATTATAACATCAACTATGTTGGAAAGCCTTCTCCTATGTGCAATATATGGAAGTTTGAATTAGGGAGTTTTTTAGTGCCAAATGTATTTGTCAATGTCAATCTCATAGTTTCCATAATTATGATCCAAATACTAGATAGTTGAAGGATAAAAAGGGAAATGTAATTTTCACTTCAAACAAATAGGATTTTTTTTTACCTTAACCTAATGTTAAATCGTGATTAATTGTCAAGAATATAAGGGAGATAGAAGTAGTTATAGGTTTGAATGTAGCTACTATTTCATAGGCCAAAGGATGTGACAGGGAGAACAATTCTTGTTTCTACTAAAGAAACTTATCCTTTTAGTGTGAAAACATTTGAAAATCACTTCAAGATGACATATCTTGTCCTTTACCAAGTTATGGGAATTGACTATAAAGTTCAAATCCACATGGCTCTAATGATCATGGCCTTTGATATTGAGCATAGGCATGTTAATAAAATATTTGACTTTTCTTCCTTCTTAGCTAAGGGAATTCACAAAAATATTGTGTCATTGAAATGGATAGAAGAATACCATCTTTTAAATGGTATTCTATTTTTTGTCACATCTTATTATTCTTGTGGAAGCATTTTTGGGATGTTGCTTTTAGAGTTTCTTATTTTTTCATTAGAGGGAAGTACTATTTTAGGTATGGATATACATATGGGATCTACATTGCTAAAATTTATATTATTGCATGTTTGAATTGTATTTTGTGACCAAGATCCGAGGTATGTTGGGATATAAGAGAGATAGACTACCTGGGTCATTTACCCATTGATAAGGCCAAAGCACCAAAATCTTGATGTTGGAATTAAGAATAATAGGAGTGACTAATTTTACTATAATGATTACACAATAATCATAGTATATGGAGTAGAACTAAAGGCTCAACTACTTTCATTATGGGTACCAAAGAAAGTGGCTTTTCTTGAAGAAATATGAAAGCTAAATAAAGTAGATAAGATCTAGTGTATTTCATTATTCCTTCTTCTCACCAACTTTGAAGTTTTTTGACTTTGACATATTATCCAAGGAGAGTTTGGATACAAAGATATAATCAACCAACCATGGAGATGTGATTGAAGAAATCATTGATACGGTAAAAAAAGTGTGGGTGAGTCAAGGTTTGAGCATAAGTATGATGAAAGTGAAGATTTAATTAGGAGTTTCTTAAAAATGGAAGAAAATGAAGTTAAGAGAAAGAGATGGGGAAACATTCTCATATTTGAGAAAGAAAGAAGATGTCTAGATAAAATTTATAGAAAGGAAAATTCTTTGATAGTAGGAATTCAATTGAAAGGATGAGAATAATGATAAAAAATGATGATACTTTGGAAGTAATGATTCCTAAGACTACCCCAAGGCATACTCCTATGAAGCTATCAATAAATAACATGGGTTGGATTTAGAAGAAATTGAACTAATTATTTAGCTCCAGGATTGTTTACTGAATTAGTAGTGGGTGATCAAGAAATCAAGAAGACTTTGGGGTAGGTTCTATTCAACCCTTATTGGATTATGACCTTACAAAGGTGAGAAAATACAAATCCATTAAGGAAAAGGAGATTAGAAAAGGTATTGCTAATCTTATAATGTAGATAATTTATCATTCCACAAGATAGAACCCTACTTAACTTTGAAGGAGAGAAAATGGTGCTTGATGTTGGAGATCTAGCTTGTGAAAGGTTTTTTATTAGATGATGAATTTATTAAGTTTGATGAATTTAGTTAAGATGCTACCAATTAAGGTGACATAAATATAGACAAGGAGAAAGGATGAGATTCTAAAAAAAAGAGTGCAATCAAGAAGATGCTACTCAAATAATCATGAGATAAATTAGTATTGATATTACCAATATGACTTTGGAGGAAGGGAAAAGATTAGTCAAGGAAAGTGGCTATTTACTATTTCCTAGATGGGATATTTATTTTTCCATTGCCTTGGACACCATAATAAGTTGAGATGTTAAGGATTATGTTTTTGAGAGTGATGAGAAGGAAAATGAACTCTATTTTGGGTTAGAATTGATCACAAGGTATGACACATTGGTCATATATGTTGTTGCTTCTGAATACAACAAGCATCAACTATCCTAGAACATTGGAGAGTTGGGTGAAAATTTAATTGTTAGGAGATTGGGAGATACCACTACACCTTAGGTTACATCATTAGTGGTAAATACTATAATATTTAGTGAAGCAACGACAAATAATTTGCAAGCAATCTATGATAGGATACAAGGGGAGCACACCAAAATTTATGTGAATATCATAAGATGAAATATATATGGCGGCACAACCTAGACTTATAGTGGAAGAGCATGACAAATCACCATCTACTTCAACTAGAATGTGTATGTAGGACAAGGATACCTTAATGTTGAGGGTAAAAGGTTTGAAGGAATAATTGGAAAGAGATCATTCCAAAGGAGCTAAAGATTTCATTGACTTAGTCAATAGGGATTTCATGAATATTTCATAAATTTGATGATGCATGGGGATGTTTTGATAGTCTAATAAGAGCTACTAGAGCATATTAGATTTGGCACTCTAAGAAAATTTAAATAATTTCAAGGCATTAAAGGAGTGCTAGGTATCTTTCATTATTGGAAATGTTGGTGGTATAAAATCATTGGAGTGTTGGAAAGTTGAGTTCTAGAGCATTATCCCTATACTAGTCACATCAACAATCCAAGGTGATAAGGTTGATCTAATTTTGTATAATATAAAATTATAAAAGTTACTAAATGGAGTAAGGGATATATAGTTTCATAAAGGAAATAAATATACTACTAGATTCTAGATACCCCACTTGCTAGTTTAAGTTAAATAAGATTCTCAAATTTCAATGGCCTCCTAAGGAAGAATTTACTAGGTGGGTTTCCAACTATTCATAGGATAGGATGATTTGATGAGTGACAAACCCAAAAAGTGTTTAGAATTATTTTTAGTAAGCAAATGTATCTATCATATATATTTGTGAGATGTGATTTTATGGATTTTTTTGAGTTAGTGGAGCTTTCAAGGGTTATTAGTTAGCACGAGCCTTGGTTAAGTTGAAATTAAAGAAGTAACTAATAACATATTTTTATTATGAATTTAGATGCATTGAATTTATGGTTGAAGTCATACTTAGTTGTGTATTTAGTTAGGCTTTTAATAATTTTTTCTAAAGGTCTTTGACATTTTTAAGGATGTTAGTTGGGGTTGTTTGGGAAATATTCTTTTGGTCATGGTTTAGAGTACATAGTTTTTGCAAGGCTAGAGATGTGACGTTCAAATAATTTGAATTCATTTAGAAGATGAGTGAGATTGGTATGAAAGTGAGTCATTGTAGGGAGTAGCTAGAAAATTTCCATCTTCCACTATTTATGGTGGAGGATGCATATCATTTGGCCAACAGTGGGTAACTCTCCCATCATTCCTTGCAATTGGTCATTCATCCATATTTTCCAATGTAAGATTAGTGGTACATCTCTATCAACCCCTTATCACTCATAACATTTCCTAAGCTTCCCTTACATATGAAAATGACCTTATGAGTATTGTTTGACCAAGTACGTAAGTTCATCAACTCCATCACTCCCATTACTAACCTTAACCATCTATCTCCATCCATTACCTTGAATAAATGAACTCACACACTTTGTGACCTATTCACTAATGATAAATCTATTGCTACCTCCATGGGACTTTAAGGTCATATCTCCCTCAAGGATCATGTATGAGATCTCAAAATGCTAAAAATTCCTACACCAATCCCAAGCATTTCAAATACCAAAGATATATGATTAATCCCACCATTATAAAACTAAAAACCTCATATCCCAAAAACTAAAATCTCAAAACTCTAAAGTTCATATGGGTTCCAAAATTTAATCTTAAAAATCTAAGATCCTTAAAGAAAAAATCCATGAATATAAAGCCAAAAGTTATTGGTTTGTAATCTCCAAAGCCCAAAAATTGGCAACCCACTTAGACACCAAAATTTGACTATCCTAGATTCAAGTAAAGATCTAACAAGCTAGACCATAAAACTCATTTGAGTCCTAAAATATAACAATATTGATACTCACTCCAATATCTAGAATCCTCGCATTGATGAGCATAAAAATATATGATCTCCTAAGCCAACAAATCCTAAAATGCAAAAAAATATAGTCACCATCACATCCAACAAAATAGTCCATCTTTGAACCCAACATGTTGCACAAACATGTTGGTCCCACCTCCTATTGGTCCCAATAAATTTACATGTGCCTTTATATTCCTATATTTCCATCCACCCATCTTATATATTCTTATCTATTATCCCACATACCTCCATCACTCACCCCTTGCATCCAAAATTTTACATAACTACCTCTCACTCCATTTTCCTTAGCACTACCCTAGGGAATCCAACCTAGCAATTGTTGAAGTCACAAATGGCATCCATCAAGCATAACACTAGCAACATGATCCACCTAATGTGGCCATGTATAATGGAATATTATAATATTATAGTGGAAGTAGACACTTGGTTTCAAAAAATACCAAAAAAATCAAATAGCAAAAAACTACATAAATATATAAATTTGTTTGAAAAAGTAAAGAGAAAAATTGTACTTCGGTGAAAACTATTTGAATGGAACATTGGGCTATTCACAATGATGAAAAATTGTTCTTAAGTCTCATGTCTGGCAACAATTCTTAAAAAAAAAAGAGAGAAAAAAATATTCAATGATGACAATCATTCCTATGGTGCCTTGGGTGAGTACCATGATGAAAACTTATTTATGTCATTCATAAATATACCACCTATATGTATTGTTAACTTGGGGCAATATTTTTCCATCCACTAAACCCATTCATCATTTTTAGTCATTAGCTAGTCATCCATAACATACTATCATATCATCCCATCCATCTCCATCCACATCTATTCATACATATCCTCATTTTATTGCTTTGGACCTTGATAAAGAAGTGGAAAACATGTTGAAACTTGTCTTGGAAATCCTTTGATGTGTCCAAGAATATAAATATACCTAGAGTAGGAGCATATCATTCCTATGTGAGGCCATCCTTGGAAACCACATCCTATAACTCCCCCCCTTTCTATTTCCAATCCCATCCATCCATTATTACCATTATAATCCCATCCTTCTATCCACAATCCTACATTCTATATCAAAACTAGATTGGGATCACCTACCCAATATCCAATCCATGTGCCTAACTACCTTCAAATCCTATCCATGCACCCAATCCATCAAGCCATAGCTCCTAATTATTCACACCACACAAGAAAAATCATAAATTAATCTTGGTAGATCTAGCCATGTAGCCCAACACATATCTAAAATCATCAATAAGCTTCATCCTTGGTCTTACTAAAATACAAACCTTTTTAAAGCAACCAATCATCATCATCAAGATATATCATTCCCAATCCTCTTGTTGTTCTCAAGATATATTATTCCCACATCAATAAAACTTTTATCATAATGATCAAATCAGTTAATTGCTAGATTTTTCCTTGATTAGGGGCATATTCTTATTGTCTTGTATTTATCTTTTATACACGCTTTCTTTCTTGTGTGTGTATCTTCTTGCTTTTCTTTGCATTTACAATAAGACATTTTAAAAAAGTTTCTTTTAGTTCCCACAACATACTTTCCTAAGGATGCCATAGTTCTTTATACTATGTTGCATCTTGAGGTTATTATTGGATCGTCTTTTCTTTTATCTTTATTGTTACTTTTTATGCATCTTTGTGTGTTTATTTTCTTTAATATTTTAATTTAATTTTTTAAGTTAGTCATCTGCGCATATGACACATCATCATCATGGTCCATTATATCATAATGTATATCTATATAAAATAAAAATATTGCTCAAACATACTAGAATGCATTTATACATTCCCAACATCTACCCATGCTCAAATAATCTAAGAAAATTTGATATCAATTTATTTATATTTCTAACATCCTAAGACATAACTCCATCATCCCCCAATCCATAACTATGCATCCCATTTATAAGTTTAGTTTCATCCATTTTTAGGGTACACTCGTGTTCTTCAAACCCACCTATCCTCTTGAGGGGGCCTCTCATAATCCATTTAACCTCAATCCCATCTAATCCCAAATATGAAGCCTCTCAAAGTGTCAAACCATCATTTGAATCTAATATCAATGAATCCTTATGTTTTTCTTTTGTTATATCATTCTCACATCAACAACGTTGTCAAATCATTAGTCTTTAATCTTTGACACTTGGGGCATCTTCTCTCACTAGTGTCATTGTAGTGTAGAAAATTGTCACCCTTAAAAATTTCACATTATGTTTTGTCCCCCTAATTTATTGGACTTAATTAAGCTCTTATTTTTCCAAATTATGCATTCCAAGGCCTAATTTTACCGTTTTCCAAAGGATTACAAGCATTGAATAATGATCCAATTCTTTACTTTTCTCCTGACTAAGTGTGTCCTAGAAATTTGGGCCAGGATCCATTGTGTCCCCCTTCTTAGCCAGGACCCAAATTTGAATATGTTGGTGGCATTTTGACATCCAAAATTCAAATATCAAGTGTCGACTTTTGAAATCTAATTTTTGGGAAATTAGTACAATTGTATATAAATACCTAGTTATTTTATCATTTGAAATTGAACATGAAATCTATTGGAAAAATTATGATCAAGAGAATTATTGAGTGAGTCAAGAGCATCATTTCAGAGCTTTATTGTAGCAATATAAAATCCTAACATCATATCAAATTCTATATGAATTTATGTGTTCATGTTCATATTTTTGTGAAGGATAACCTTCATTGTAGTTTTCCAAAGAATTCAAGCATTCAAACAAATCAAGCAAGCAAAATCCAAGATCCTTGAGGTGATGTGCATGACTTTAGTCCTTCAAGGAAGCCATTAAAGGGTGGTGAGTTGCAACATTGTGTTCATTCATCATTCCTTCCTTTCAACTATCATTCCTATCATTGGAATTGCCATTTTGGAAGTGGAAACACTTATAGGGGGTTTTACTGAGGCAAGCCCCTAAATGGCCCAATATTTTCTCCCTCTTTAAGTGTGTAGGTTATAGGTTTGAAGAGGATTAAGGAAAGATTGAAGGAAAATTTTCCATTGTTGCATTTATTGTCTTCAAAATTGTCAATCCACAAAAAACTCAATTACATAATTCATTGATGACATTCTAACAATTCTGCAACTTGGGATTAGGATCTCAGATCCAACATCAAATGACTACAAAATTAGTTTTAGGACTCCTAATCAAAGACCCATTCGTCTAGGGGCGATTGATTCCCTTTGTACATGCCAAACTCAACTTTTGGTGACAATTACATATCATCCGACACTTCCCAAATCCACATGCAATCTATAGTTTCAATCTATGTATTTTTAGAATATTGCATTTTCCATATTAGGTCATATAGTTCAATTAGGTTAATCATTCTCAATCATTTACAATCCATTCCATCTTTAATCATATGTAGATCCAGGTTTGATTGGCTCACCTTCAAGGTTGTAAGTCAATCTCATCACCTTGTTGATCTACATCTTAATGTAACTTGGAAAAAGGCCCCTTGCATCCTAGGTTCTTTGCATTTAGGACCTAGGATCATCATTTTCTATGTTTCAATCATATATCCAAGTACCTATATCTACTTTCTTTGAAAATAAATTGCTTCTTACAATCACAATTCCATTTCAAGGAAGGGAGAAATGTAGACAACTAAATTTTACTAATGCTTATTTCCATACCATCACCCCCATCTTGACACCTAACACCATTCATACATTAAAATAATTCATCTTACATTAATTAATCTACTTCGCTAAAATAAAATGGTTAAATAATATTTTATTATTTAACTAATTTAAATAAATCATTTTCCTACAAATATTGAAAATAATAAAATTTCATTATCCATAAATAATTAAAAAATTAAAATAATCAAATCAGTTAACGCTTTGATGGAAAATCAATTAACAATTTACATTCAATCAATTAATTCTTTGATCAAAATAATTAAATAACATATTAAATTTATAAATGAGCTAATTGACTAATAATAGTTGTCACCCATCTAATCCACTCCATCTTTAAAGGAATAAATCTTGATTTGAGATCAAATCCTAGCCATTCATCTGTATTCGCAAAATCCTATAAATTAAGATAAAACCCTTCATTTCAAGAGATCATGATCTTGGTTTGATCAAGTTAATGTTGTTTGAAAGAGAAATACAAATACAAATATTGAAATTAAGAGCATATCTACATAATGCTCTATTAGAGGTTTATATTGGAATTAAAATAATGAATTTTTGATATTTAAATTTTAATTCTTATTTGTATTTTAATTCTCATGCTTACAAAGAGTTTTATGAAACAAAGTTAAATTTTTTATTTAGATTTTTTTAAAAAACTTGGAGCACAAATTCTCCATATAGTCTCTATACAATGGTTGTGTTGAAAGGAGAAACCCTCAAGAGGATAAGAAAGACTAATTTTTTCCTAAAATTAATCATGTTGGTACTTCAAATATCCCATAATGTATGTGTTGTAACCTCATTTTAATGCATCTTATTTATCTTTGTTATCCTCCTATCTATTTATTTGACACCATTCATCCATTATTGATAAGCAAATTAAGAAATCTCTAGGTGGGTCCCCTATAGTAAATGTTTCCTAAGGATGTACATTCAAAATGTTTTTTATCTAAAAATCTTTAAAAAAATGGTTAAGGGGTAGTTGTGAGGTCAATACCTAGTAATGTAACCTTTCCCTAGGTGAAATTAGGCCTTTCAAGTTTTCAAAGGTTTCAAAGACATTGAAAATTTTCCCTAATTCTCTAATTCCTCTTGTTTCTTGAATCCTCACAAGAGTGAAAATTATGTAAGTTTTAAAGTTTGAAAATGTTGGTAGGTCATCTTATAATTTATGATTGAAATTATTCATTATGGAGTGGGCTCTAGGGTATGAAAAATTTGTTGTGTTTTGGAACTAGCAAGTCAAAATGTCTTCCTTGGTGGGTTTTCATACTTTTAGGGTCCTTATCATCTTTTCGATAAGTCCCAATGTTTGAAGTTCCCCTAAAACCTCGAGCCCTAGCACTACACTATATTATGTCCCAATTCCCTTTTCCTCCTCAAACCCTAAAATTGAGGTCCCTTTTACCTCCTTAGCCTTGAACCTTGAAATCATGGCTCCCCTTGGATCCTAAACTTATGAGGGTTCTAGAGATATTTGCACCATTTCCAAGCTTTCAACTTCCTCTAAAGTCCCTAACATTGACCCTTTATCCCTAAGTCCCTATTCTCTCTAGAGTTCTAAACTTTGACATCCCTTCCTTCTTTATCCCTATATCCCATTTTAATTTGAAATCCCACACCTCAATGCCTTAGTTCCTTTTCCTTCTATTTCCCTAGACTTTTGTGTTCCTCATTTCCACAAAGATTCCCACACTTGAAATTTTTACCTTCCTTGGAGTCTAGACTTCCAAGGATCCCTCAAACATTTGTATATTTGTCTAGGAGTTTCAAGTCCCCCTAGACTCTCAGAACCTTGAGTATTGTTCAATAGCTCCACATAATTTTGGAAGTCCTAGGAACCTTTTCACTTGTATCCCTCAACCCTAATTCCCTTTGAAACCTTGAAACCTAGCCCTTTTTTGATACCCCTTGTCCTTGTATTTCCCCAAATTTAGAATTTTAGGATTTCTTGGCATCTTGTGACCTTGGTTCTAGGTTTCCATTCCCTTCATCTCCCTAACCCACACTTTTTAAACCTCCCATTCTTCTCAATAGCTTTGCATAATTTTCTAACATGTTGGCATACATCCATTAGTTCCCATAAAACATAAAAATTCACCATGTTCCATGATGATTAAAAACCATGACATGTTATGGGCATTTATTCTAACTTACCCTCCTACCATTCATATACTCTTCACTGAATATTTAATGCACATGAATCCAAATGGTTACTTTGTGGATTTCACATGGGATCCTCCATGACCTAGCATGTCACAACAAGAACTCCATTAATGTAAATGATGATTACAAATGAAAGAGAGGGATGTCTTTCTATGCCCCTCATGTATAGTTGACATGTTTGAGATGAATTTATAGTACCAAAACATAAAGGAATGACACTCAAAAGGTATAGAAATTTCTTGTGCGTAAAGGATTTTAGGATTTTGTGCACATCTAAATTTTTTCCCTTTGGTCATTAATTTAAAAAATGGTATAAAAGGCCAATTTTTTATTGTTCTAAGGGTTAATGGTTTTTAATAAAAAAAGGGAAAAAATGAGCATAACCAGAGAGAAAAATATTACAAAAGACCTAGTGTTCTAACTTCCAACATATGATAAAAATATTTTTACATTCTAACTATTTGAGTTTATCCCAAATTTCTATTGAATATATTGTAACTACTAAAGAATGAGTTTAATGTGCAGTTTTGACATTGATTGAGTGTCTCTATATGTATTATGTGTACTCATCAATGTATTGTTGATTATTTGGCTAACCACAAGATTGTAAAATCCTTGCAAATCCTTTGCAAAGTATTTTTTTCAAGATAATAAAGGAAATGTACATGTATATTCATAGATTAATAAGCAGACTCAATTAATATTCTCTAATTTATGTTATATTCAAATATGTATGTGTAGATCCTAGCTTGATAATATACTTGGAAAGACATGGTCTTCAATGATATTTTCACTAATGTAGATCATGAAGTGGTTTTATACATTACATCCCTTTGTATGAATATGTGAATCTATTTCCCAATTGGATATAGGTACTTGTCTACCATAATCTTAACCTACCATCATCCCAACACACCTAAAAAAATTCAATCTAAACATCTCTTTAGTTTGTGTTGATTTAGTGTGTTCCAATTATTCTGAATGTGTATAAAAAATTAGGGTCCATCATAAATCACATCCTTATATATTTGGTGGAAATTTATCTAGTTTAATAAGATGCAAGCCCTTGTGTGATCAAACTAGCATACAAATACAAAGTGATGAATCAAATAGGGTATACTATGCATTGTGTATGGTTTGTGTCAAGGTAAACATTTGCTTCATGTTTTTGTATTCAACACAACACCTAGAGAAGATTCCCATGGTCTAGTAGAGAGAAAATTTGAAGAAGGCATTACCTAACTTAGTAAATTGGTCCATTGTAACCTAATATGATCATAAGTTGAGGTTTTTGTCCTAAGTTTGAAACCCCTAGTTCTTGGGAGAAGATTTGGCTTCATATTTTTGGATCCTACAACTTTGAGCACAACAAATTGACACCATTACTCAAAACTAATTTAACTCTATCCATATTTTAAAAATCCTTATTAACTAGAATTTTGGCATAGCCAAGAAAATAAAGGTCCTTGGTTGACATTTGAAGATATATTTTGATAATTTTTTTTGTTTCTCTTGATTGGAGAGTGGAAAATTTATCTAAGATCAAATTTAGAACCAATTTGAATGTAAAAAATTAAAATGGAGAAAGGAAAACATTCAAGAGTTGTTAAAGTAAATGACGATGCAACCATACAAGTAGGAAGACTTCACACTATTTGGAAATAAAAAAGTTTAGGTATATCTACTAGATTCAAAATTTGATGCAAAGTTGGGATATTGCATACATGAACCTTGATGAATTAACGAAAGCCTATGCCATGGAAATTAATGTTGAAAGAAATACGAGTTAATACTACAAGAATTCAAGAGAGAATATGCAAAGCTCCTAAGGCTAGATGCAACCACTTCAATTAAGCCCCTCACCGTTGAAGAAAAACTTGACAAAATAATGTGGTGATGAAGGATCTCTCATATTATTTGGATTAAATGAGAATGGATTTCCATTTAATAACACTGCTACACACTTCAATGAAGGTCGAATACTACATAATAGGCCCTACAATCATGATTGGTCCAAGATAATCAAGAAGAATGACAAGAAGATTGTTTCAAGATAAGGAATCCAAGGACATTAAGAGAGACATGTTGAAATTGTGAAACACACAAAAAACAAGATCAAACATCAAACAAGAACACCTTCCACACATGAGACCTACAAACAATGATTTGTTATTTCCTCAAAAAGAAAAACTTACATAATTGAATAATACAAAGAAGGAGAATGCTTATAAGAGAAAACCTTAAATGAGAAAGGGATTAGATCATGAAAAGTGTCATCCATGTTGTGGAAAATATTTGATGTTTCTAAGAATGAGGCAAGCCATGTAGACATTGAGCCTAGAAATTTTCTTAGATATTGTGATGATGAGAGTATAAATCATGTTGATCCTAATTTATCTCCTTAAACTCAATTTTATAAAAGTGATGGAATATAGAACATGCATTTTGACAATGCATGTTTAGAAGGAGATGGTACAAGAGTTGTATTGGTGTCACCTGATGGCATGAACTATAAGTTCACTTTCAAATCGATCTTCAAATGCACTAGTAATATGGTTGAATATGAAGCATTGATAATTGGTTTAAACATGGAATTTAGGTGTGGGATCTAATGATTGAAAGTTCACAATGGTTCAAAACTGGTGGTGTCTTGGGTTAGAGTCACATATGTTACTAAAGAAAAAATATTAAATATGTACAATAATACAGTGTGGGATACTATTTAAATTTTCCATGATTTTAACATCAAGTGGGTAGAAAGAAAGGACAATGCAACAGTTGATGCCCTTGTTGTTTTGGCCTTAAAATTTAATAATTTCCTGACATCCCCCCATTGTAGGTATGTTGTTAAAATTCTTACTAGGTCCAAAATTCTTGATATAATCTATAATATACATTTGGCAAGTCTCTGATAATGATGAGTAGATTTATGAGTCCTTGAATTGTATCAATGAGTTTGAGAATCAACTCATTCATTAACCACCAATAGTAGAAGAAAATAATGGAAAAAAAGACTTTTTTTGGAACTAAGATCATATAGCTCAAGATACATGCTATTTCAAGAGGTCTTGTAGCTTTGGGATGAATATTTGACAACATTTATTAATATAAAACAAGGAATAGACCTATCAATGTGGAGTATATTGAGGGTATGAACTTAGGAGTTGAAGTAGCTCCTTGGATGTTCTACCTCAATAGAAATATTAAACTTACATAAATTTAGATGTTTATTGCATTGTTGAAAAAGTTTAAAAAGTGATTTGCTTGGTAATATGATTAGTTGAAGGTATACACAGAGAATTTTCCCCAACATACTATTCAACTTGGTATGAATCCTTTCAAGAAGGAGTAGAGACCCATTAACCCTGTGCTTGCCCCTTAGATGCAAAAAGAATTGATGAAATTAAAGGAGGGGGGAATTACCAAGCCAATAAGACATTTTGAGTGGGCGTAACATTGTCCCAATGAGGAACAAGAATGAGGACATTAGGACTTGTCTACATTTTATAAATTTAAATATCAAGTCTTTCAAGGAAAAATATACACTATCTAGAATGGGCCATTTGATACAAAACGTAATAAGGTTAGAACTAATGTCTATGATGGATAGATTCTCAAGGTACAATTGGGTCATGGACAAGGAGTCTAAACAACCAAAAATAACTTTCACAATATTGTGGGGGATATTTGTCTAAGATAGGATACCGTTTGAGCTAAAAAATGTAGGAGAATTTTTTTAAACGGTAATGAATGTTGCCTTTACTAGCTTCATCAATGAAATCATGGTGGTCTACTAGTATGATTTAATTGCTTACTCCGAGGATGTAAATGATTAATATAAAAAACTTAGAGTTGATATTCCAAAGCTGCTTTGAGTATGAAATTTCCTTGAATCCTAAGAAAAGTGTATTTAGAGTGGAAGAAGGAAAGCTTCTTGGACATATTATGTCTAAGGAAGGGTGAGGATTGATGATGAAAACAAATTGATCTCATCCCTCAACTTAGGATAGTCAAATTAGTCTAGTCATTCTTTGAGTAGATCAACTTTGTTAGGAGATTTGTGTTCCTAACTTTGTAGAAAATACAAAGGCCATCTTCAAGGTGCTAAAAAATGGACAATCTTCTAATTAGGACAAGGAATCAACTAATTAATTCATGGAATTCAAAGATTCACTTAACAAGACACTGTTGTTGACAAGTATTGATCATTCAAATCCTTTTCAATTATTTTAATTTATATAATTTTATGCAATTGATGTTTTTCTGTTGTAGAAGAACAATGATGGATATAAAAAATCAATAGATTTCTTCAAAAAACCTTCAAAGATGCTAAATTTAATTACTCTAATATGGAGAAGCATGCCTTTTCTTTTGTTAAGGTGGTGAAATTTTATAGATCCTATCTTGTAGGAGCTAAAATAATTGCCTATGTTCCACATACAAATATAAGAGATATTTTTGTTCAACATGAGGCATCAAGAAAAAGTTGCAGACGATTCAATAAGATCCAAGAATATGAACTGGAGGTGAATATAGTCAAGTTTGTTAGAGGTTAAGGCATACCTAGGTTAATGAATGATATAAATTTAGATGCAACTAAAGTGCATTGGGAAAACTTTGATCCAATACTTCCTCATGATTTAAAGGATTGTCCTTGGTATAAGGACATTATTTTCTATTTGGAAAATTTGATGTTTCTTACAAGGCTAGATGATCATCATAAAATAACATTGAAGATGATAGCTTAGAGATATGTATTTTTTTGAGGCTAGTTAATATGAAGAAACCTTGATGGTGTACTCCTAAAATTTTTAGACAAGAAGCTCAGTCTATAAAATTTATGAAGGAATGTCACCAAGGGTTGTATGGTGGATATTTCATGTCTAAAACTATTGCTCAAAATGATGAGAGTAGGATATTGGTGGTCCACATTATTGAATAATATGGTCAAGTTTATGAAAATTCGTGATGGTTACCATTTTTTTAGTAAGATAAAATTTGTAGATGCACTCTCCCTCATGAACATATCACTTGAGGCTCCATTTTAGTAGTGGGGTATTGATTTTATGTGTGAAATGCCTAAAATATCTAGAAATATATACAATGGATTTTTATGGCTACCGACTACTTCACCAAATGGGTGGAGGAAACCCCCACAAGAAATGCTACATCAAAGGCGGTGATTGAATTCCTACTAAATAACATCTTCATGAGGCTTGGTGTGTCATTAGGATAATTGTTGATAATGCAATATTTCTAATTCCTATGACATCATTGATATGTGTTCTCAATATGGGATATATTTGAAAAATTCATCTCCTTTTCATCCACAATGAATTGAATAGGCCAAATCTAATAATAGATGCATCATGAACATCATAAAGAAGACTCCAAATTCAAACAAGAAAAGGTGGGATGATAAATTAAGGTTTGATATTTGGGAAGATAGAATCACCTACAAGAAGGCTATTGGTAAGAGTCCCCTTGAATTAGTTTATGGCATGAAGGGTAGACTATCAATCAAATTAGAACTAATAGTATATAAACTAATACAACAAATTAAAGGGGAAGAACATGATACCATTCCTAAAGAGTGCATGAGTTGATTGAACTGAAATAATTAAAGAGTGCTACCCATGGGGAGAACCAATTGAGACAAAAAATTATGAAGTGTTTTTTTTTGAACAAAAGTTTATCTAGAGAGATTTCCAAGATGGGGACACTTTCCTTATATGAAATTCTAGGTCTAAAGAGAATAGAAAACACATAAAATTTGAAGCCTCATAGGTTGGGCCTTATCAAATTGTTGAAAGATGTGGTCAAGGCACTTTTTGCCTCAAGAATCTTTTTGGAGAATTCATGGAGCTTCTAATTCATGATCAATGTATCAAGCATTACTTCTCTTGAGGGTGAGGTTTTGTGATTCTATGTACATAGTTGTCTTTTCTACCTTTTATTTTTATGCCTTGTGCCATTTCTATTATTTCCTCATGTTGTTTTTATATTTCCTTATGTTGGTTTGCTCCCGAGGATTTGGATTCCTGTTGTGCTTGCAAGAGAAACATGTTCCTAGCTAGAGCCAATTTTGGGACCTCATTTTAATGTGTCTTATTTTATCTTTGCTATCCTCCCATCTATGCAATTGAAACTATTCACCCATTATTGATAATTGATTTGAGAAATATCTAATTGGGTCCCATATTTTAAATGTTGCTTAAGGGTGTTCATTCAAATTTTAATCAAAAAATCCTTAGTAAAAATGTTTTTAAGGGGTACTTATGAGGTTAATATCAAATAATGTGGCATTTCCCTACATGAAGTTAGGCCTTTGAATTTTTGGAGTTTTTAGGGACCTTGGAACATACCTTGGGTTCTTCGGTTCCTTTGATTCCCCAAATGCCTCAAAGAGTGAAAAATATGTAAGTTCTTGATTTTGAAGTTGTTGGGAGGTCATGATAGCCTATGGTTGAACTTTATTATGGAGTGGGCTAGGGTATGATAAAAAATGTTGTGTTTTGATTTGGAAATTCAAAATGTCCTTCTTAGTGGGTTTTTAGACTTTTGGGGGTCCTTAACATCTCTACACTAAGTATTGAGGTTTAAAGTTCCCATAGAGCCATACATTTCAGTGTCACCCTCTGCTATATCTCAATTTTTTTCCCTCCCTAGACCCCAATCCATGAGGTCCATTTTCCCTTCGTAGCCTTGAGCTCTATAGTCCTAACTCCCCTTAGATCCTAAAATTTCAAGGGTTCTAGGGACCTTTGCACTTTTCTTTGAGGTTCTAGCTTCCCTGAAAAGTATTGAACCTTCAATCTTTATCCCTAAGATCCTATTTCCTATGGAGTTTTGAACTATGTCATCTCTTCCCTCTTTATCCCCATATGCCACTTTCCTTTGAAACCTTGCAACATAACACCCTATTTCCTTTTCCCTTTGTTTCCCTAGATATTGTTTCCTCATTACCGTGGGATCCTTGCAATTGAAATCTTCACCTTCCTCAAATTTTAGACTTCTAAGGATCCCTCACACCTTTTCATCTTTGTCTTGGGCTTTTGAGTTCGTCCAACATCATGAAAATTTGATTATTTCTCAATAGGTTTGTAAAATTTTAGAAGTCCTAAGTACCTTTTCACTTGTATCCCTAATTCCTAATTCCCTTTGAAACCTTGAACCTCAATCCTTTTCTAAAATCCCCTGTCCCCATATTTTCCCATATCCCAAAATTTTAGGAGTTCTTTGCATCTTGGCACTCAACTTCTAGTTACTTGTTCCCTCCATCATCCTAAACACTGTACTTCAACCTATCTTGTTAGCATACATCCCTTAGTTTCCAAAAAAAACTTGAATCCCCACCATGTTCCATGATGATTAAAAACCTTGAAGGGTTTTATGCATTCATTCTCACCTACCCTCCCACCATTCCTAGAATCTTGAGCAACTTGTTTAATACATGTGACTCCTAATGGATCCTCCGTAAATTTCATAAGCTCCTCCATGCCCTAGCATCTCACAATGGGCAACACTTGCAAGCATGCATGTAGAAATTGTGTTGCATAATAGACCTTTCTCATGGATCTATTTTGATATCCAACTCTAACACATGATTATACATCACAATAAACAAAAGGACATCAAACTCAAGAAGACAAGCATAACATTAGAACAATCTCGAATAATATAGGAACCACCTCCAAAATATGATTTAACAACTCTCAACCTTCCATCAATCAAGAAAGACTCATATACTAATGTAATTGAAACCAAGTAGATGATGCAAAGCATAAAATTATTATGATTTATATTCAAAATGATAACTAAAATTTTCTAAAAAGATAAACCATGAATAATCAATAAAAATAAGAACCAAGATTTTACCACTTTGAAATCACCAAAATGCAAGCCAACCATTATTTAGCAACTAGCCTTAAGGAACAAAACAAAACTTAGAACTAAAATTGATGTATTCAAGACAATGATAGCACTAGAGGTCTTGATTCAAGACACCAATAAAAGGGATCCACATTTCTTTGAAGATATTTATGGTGAGGGTTATGCAAGACACAACAATAATTAAGAGGAAAATTTATAACAATATTCTTCAAATAAATATTTAGTTTGTTTAGACCTATAACCATATGATTTCATTTCATTTAATTGACTTGAATCTACTACATGAAGGCGTGGATAAATAATAACTTGTCCTTATGATAAATATATTTACCCTTTTTTTATTTGATTGGCCTAAACAATCCTTTACTTTTTGGTTTTACACTTTCTTACATAATGAAAAATGTGATCACATAATTATTTACTCTTTTCTTAATTATACTTTATTAAAGTTTAATAAATTTAAGGACTTATATACTTTTATTTTGAAAAAGTTCCTTCCTAATTTGTCTTCAAATTTATATATATTTACTTGGTGTTAAATGAATTCTTGGTTTACTTTAAAGTGACACATGCTCTTGAATAGTATTGAACACGCGGAAAGTAATAATATGTGTCTTAAATGAAATAATTTAAATTTTGAACTAATATATGGTTGAACTTGGTTAAGACGTGTATTAAAATTAAAGTTTTTTGTTTGCAAGAAAATTACCTTTGATGTTGCATGCTAGGATGGTTTGATTGTTTTCCATCTCTTTTTAATTGAAAATGTAAAATTTGAAGATTGATTTGGAATTTTACTAACAAGGATCATGTTGGTCATATTATCCTTGATCATATCATGAATAATTACTTCATTTAAAAGACTAAAATTATGAAGAAAGAAACCTAGCATGCATGATCTGACATGGATTATGGGTGAATGAAAGGAATTAAAATTTAATTAAGTTCATGCTATAGTATAAAAGAAATCTAGATATAAAGCAAGTTATTGTACTTTAATCACATGCTTATGGAAAAAATATAAGTTTGTGTCACATTAATCATGAATATACCAAACATTCTAAAGTACATGTTATTCTCATTTTATTGTAATAAAAAAATGTCTAGATCTTTTATATTATGAATTTCAATTTAGAACATTGTAGACAAACTTCATGCTAAATTATAAATTAGATGAAATTCACTTTACATTACTTAAGTTTGATTAAGTTTCAACTCTTAAAGTCACATTTCAATGTCAAAGTAAAGGATGAGTCAATACCCATTAGTTTTAGACAAGCAAATATAATAGATAAATTCCAAGGAATACTATAAACAAAAAAGTGAATTGAAGATAGCCACTTTTTCAGCTTTGAAGGTTAACTAATGTGTGAACAAACAATTTAATGGAACAAAATACTAGTTATAATATATCGTTTCTATTTTTGTAGTATAATAATTATTAAATTCAATCCCCCATTAAATAGTTAAAAGATAAGAGCTATTTTTTTTTGGATTCACTCATGTCAATTTATTTGCATCAAAGTTTTGGATCACACTCTGTGATCCGTCATCAGGATGAAGAAAAGAGCCGAGTGAGAGAAAGGTTTGATTAAAAGATGTTAATATTGGTAGACAAAGGTTTGATTCAAATGAAGCTCTTGATAACGAGTAGAAGGGATATCAGTCCCTCCCTCAAAATTTTATAAAATCAAAATTTGATAGAATGTCCTAAGATAATTTGGGCAACACAAGTGCATGGCTCATATTAAGATTACAAATGAGAAATTTATGTATTTCGATTCTCTTGACATTGAACCTCGACTTGTTCAAACCAACTTATAACTTCAACTTGTTTAAACCAACTTATAACTTCAACTTGTTCAAACCAACATAAAAATTCCCTAAAATTATCAAACTATAAAATATAATTTTAAAAGAAAAACAATAGTGTATACGCTTTCATTATAATATTCAATCCCATATGCATTGACTAAATGAAACTGACCAAACTTTAATTTACAACTAAACTTGGTCAAATGTTCAAAATAATCTTAAAAGTCTTCTTTATCATTAGACAACAAATAACTAGGCATTCTACCAATATTAAAAAAAATATTAAAAATTATCTGACAACACTTTTTCAGTTTTTATCACGGCATGTAATTCAATTCAAACCATCTGAATGTCTGCCTCTCTTCGGCCAATGGCATGCTGCCACGTACGTAATACCAGTCAAGCTGTGTGTTGTAAAGGCGTAAGTGTTTTGTTTTCCGAAAAAATTGGAAACAAAACCGTGTGTTAACCTCTTGACTTTTTAAGATAAAATCTGTGACCAAACGAACGGCCAGATGTTTTCCAACCCCATCCGATGGTTGGCAGAGACAGATACTCGCGGAGACTTTATGGCCAAGAGATGCTTAAACAGCCTGTTTGTATAGAATGCATTGCAATCTTCTTTTCTTTTTTTTTAAATAAAAAAGTTTATGTAAATCATTTTTTGAATTTTATTGTTTTTATATTTGTATTAAACTTTTAATAAAAGTATTAAAGTAAAATTTATAGATCTTATGAGAATATAAATATTGAAGTAATAATGTGGAGAGGTCTAATTACTATGGTCGTAAGGGTGGAATATAAATGTGTGATCTGGTAACAAAAAATATTTCGTATCTTGGGTATCTAGGGCGAGCTAGGGTGAGACTAGTCCTTGCGGGTGAGATCCCCTGCCCGCATGAAGTCTCACCTCTTAAACTGGGAACTTGAAACCAATGGGGAGCAAACCCACTGCCCAAGTCAATTGTGCTACCCGTGTGGACTAAATGTTACATAAGTAAAATTTGCTCTTTCAAAAAGAATTAAACAATATCAATAAAATAAGATAATTTTAAAATAATTTAAAACTATTTTTTTAATTAAATTAAATAATTCAAGATTAATATCTATTGACATGTTATAGATGTATTTAATATATTTATACTAGCTTTAACATATGTATTTATACTATATGAAATTTAAATTTGATAAGAATTAAAAATAAATAAATGTTTTGAGTTATAGTTGTAATGAGTTTGAATGGTTGAGTGGTCTAAGACTTTAAAAGATATTTTGTAATATAAAAAAGAAATCAGATGAGAATATCTATTTATTTTTACTATAAAATTTAATAACTGTATTGCATTTTGAAGAGAAAGTTAAATGAATTTTAATTTAATTTATGTATTAATTTTTATAAAAGATTATAATTGGTAAATAAGATTGTAAGATAGATTTTGTAAAGAGGATAAGGGTAAGAAAAATAAAAAAATAAAAAATGTGATGAGTGTGAGACTACTCGATCACTAAGTTTATCTTTTAAATATTTTGTACTAAATAAATATATTTATTTGTTAATAGTAAATTTAAAGAATGTAAATTAAAGTAAGAGTTTTTATAAAAAAAAAAATGTTATGACATAGAACCTTAGATTGTAAGTCAAGGAAGTTTTAACCTAAGATTGTAGGTAGTTAAAATGACATCCTAAACATCTTTTACATAATTTTTAGGTATGTTAGTTTAATTACATTTATTTAATAACCAAGTTTTTTATATTAAATATAAAATTTATTTTATTAATATTTTATTTTTAATCAAGATCCATTGATAAAGTCTATTTTGTTGAAGAAAAAATACAAAACTAAGCTAACATTTGAATTTTTAAACTTTGATATATCAAACTCCCAAATATTTAGGGACCCACTTCATTTTTATGACTATACATAAAATCTAGTTATACTGTGGATCAAAATATATTTAAGCTATTTATAATTTTATACATTATTTTATTTTTATTTAAATTTGAAATTAAATATTTATTACATATTTTTTTAATTTTTATACATCTACTTCTTTATTTACTAAAGTGTAGTTATTTATTATATTTATCTGGAGGGTTTTATATCAAATCCAAAATCAATTTAGCTATTAGATTGTGGCCTCATCTCTTATTATGTTGGGGCCTTGCACATATCAAAACTTGATCCCTAGTGGACTCATTAGAACCATTCAACTTCACCAACAGACCAAAGACCTATAGATAGCTCTTTATTATTTCTTTATTATAGGTAAATCAAAATAATCACATGCACAAATAATTTTATTATTTTTGTATGTGAGTTCTCTAATAATTTTTATGAACACATTCATATCATTACACTCCACCTTCTATGAGAGTGTAATTATACTTTTAAACATAATAATATTTGATAAAATGATCAACTAAAATACATAATTTTATCATTATTAATAAAATCTAATTAAAAAATTATAACTAATTTAATTAAAAATATAATTAATTTAAATAAAAATATTTATTAATATTTAATATTTTTAAATAATTTTTGTATAATTACATGTACATAAATTTGAGGGAGAATGTTTTAAGAAAAAACCGTTTATAACTTCTAAAAGTCTATGCTTCATCCTAGATATAATGGGGTATTATATTAACCATTTATTTCTCATTAAAAATAAAATTTCCTAATTATCTATACCAATTAACATACAAACTTAAAAACAAAAATAATAATTACAATTATTATTTTCTATTAAATAAGTTGTAGTCTAGGGGTTGTATCATATATTGATCATAAAAATATTACAAATGTTCTGCATCAAAGCCCTTTTCGTTACACAAACTAGGAATCCATATCGAAAAACCTAGTAACATCAACAAACATTTGCATATTCCTATATAGTAATGGTATGCTAAATATTCAATATCCTTGATTACTAGCAACAAGCCCCAACAAGGTGAACTCATGCATCCAATCCAAGTCAAAAACATGTTCTAGATTGGTTATCCACTTCAAAAGCTCATAGCCTTTCCTCGCCTTAGCTTTGTGTTGCATCAAGGTGGTGGCGTGGAAATTGGCAAGGAACGAGAACCATTACACCATAACTGCCTCCTCCAAAATCTTCATGATGTCCTTTGGTTGAGGAACTCCAACAACGGGCCACACAAATCACCTCCTCCAAGCCTCCCAAGAATTTCTGTTGAAGAGTCAAAGTGAGCGCTTGTATCATATCTTTCAACTCACCTAGGTCCAATAAGGACACCATAAATTTGGAGGCTATATCAATTTTCACCCAGTAGCAACAATCAACAACCATAAATTCTTCCCCCAACACCCACTTGACCGCCCTCAAGATGAGCCCATTGTACTGCTCAAGCACCATCTTTAGACACTAGTTAGATATGGCTCCAAGGAATGTTGATTGGCATTGTGAGCATACTTGTTAGAATTATGAAAAACATGAGCCACCAGATCAAACAACGAACAAAGAAACCTTCCACGCAAGAGAGTTGCAAACAATAATATGCAATATGCCTCAACAAAAATAAGCTACAAAATGAACCTCAAGAATCTTCAAGCAAAACAAGAGTCCTCAAAGGCATGATAATACAATGAGGGTTGAGTGCTATATAGGAGCAACCCTAAATGATAAAGGATTTAGATCAAGTGTCAACATCTTATACAATGAGACAAAATGATCTAATAATAGCTCTCTAGTTAACATAGAAAATCACTCCTAAGTTTAGCTTAAGTGCATGAGAATAAATTAGACTAATAATTAATAGCTAATGCATGATTACTCTAAACCCCCCCTTAAGATGAACTTAAGGAGTAGCTAAAAACCCTAAAAAGAGAATGCATGATGGGCCTCGACGAACAAGGCCTGGTGAGGTACCCATGTACAAACAAAAGATCTCTCAAAACTGGAGGAAAAAAGAAAATTGCATGGGAAAAACTCTTGTCCAAAAGAGAGAAAGGTGAATAAAGGATTGAAAAAGCCTCCAAATCAAGGTGAAGGACTAAGAAGCCTCCAACTGAAACAATGTCCCAAAAGAAGAGGAACATGAAGAACATCATTGAAGCGCGAAGAAGCTATAGACTGTTGTTGAAAGATAACTGATATAGTGCTAAAATGAAGAACCTCTAGAAACAAGAATGCAAGAGTGTCCATATGGTAAATGCTCCATCTCACTGAAATGCATGGGTAACCAACCATTGATGTATGCTGCATCCACCTAGTACATAGGAACAAGAACTAGATACATAGATCACTCCAAACGCGAAACCAAGGAAGCATTAGCACCAAAAGTAGAAACCCCCAATAATGCAGAAAAAGGGAGAGCCAAGATGAGTACACTGAAACTATGTGAAACTAATAAGTGCATGTAAGAGAAACAACCTACAAATAAAAGGGTGTGCAAATTAAGACACACACACATGAGACAAGAATCACTAGGATTCATTGTTGTCGTGGAAGGGACACTCACTTGACAAATGTGTGATTGTAAGAGAAAGGAAAACATCAACCCCCTATGACACTTTATATCATAGTGCAAGTACAAAAGGCACAATAGGGTGTGCAAAATCCCCAAAAAGTATACACCATACTAACCTCGTACGAGTATCCATTATCTTCGAACCAAGAAAACACCAAAGCTTATTCAAAATGCTTTCCATTCTCCATCTAATTAAAGATATAGGCTTGGGGAATGCTCCACACAATTCGACACATATTGAAGTGTGGTAAAATGATTAACAACATCCCACACACAATCTAACTAGCATCACCCTCATGAATAATAATTTTTATTATTAAGATTTTTTTTTTAGACTACAAGAATCTCTCAGGTATCCATCCCCTATAAATTGCAGTGCACCTGGTAAACTTTTTTTACGTGACCGGTGACGCTAACACGACACACCCTCAGGTACCACGGGGACAGTGGGGAGACTAGACCTCTTGCCTGCAACAAGATGCTTTTGCCAATCGAGCTAGACCCACCACCCCTTTTATTATTAAGATTAAATAAAAATTATATTTTTTAATTTAATTATAAATATTATTTTATATTCCTACATTAATCTTAAAAACCATATTTATTAATTTTATTGTATGTCATTTGTAGATTCAATGTGTGAAATTTGTCTTTCAATACGACTAAACACTAATAGTTAAATTTTTTATTGATATTCTTTAAAGAAAAAATATTGACTGTTAGCGGCGTGTTGTTTAAGTGAGAGAATTTTCCGTAACCAACTAAATATTTATATTAACACACGTTTCGGATCTCTCTTTATTAAGGGATAAGATTGAATGGACTGGCAACTTAACAAAAGAATAAGATGGTGAGAAAATTGAAGGAAAGGAAAGTTCAGGAAGTTTGTTTGGATGGAGGACAGAGCTGTTTGTTTTTTTTTTTTTTAATTTTTTTAAAAAAATATTAAGCCAAATACTGGAGTTATTGGCCACCTAACTCACCTCGAATCTAATGATAGGTGATGTGGGAAGAAGTGGTTTTTGTTTGTTTTTCTGGTATTTTCCTAATATTTTGGTTCACTTTGTCTAAGATAGACGAAGTAAAAGTACCTAAGTTTGAAATGATTTGGAGGTGGGGTTAAGTGGGTGGTGTGTTATAGAGCGAGCAATCCGGGACCGTCACAGTCAAGCTTCCCAACTTCCCTTCCCTGTATATTCAGGGATTGGATTATAGTATTGTCTTGGTCTGGTCTGTGTGCTTGTGTCTGTGGTTTCTGATCTGTGATACAATTTTTTTGTTATGATGGGTCATGGTGTGGAGTCCTGCAGGAGGCCCAATTCTGAACATGCAGGAGAGTGCATGGAGACTATTGGAAATAACCCCAGCTACAACACTATGGAGCATATTGCACAGTTCCAGTCCCAATCCCCAGAGGAGTCAGTGATGGGGGAGAGTGAATGTGAGGTGGTTAGAGAGAATTCACTGGTGGTTTCCAACTCCAGGAGCTCTACTGCTGCTTCTGAGATCATTTTTGAGGCAGGGAATTTTACAGTGGTTTCTAAGTCCAGCAGCCATGGCAGCAATAGTAGTAGTCAGTACCATGTTTGTAGATTTTGCAGTAGAGTCTTCAGCTCAGGCAAGGCTCTGGGGGGTCATGTGAGAATACATGGAGTTGGTAGATCTAAGAGGCATTCCTCTAGCAGTGGAAATGTTTCTAGGGGTGATTATTCATCAGAAGATGTTTGGGTGAAGAAATCCAAGATACCCACAAGTAGATCCAACGGGAACTCCAACTGGGTCGAAGCCCTTAGTATTGCAGGGGAAGGGGAGGAAGCAGAGGACCACAAGGAAGAAAAAAATATGAATGTGAGTGTTGAGCAGAAGGAATTAAGTGATCAGAAGACCGTGTCTCTGTATACGCTTAGGAGGAATCCCAAGCGGAGTAGGAGGCTGACAGATGAGGAGTACAGCATGGATTTGACTGCCAAGAACACTGTAGCATGTGTTGAGTGTGGGAAGGAGTTTCCCTCATCCAAAGCACTGTTTGGTCATATGAGATGCCATCCTGAACGGGACTGGAGGGGAATTCAGCTCCCAAATGATTCTCATTGCAATAACGCAGTTGGTGATATTGTCGTTCATGCTGCTGCTCCAAGTTCTGGTCTTTCCTCTGTCTGTTGGCAGAGCTCTCAGGGATCAGAAGATGTGGAGGAAAAAGGAAAAGAAGAGGCAGCTTCAGATAATGGGAGTGATAGAGAGAGCATGAAGTCAACAAGAGTAGCTCATCAGCCAGCCTCCTATAGCCTGTTCAACTGGTCCGTGACTGCAAAAAGAGGAAGGAGAAGACCAATTAGGTTTACTCAACCTAAAGAGGAGGATAATGAAGAAGAAGAAGAAGAAGCAGCAGCGGTGGATAATACTAAGGAGCTTGAGGATGACAGAGACACTGCCCATTTCCTTGTAATGCTTGCCTCCTGTGCTAACAATACCAATAACACTAACGAGGCTAATAGACAGGTTGAGAGATTGATGCCGGGGGAATCGGTTTATCATTCTAAGAAAGGGAAGCGCGAATCTCAGGGAAGCTTTAAGGGTTTCGAGGCAGGACAAGAGGATCTGGGCTTGAAGGGGAAGATGAAAAAGAGGACTGCTAAAACCAGTAGACTAGCTGAATTGGGTGCAGGCCTTGCAGGGAAATATGAATGCAGCACATGCAAGAAGCTCTTCAATACACGCCGAGCTCTGAGAAGCCATAGATCAAGTCACAAGAAAGTCAAGGGTGGTTCTGCTATACAGAAGGTGACAGACGAAGAAATTACTGAAAAAAGCAACAGTGCTTTGATGATAGAGTACCATCCAGCTGCTGTGAATGATATGGATTCGTCACCTGCAAGAGAAGAAAATAAGAGTGCTAATCTTACTCACTTGACTGAAGAGAGGAGCTTAGAGCTAGCAATACTAGTCAATAAGGACAAAGGGCATGAATGTTGCATCTGCCACAAGGTCTTTTCATCAGGTCAAGCTCTCGGCGGGCACAAGAGATGCCATAGGATAGCTGACAAAGTTACGGAAAGGGCAGACTGTGTGACTTCATCAGAGAAAAAACCAAAGCTAGTGAGAGATCAGGCGAGAGAGCCTCTTTTTGATCTCAACCAGCCTGCACCAGCGGAGGAAGACGATTTGGAAGCTGCTTATGCTATGGTGGAAGTGGTTCCTGCTGATGTTGTGGCCATTAATACTGAGTTTAGGTATGTAGAGTGTAACATATGTGGCTGCTTGTGTACATCTATAGATGGCTTGAGGGCTCACCAGACTACCCATGCCTAGATGCCACCATTTTGATCGCATTTTCCATTTTGAGTAATAAACAGGTTGGGGATCCAAACATTTTGAACATTTCATTCTATGGAAAATCACATGTAAGCACAATTGTTAGAAATTTCTTTATCCTAGTTCTACAGGGGAAATCACTTGAAGATTTCAAGCCAAGATTTAAAAATTTGGAAACTTCTGGTTTGATTTCATCAGCAAACAATTTATGATGGTCCAGCAATACTTACATGGGGAAATGGCAACCATATGCCAATGCGAATACACAGAGATCATTTTGCTTCTAAATATAAATCTACACCAGTAGCCAAACTGGCTCCTTTCATTTGACTTTATTTATTCTTTATCCTATCATGGATATATTTGATACTTGTTTGGTGTAGAATTTGTACAGAAAACTCTGTACACTGACATATTACCCTTGTATACATTATGGTTCACTTCTGAATGTGTTAAAGAATAGTTTCTTGTTTTTTAAGTCGAGTTGATTATGCTTGTAGACTGTTACCACTATTATTTCTGGAGATGGATTTCCTGTTAGCAACAAAGGGAGGAATAGCAAAGTTGGTGAGTTGCTATAGAATTCAAATCAATTTACTTATAGCTTCTTGTGATCTGAGATGTTAGGTCAGGCATTCTCAATTTTTTGATTTATTGTAGCTTCTGTTAAAATGAGGTTATGAACTTCCCTCCCCTACATCAAGCAACTGTAAGATTTGAACTTGAATCAATTTATTTGTAAATGCTAAATACAAATCCATGCCAAACTAAGAAACCTAGGTGCTGGGTGAAAATGGAGCAGGGCTCAGAGTTTCTGTTTATACTCCTGGACTCTACTTGAAATCCAGAGGCAGTCACAGCTTTTGAAGCTTTCACCTTTACTAAGATGCTGTGAAGAGTGCCATTCATGGCATATTGCATTGAGGTGGTGCTGTCACAACAGCCACCCAGGTTCGAGCCGTAAGGCACAGGGGCTATTGACATCCCCAAATTATCAGACTGGTAAAAAGATGCCGGGAAGAATGGGGCAAATCATTAACAAGAGGACTAAAAAGTCTTGCTGACCTACACATTTAAGATTCCAATTCCATAAGGTTTTGCTCTAGATTGAAGGGAATATGGTAGCTGATCTCTTTGCAACAGTAACCTTGTATACAGATCATTTTATTGGAAGGAGTACATCCAAATTTCCAATATTTCTCCCAATTTTTCCCCCTGTGGAAAGACCAAGTCCATTGTTGAATAGGAGTCATATCAGCCCATTACTCTAGTCAAATGTCAAGACTGTTTATCAGTAGTGACCTGTTGTCATTTTTTTTGGATGTGTGAACGACATATAACTCAATCTAGTTATCTTTTGGAGCTTTATAGGTATACAATTGTGCATCACTTTTCAACATGTTTGTCAATTTAGGTTAGGACTCGGAGAGCTTTGTTTCTTTGTTTTCTATGTACAGTCAATAAAAAAAATTGCACTACTTGAGTTGTTTTAAAATAAGGGAGCCAATAAGCACTGAAATAAATGGATCATCAGACTTTGAGGATTTAATAGTCAATTTGTCAATTTAGGTTAGGACTCGGAGAGCTTTGTTTCTTTGTTTTCTATGTACAGTCAATAAAAAAAATTGCACTACTTGAGTTGTTTTAAAATAAGGGAGCCAAGAAGCACTGAAATAAATGGATCATAAGACTTTGAGGATTTAATAGTCAATTTTTAGGCATATTTGATTTGGGGTCTAATGATAGTGTATGTCTGTAGTGTGAGGTAGGGTGAGGTAAGTAAGTTTGGGTACTTGATGTATGAATTCAATTTTTTTTTTTTTTAGATTGAGATGAGGTTATGTAGTTGTAATCTTTTTAACTTTAATCAATATAAAAGTACTAGATATAATGACAAAGGTATATATTATTAATAATTTCATTAAATAAAATATACAATATAGAAAAAAAAAAAATTCTTAGAAATTCTTACAAAAATAATTTCACATTAAAGACATAAATTTTCAATCATTAATAATTGTTAGTTTGAATTTTTTTGGATCAATAATTTGGGGTACACTTCATGATCCACCACTAGGACGAGATAGCAAGCGAAGAGATTTAGATCACACTTCATGACTCATCATTAGGATTAGATAACAAGAAAAGATTTGGATCACACTACATGATCCATTATCAGATTTTGAGATCGCAAGAAACGATTCAGATCACACTCCATGATCCATTATGAAGATGAGATAGCAAGAGAAGATAAATCTTGATAATGGATCATGTAGTGTGATTGGAATTTGGATCAATGATTCGGAGCATGCTCCATGATCCATAATCAGGACAAGATAGCAAGAAGAAGAGATTTGGATCACACTCTATGATCCATTATCAGCTTGAGAGAGCAAGAAAATATTAAGATCACACTCCATGAACCATTATCAGGATGAGATAGTGAGAAGAGAAATCTTGATAATGAATCATGTAGTGTGATTGAAATCGTTGATGAAGAAAAAAACTCATATTCTAATCCATCCTTATCTTGCAATCTCATAATGGATCATAGAACGTGATCCAAATCCTTGATGAGGAAAAAACTTATGTAATCTAAAAATTTCACTTATAATCTTCATAAATTAAAAAATGATTTACTTGCATTTTTTCCTTAGACAGTAAATTAATGTGTCTTTAAAAGAACCTGATTTACTGTCTTCTTTTGGTCTTTCAGAAATAGCAGTGCAGCTATATTTAACTTGAGTAAACTTTATAGTACTCATACTGGATAGATTACCCACAACATTCTGCAACTAACTTTATGCCTGTGTACTTGTCTATTTAATGGGAAAAAAAGGGTTTCTGGCCCCTGTGCCAATGAGACAGCTTCACAGAGTCCAAATAAGACTTGAATATGATTGTTCCTCTGAAAAGCATTGGCAGCATTACAACTAATAAATGACAGCCAATTAAATGGGCCTCCATACATATTATTAATGCCTGAATACTGAAATTAGTTTGGATATGACCCCATATAATGGATTCCTGGATATAAACGTTTGCAGCATCTATCATTGAATCTTACAATAAGTAGCCATAGATCATTTTATATAGTTTTCTTGCATGTAGAAGGGTCAAACAATTGCTTTTAAAAGGTAATAAATAAGGAACAGAGGACGTGGTTTGTTTTTAAAGTTTTCTTGCATAACCTGGGTGGGGTTAAATATTTTTTCCTTTTCAAAGCAAACCCTGGATTCGTGCTTGCCCATTACCTAGTTCGTTGTGTGTCAACCCTCCTCTGAAAGGACATTCAAACTATAAGGAAAAGTGGGGTACTTCCCTTAAACTATTTCTCAATATTTTATAAAGGAAGGGATTAAAAATATATAATAGAGGAGACATTTAGTAGTCCAGCATTCTAACTCCACGTCTTTCAAAATCTTATGTATCAATTTCTGACCACTCTTGTTCTTTTACAACGACTTACTGTTAATATCATTCGTCGTCTTCTTTTTTTTTAAAAATCCCCGCAACCCAGCCCAACGTCCAAGGGGGCGAGCTGAGGCGAGACTAGTCCCCTGTGGGGGGACCCAACAGCCCACAAGCCAGTCCCAACCGGATAAACATCACTCCTATTCTCTTACAACAACTGACTGATAATTTAGACATATATTTTATCTTAAAATATGAAGAGATATCAAGTAAATATGTTTATTTTTAATTATTTTATTTATAATTTATATCTAATTTTTATTTAAGAAATATTTAATTTGAATTTTTTTAATATATTGATTTACTTTTGTATCTAATTTTTAATTTTATTTTTAGAAGATTCACCATTCATTATTTTCTTAATTCTTTTGTTTTACTTTTAATACGATAAATATAATAAATATTATATACTTAATTTATTTTTTAATAGTTTGATATTAATATATATTTTTAAAATTTGATATTTTATATTTAAAAATAAATAAGTTTTACTTCAGATAAGATACTTCTTTTGTTGTAGGTTACAACTAAAGTTTAATTAATATTAATTATTAATTTATATATTAAATATTTCATTTGTGATGGAAACAATAATTTTTGAGTGTGGTTTAGGTTAATATTACAAACTATTTTTATCATGTCCTAGCTACAATGACAAGGGGTGGATTGTAATGGAGTGAGTGTGTTAAGAAAAACCCCTTAACCTAAAATTGACACTTATTTACATGTCAATTTATTATTTTTAAATAATCAACATACTGTTAATGATGCCTTATTAAATAAACGCAATTTATAAGTGAAACAAAATATAACTCTTCAAAATAAATATCTTAACTAAGATAGTTCTTACACAAATATTAAAATAAATAACACTTATGTCTTTTCTTATCTATCTACTTACATAATAAAATAAATATTAAAATAATATTCATATAAAAAATAAATTTTAAAATTAAAATATACAATAATTCTTTTTTATTTATTTTTAAAAACTTGAACATAATTTTTATGATTTATTGCATTAGTATTGAAAATAAGATAATTCTTAATTAAACGTTAAAATAAATAATGTCTATATGTATTTTCTTATCTATTGCTTACCTTATTGATATGTTTATGGGTATGTAGTAGTTTAGATAGATATTAATAAATAATACTCATATAATTTGCAAAGAAAAATACTCTACTATGTAAGTTACTTAAGGAATGCTCACAACTATGTATATTTCAATATATATTAATTCATAAAAACTTCAAATAGTGAATTAATATATAATAATATGTATATTTTAATAAGCATAGATATCCATCTACGTCAAAAATGTCAAAATATGAACACTTCAAAATTGATATGTCTTGGAATCTTTTATATATAATATAAGTCAAAAATTTCAAAATAGACACTTTAAGATATCTCTTCACATTTTTTATATATAATCTAGATTAATATAATGATATATTCAAGAGATATTTTTTGAAATTAAATCTTAGAAGTTTGGAAATAAATTTAATAAATGAAAGTATTTATTTTTGTGATTGAAAAATGAATTATTTGTGTGGAGAATTTGAAATTTATGGTATCTTAGAATTAGATTGAGATTATAACAATTTGCAACTTGTGTTGGAATTAGAATATTTTGTTTGCATTATGGATGACCTAGTTTATGCTCACAATATGTCTTGCACCTATAGATTCCATCTAGTATTTTGTACAACTCTACTTTCTATTTTGTGGGATTCACCTTTATTGCTTTTGCTTTTTAATATTGGAAGACTAGTGGTATTTAAGAATAAGGAACAAGATCAAAGATATGAGGCAAGAGCCTTAGAATGATGTATGCATATATGTTACTTCTTTTAGTAGACGAAATTCAAACGTTTTCCTATTAGTTACTCCTTGAATGTTCTAGAATAGGAAAGGACTTGGGAATTCCAAATATGAAATAAATGCATTGAATGCCTTTGAATACTAGCACATAGAATTTAGCAAAATGTGTACTTAGTTGATCTAGGGTGGGAAAATAAAGAGGGTTAGTTAACCAAAATATGAATTTACAAGGATCCATTTGAGTGGTTGATGACCATATATAAGTATGTATATACAAATATAAAATAAGGATTAAATACATAGAAATATATGCATATAAGAATAGATAAAAAAATACAAGAATGAACTCAATTTAACACAAAATTATACCATTTATTGATATTAAAATATTTTATCAAAATAAATATACAATTAAATAAAAATAATATAAATATACAAATTTACAATTATCTTATTATATTAAAAATTATATAAATTTTTAAAATAAAATATAATTACATTATACATTTGACTATTATAATTAATTAATAATTACTAATTTCACATACAATTTAATATAATTTTAAGAGGCAAAATCTTTGAAAAGATGAAAAGTAAAAAGATTGATAGATTACCATAAAAATATATAAAAAATGTAAACCATAAGCTCTTCTCTTTTTAAAATAAATATTTAAATAATACTTTATAAAATTTTAAATATATATTAAAACTTAAAAAGATACAAGAATCAATGGCGGAGTAAAAATAATCACTTCATTAAAGATGGCCAAGTTCTATTTAAAGATGATGGGCGATCAATATAATATAAGTAGATTAAGGGTTAAAATGTATATGCTATTTTTTTAGATTTATTTATTTTTGATTTAATGATTAGTATAAAAAATATGTTTTTATAGAATTTGATAAATAATTTGATTTTTTATATATTTTAAGGACTTT
The DNA here is from genome assembly GCA_007258455.2 of Sequoia sempervirens. Classification (NCBI taxonomy): domain Eukaryota; kingdom Viridiplantae; phylum Streptophyta; class Pinopsida; order Cupressales; family Cupressaceae; genus Sequoia; species Sequoia sempervirens. The sequence goes on from VDFB02263788.1 coordinate 337,747, forward strand.
AATTATTATTTATTTTGACTTACTTTTACAATATAGATTTGATTGGTGAATTTTAAATTTAAATGATAAAATTAGTTCAGGTTCGTCCTTTCAACTAATCGTTATAAGTTAATTAAAACACAAAAACATTTTAATTATATTCTATAATATTCTATAAAAAAGTGAAGTCTAAGTTATTTTTGAATCATCTAAAACTATTATCTAGGAAGAGCTTTGTTATACATTGCATCATTAAAAAAACATGACATCAATATTTTGGGCATATTTTATGTGTGCTTATTGTCTTTGATTATTGTCCCAACCATTGCATCAATGAAGGGTTTGACCAAAGGATAATGATTCTAGCCTAACAATCTCCTCAATAATGCCTATTGATACCGCCCTTTTCAAAAGTAGGTTCTAGATATGTGTGTATACATTCAAATAAGATAAATGTATGAGAATATGTATATGTAAGGACAAAGTAGAGGTTAAATGTATAGGAGTATGCACGCATATGAATGAATGAAAATTAAAAGAATGAGTCCAACTTCACACAAGATTATGTCATTTGTTGATATGTATATGTATCAAGACATTTCTTCAAAATAAACACAAATCTAAATGAAAAATGACATAAACATACAAATTCACCATTATATTATTATATTAAATTATAATATATATTCATACATTAAACAAGAGCATGCAATTTTAAAATAAAATATAATTGTAAAAATAATTTTACTTTATATATATTTAAATATTATATTAAATTATCAATTATTAATTCAACATATAATTTAATATGTTGTTTCTTTCTTCTTGGTAGTTGTACTTGAAAGCTTGGTTGTAGTTGTATCTTACTCTAATGGTTGTTCGATTTGTCTATTGGTTGTTCTATTGTATAAGAGTCTAGACCCTTTCAAAACCTCCTTTTATCAATATCAAAAACATATAATTTAACGTAATTTTGCTAGATAAAATCTCTTAAAGATGAAAAAGTGAAGATTGAGAACTTATAATAAATACATATAGAAAGATATAAACCACAAGTTCTTTTTTCTATAAATAATACTTCATGTTATAAAATTAAAGTAAATTAAAATTTTAAAGCTAATAAATACTATAATTTGTAGAAGTAAACATAACCACTTCATCAAAAATGGTCAAAATAACATGCTTTTGTATGAAAGTTGACAAATAACCTACACCTATCCTAATTCCACCTTCACACATCCCAAGGATTTAGATCCAACTTTCCATCTTAGTTGTTAATCAACCTGGTTCACTTTCACAACATAGATTTGACCTTTGAACTTTCAAATTTAAATTTTAAAACTAGGCCCATGTTCTCTCTTTCCAACTAGACATTATGAGCTAACTAAAACATAAAAATATTTTAATTTCCTATTGGGGTATTGTATAAAAGGATGAACCCTAAATCATTTTTGAATCATCTAAAGCTATCATATAGGAATTATCTAGAAATTTAGGAAGATGTATTATACATTGCATCATTAAAAGAGCATGACATCAACATCTTAGGCAAGTTGCATGGTTGCTTATTGTCTTCAATGATTGTACCAACTTGTTAAATTAGCAACAAGAGTTTGACCAAAGGATAAAAATTATATCTTACCAAGATTCTCAAGTGATATTGATTGACACTTCCCCATTTTAGATGTAGGTTATAGCCATCAAGGAAAATAGATTCCTGATAAAAATTCATCATAGTTCAAATTCGTATGTAGGGTTTAGTTTTGTGGATAAGGTTTATATTTGTAGGTGCAAGGATCCATTCTATAAAACGAAACATGTTCTAAATCTTGCTCAATATTATGAGAGAATATTATAATTTTTTTTGATTTAGTTAAATTTCAACTAAAGTTTGGTATAGTAACAACACATAAATAACAGGGTTAAGAAAAATCAAGTTCCTGCTCTCTGGCCGCCCTTTGGCCACATTTGAACTTCCTGTGCGCATGGTGGATTCTGGCCTGGGGGTACCTCACGGGCCCCCTCTTCCCACCTCTGACCCGAGCCTTGCCTTGTCTCATGCAGACTTGTGTTCCTCAGGAGAAACTCCTGGCGAGACAGGCCTTTTGTTTGCGGATCTTTTGATACCACCCGTTCCTTTGGTTGTAGTGCCGGTGACTAAAATTCCTTTCGAATCCCTTAGGTGGAAAGATGTTCTAACCAATAATAAGCTAGACCCTCTCCCTCCTCCTTCTCATGAGGATGAGGTTATTGTGTCTGGAACAGACTTTGCTATCTTTGATTCGGTCAGCGATAAGATCCTCTCTTCAATGGAGAATGTAGTGGTGGGTAGGTTTCTCTCTTTCCGCCCTACTGTGGATATGGTCAGAAAGTGGGTTGTTGTTAAGTGGTGGCTCAAAGGAAGTGTGGAAATTTGCACTATGTCTGGTGGGATTTTCCTTTTTAAGTTCATGACGCCTGAAGATTTGTTATCGGTTCTATCCTTAGGACCTTGGGTGTATGACAAGCATAGTTTGGTTTTATGCCATTGGAAACTAGGGTTTAACCCTAAGGTGGACCTCAATAAGTCGGCTCCGGTATGGATTCGCCTTGCCGGGCTGCCACTGGAGTATTGGGATGAATCAATTTTTAAGAGCATCGATGATTCCTTGGGGAACTTCATTATTTATGATTCAATCACCAAATTGAAGTCCAGGTTAGTGTTTGCTCGCTTCTGCATGAACATTTGTGTGAACAAATCTCTACTTAACTCTGTTAAGCTCTGCTCTAAATTTGGGTCATGGGTGCAACCAGTGTGCTATGAAAATGCTATGGTGTTCTGTCAAAAGTGTCCCAAACTAGGGCACCTTATTTCAGACTACAAGTCCACCTTTAATAAAGATCCTATTAAGAGAGATTTTTTTGCTCCCTTTGGTTCTCCTTCTGGTTCTGTAGACCAGTCCAAAAAGGGCTCTGCTTCCTTGACGACTTCTCCTGACTCTAAATTTGAGAATCCTTTTCTAGAGTTAGTGGCCAGTGCAGAATCTCCCAATTTTGACGTTTCTATTCTTGAGTCGGTGATTGTCCTGACTGAGGGTCTTGCTAATTTTTCTGTAGTTGAGTTTATGGATAATGTTAATATCTAGGAAGTTGGGTTTCCTGAGTCCAACACTACTGTGGGAGAAGAAGCCTATACTGGTGGAGTGTTGTCAGAGGTGGCATCTGTTAGTACCTATGAGACTGTTGGAGAAGAGGGCGAAATATGGGAGGATCTAGGTTTGGGGGAGGCATATGCTTTCATCCCAGAAGATATGAAACAAGAATCTATTGTTGATAAGGAGAACTAGATTACTCCGAAAAAAAGGGAGGAAGAAAAAGGAAGATGTGGGAGGTGATTCCAAGCCTGGTAGGCCTTCCCAAAGATCCACATGATTAAGGGAAACCACAAATGAGATTGCCTTGGGAAAACAAAGGACATTGGAAGTGTCCTCAAAGAAAGGTCATGTATTGGAATATACGTGGGATGAATAGATCCCATAAGCAACTTTCCTTAAAGAATTATATTCTGGAACATAAGATAGATGTTTTACTCCTACAAGAAACCAAAATGAAGAAAGCTAGTTTTGATAATATTGCTAAGTTCCTTTGGCCTAGGGCCTCTTTCTCTTATAGTAATGCTGAAGGGGCCTCTAGAGTGCTTGTAGTGCTTTGGAACCCTTCTAGGTTTTTTGGCACTGAGTTGTTTTGCTGTTGGAATAGTGTGGGTGTCTCCTTTACTTTTCCTGGAAGCTCTTGGTTGCTTATCAATGTGTATGCACCCAACCAAAGGAATACTAGGCTGGATCTCTAGATGTCTTTGGCTGACTAGATAAAAAACAACAGTGGGTCTAGCTGGCTAGTGGTTGGGGACTTCAACACCCCCCTTTTTCCCTCGAAGAAAAGTGGTGGCCTGATTGACTACTTTGACAACATGGCTGATCTGGCACACTTTTTGTGTTCTACGAGTCTAATTGATATTGATTTGTTTGGGAAAGATTTTACCAGGTCCAACAGATGTTTGGGTGAAGACTTGATTCAAGTTAGGCTGGATCGCCTCTTATGTTCTTGTAACTAGTCTGGCTTACTTAGTGCTTCTTTGCGGGCTTTACCTAGGACCGTCTTTGATCACAATCCCTTGTTACTTACTTCTTGTGACCAATTTGTTGTTGGACCTTATCCCTTTCGTTTTGAAATTATGTGGAATTCCCACCCGAATTTTAAAATGAAAATTGTTGAATGGTGGAATATCCTTGTGTGTGGTTCCCCCATGTTCAGATTGTTCTTTAACGTAAAACACATTAAAAGGTATGGTGAAAGGCTGGAATAAAAGGGTTTTTGGGGATGTTTTCTAGAAGAAAAAAATCATTGGGAAAAAATTGAAAATGGTTCAAAAGAGAATGGAGGAGGGTGACATTAGTCTTTCCACTTGTACCCAAGAGAAGGTGTTCCGGTGGGAGTGGGAGGAAATTTTAAAGAAAGAGGAGATCTTTTGGAAACAAAAATATGGGGTGCAATGGTTAAAAGAAGGAGATAGGAACACTTCCTTCTTTCACATTTCTGCTATCAAACATAAGAAGAGGAACTAGATAAACAAGTTACACAATGCTCAGGGTGAGGTCATTAGTTCTCCCTCCCTCCTTGGGTTAGTGGTTGCAGATTATTTTCAGATTGCTTATGCGACTCCCTTTGATGACCCTAATCCGACTCTTGATAGTCTGCCAGTTGACTCGCTCCTAAACTTAATTTCCCAAAATGACTATGGTGATTCTCAGTGTTATTACACTTGATGAGGTCAAGTTGGCCACTTTTAGCATGGGGGTTTTCAAAGCCCCGGGCCCTGATGGTTTCCCTCCGGCTTTCTTTTAGTCCTCCTGGGAGATCATCTGTGAGGATCTCATTTTGGCTACTCGTGACTTCTTCAAATCTGGTAAGATTCTTAAGCAACTAAATCACACCTTCATTGCTCTTATTCCCAAGGTGGTGGATCCTCAACATATGACTGATTTTTTCCCTATCAACCTTTGTAATACTTTTTATAAAATCCTCTCTAAAATTTTGGTTAATTGTATCAAACCTCTTCTTGATAAAATCATCAGCCCTACTCAAAAAGGTTTTGTGCCTGGTAGACATATCCTTGATGCTACCATGACTACTCATGAGCTAATTCATTCTATGGATAGATGCAACTTTTCTAGTATGGCCCTTAAACTGGATATTTCCAAGGCCTATGACAAGGTGTTTTGGAATTTTGTTCCTAAAGTGCTAGCTAAGTTTGGTTTCAATCACTTACTGGTCAATCTTATAATGGAATGCATTACTATTGTTAAGTACTCTATTTTGGTGAATGGCTCCCCCTTTAGTTTCTTTCATGCTGGGAGAGGAATCAGACATGGAGATCCCCTGTCTCCCTATTTGTTCATAATGGTGGTGGATGTTCTAAGTAGGAAATTCTCTAGTATGCTGTCGGAGGGAGCCATAAAAGGAATTAAGGCTGCTACCACCCTTGAGCCAACTATGATCCAACAATTTGTGGATGATACTTTTCTATTTGGGAAAGCCTCATTTTTGGAAGCTAGGAAATGGAAAAATTACCTCAACAATTATGCTGCTTGCTCTGGATAATGCATTAACTACAATAAAAGTATGATTTACTTCTTCAACAACACTCCTAACCTGCAAAATTGGGTGACTACTATTTTGGGCTGTCAGAGTGGTTCTCTCCCCTCAGTTTATCTTGGGCTTCCCCTAACTATCAAGAAGTCACTCCTAAGTTTTGGAATTCTATTCTTGAAAGGATTCAAAGGAAACTTGCTGGGTGGAAAGGTTCTTTACTCAGCCATGCCGGTAAGCTTTAGCTTCTTTGTGTTGTTCTTCAAGGTATCCCTATCTATTTCCTATCCATATTTAAGATACCCAGATATATTGCTGATAAGTTGGAGAAAATCCAAAGGTCTTTTCTCTGGTTTGGCACTGAGGAGAAAAAGAAACTCACTCTGGTTAAATGGGATAAGGTTTTCCAACCGAAGTGGTGTGGTGGTCTTGGTATGAGAATAATTTCTAATTCTAACAAAGCTCTTATGGCCAAAGTGGACTGGGATCATTTGAAGGATAGGAAGGATTGGTGTGAAATAATGAATGCCAAATACCTTTTGAACTGGCCGCTAATTGACTGCCTTTTGGAGGCTCACCCTATGGGTTCCTTGGTTTGGAAGGGAATTTATAGTCTTCAAGACCTTTTGAGGAATGGGATTAAATGGAAGATTGATAATGGTAACAAAATCAGACTCTGGGAAGATGCTTGGTTGCTTGACTCTCCCATGGATTCTTCAGAGTTTAGGCTTCTCAAGGATCGGGCTCAACATGTGTTTGGTATATATATTAGTGATTATCTTCTTTGACCTATAAGAGCTAGGAAATGGAATGACATTAGTCTTTGCTATCCTGTATCTCCTAATATGTGTCTCCTAGCTAGAAAGCTGCAGGACTTACTCTCTCTCACTAGGATACCCCCTACTATCCATGAGGATGAGTTCTTCTGGACTCATGATATTTAGGGTGATCTTACTGTAAAAAATGCTTACAGACAATTGCCTATTTAGGGGGTGACCAATAATCTATGGAAAAAGGTGTGGAATAAATACATGATACCGAAAGTGAACTTTTTCTAGTAGACAATTTGTCATAACATAATTCTTACTCAGGATAATCTAAGGAAAAAGGGATTCCAAATCACCAATAGATGCTTTTTATGTAAATGCAATGAAAAATCTGTTGATCATCTGCTGTTACACTGCCCCTTTACTGCTGAGGTGTGGGAGCTGGCTTTTAGAAGATTAGGGATATAGTGGATTATGTGCAAGGACATCACATCCTTTATTTTGAGTTGGTCTGGACCCTTTTCCCATCTGCTAACTAGGGAATTATGGAATCAATTTCCTCCCTTTATTTGTTGGTGCTTATAAAAAGAGAGGAATAATAGGATATTCAGGAACACTGAGATGAATCCGAAAAAGGTGTTTGGGATTGGAGCTCGACTCATTGGGGAAAATATTGCTCTCTTCAAAAGAAAAACCCAGATAAAGGGCCCACTGAGTTGGAAATAATTATAGCTAAAGCTTAGCATCAGAACTTGGATGCCAACTCGTATGACAATTCCAAATTTCTGGCTAGGAGAGCCACTATTTGAAAACCCCTTGACAGAGACTAGTTTAAATTAAACTTTGATGGGGCTGCTAAGGATAACCCGGGTAGAGCAAGCATAGGAGGTGTTATCAGAGATCACAAAGGTAAGTGGGTGGTCGGTTATGCTGGGGGGATTGGTCGACATTCGTCAATGATAGTGGAAGCTAGAGCGCTGTTAAAGGGCTTACAGATTGCGATTTCCTTGGGGATAGAGAACCTACATATAGAAGGTGAATCTAAGTCCATAATTGATGCTATAAATTTTGATAGAATCCTGGGGTGGAATACTAAGGATATTCTTCTTGACATTAGATTGCTTGTGACTAAATTAAAATTAAAGGTGGCTAGTCATATCTACAAAGAGGGGAACCAAGTGGCTGACGCCTTAGCCAATTTTGGCTCTCACTAGAATTTATCTAAATGTTGGTGTGATTTAAGTCTTCTTCCACCAAATATTTAGAGTATGATAGTTAAGGAACAAATCCCTTTCATGATTCATGATGGAAACACAAATTGTGCTTAGCTAGATTATTGGGGGGCCCACTAGCTTCCTTGTTGGGCTTTGTGGTCTTATTGGTTTGATGAGATGGATGATTAGCTGTATCAATGGGATGGATACCGAGTGGATTATTTCAAATTACAGGTTAAAGCATGTTTAGAATAAGGAAATCATTTTTTATTGCGGAAAGTACCGGTTGATTAGCTCTAAGCTGGACCGTACTTATCGTAATCTCCTTATGAGGATTCTTTTAAGATTGCAGATTTCCAATTTCCATGTTTTTGAATTTGATGTGACTTGTAATTATGATACTAAACTCCTCTTTGGATTTTCCTTACTCGCTATTTTGGTTTGGCGCCTTATAGCCTCTATCTGGGGTATATCTAAATTTGACCATCCTCTAATTGCTATCCTTTTAGGGATTTCTAATTTTGTCCCCGTGACTATCCTGCCTAGGTTTCATAATTTTTGCTACGTGGAAGGAAATCCTTCCATGCCAATCATGTACTTGGTACTTAGCCATTTATTTGAGAATTTACTCATGAAATCCTATGCTAAGATTGTTACCTAGAAATTATTAGCTCATGTGTGTGATCTGTCCTTAGGCTTGATTCCCAAAAATTGTCATTTGTGGCTTAAATGCCTTATTGCGGGGATGATTTTTCACCTTGCTATTTTCTCTAACTTTTTGGATTTTTAGGGTTCTTGGTTTTACTGTGAGCAGTGTAGAGTCATGGGGAGGATAGAGTGTGAATGAAGCTGGATAATTGCAATGAGTTTCACAAAGATATGCTTGTTTGGAATATTTGCATTGAAGGTGGCATTGCTCCTCTGATGGAGAGACTTGTGGGCCATGACCCTAATTTGTCGACCCAATTTGTCAACTCTTGGAAGAATTGACATGTGACTGTAGGAGGCATCTCCTTTACGATTGATGAGGAAGTGATTGCACAAATGACAGGGCTCCAAAGTTTTGGCATGAAGCATCCTAAACATTCAAAGACCTAGGACAATTCTAGTATGGAAAAATTCTTTGTGGGTGATGAGAAACCTGTGCACAACCAGTTTGGGTTCAAACAAGAGGCTCTTCCTCAGCCATGGAACCAGGTGTGTCTTGCGTTGATGAAATATGTCACATTGGAAGGAAGGCACAAGACTTATTACTATTACCATTTTCCCCTGTTAAATCACCTTAGGCATAAAGTTTTAATGAGCTTTCCCTTTTATCTGCTCTTGGACCTTGAAAGTTCTATTGAGAAATGTGTGGAGTTTTCTTCTTTAAAGCCCAATGAAACCACTCCTCTGCCGCTTCACCAGGGTCTTATCCTAAGACTCTACCACTTTCATCTGGATTTATGCCCTCTGAAATCCATTTTGTTTGTCTGCATTGAAGAAATTGAGCCACCCAATGAGACGAACTTATCTCCGGCCGAATCCAAAGGCACTGCCAAGAAAAGCCACCCTATCCCTGAGGATGCTCAAAAACCCAAAATTGCTACCAAAAAAATTAAGGGTGCTGAGGGAGTTTCCCAAACATGTGCAGCGGTGAGCCTTTGTGATCTCAAGTCTACCCCTGCGAAGACTCCCAACAAGGATGGGTTGAAAAAGAAAAATAAGGAGGAGAAGGTGCCTCCGAATAAAGGGAAAAATGTCACGAGCAAGGATTCTTTGGGTGACACGGTGGTGGTGGAGACTATGGTTGTGGGTTGTGATACCATCATTCGACGTTCGAGTAGTTAGAGATTTGGACACTGAAGAGGAGCTGTCAGATAGTAGAGATAGTAGAGTGGAAGAGGTGTCAGAAGGTGATGAAGAGGTGAAAATTAGTGGTCTTTCTTCCATTCCTGACAAGGGTAAAGCTCAGAAGGAAGTGTCTGCATCTCACTCTTCAGAACTGTTGGGGTTTGAGCAGAATGATCTTGACTATACTATGGGCAGAGGTGAGGAGCTCAAAGTGCTAAAAGAAAGGATGGAAAAAATGGACAAACAATTCAATGGTTTGACCCGATTTACGATCAAATTAGTTCACTGTGTTACTAGTACCCTGCTTTCTGTCATGAAAGAAGAGATGGAGATGAAGAAGGATGAAGACCACTAGGAGTGGATTGGTGATGATTTGGTTCAGCTTCTGTCAAAGAATTGGGAGAACATCAGCTAGTCTATTGTTGGTCTGTTGTTGGACTATGTGTTGTTTATTTGCATCTATTTTTGGTTTAGTGTTTTGTTTTGTTACTTTTTGATTTGGACTCTATTGGCCCTTGTGGCTCCTTGTGAAGGGTAAAACACCCTATAAATGCTGCTTAATTTACCAAAAACACATAAATAACAAGAATGAAAAATATCTTAAGATAAAAAAAACTAGCCTCAAAAGTATCATACCCAATGTATTAATTTACAATAAAGGTTAAACACAATATCAAGGTCTAAGTGTTTCAATGAGGTCTATGTTGTAAATTTGTAGGAATGTTGGTAGCATAACCTTTCATAAATATAACACATAATTTCTATCGCAAGCCCTATATATAGGTCAAGGAGACCAAGGAAATCAAGTGTGATTTTTTGAAACCATGAGATTAAAAGCATGAGCCAAAACTAGGCTAAGGTGCTCCAAGTTCAGACCATGTGCTCCACCTATAGTTGTAACTTGTCCACAATTAGAAAGTATCTCTTGATTGAGTTGTTTGATCCCTATGATCAAGAGGACCAAATGTAACTCTCAAGTGCTCCAATATGAGGCAATAATTAAACTTACGCATATTTTACAAATAAATATAAATGGTTCAAAGATGCTAGTCAGAGTCCACCTAGTAATCCCTTATTTAATGACTTCTGACAATCATTATAAGACCAATGCTACTTAGTGGAGAGTTCCATCTATGGAGTATCAAAATTCTAATTGGGGTACCCCTTTTCATGTGGGCACATTATTTATATAATTATAAACTATTAAATAATTATAACAAAACCTAGAACTTGCAAGGTTTATAATAACACCTAGTCCCCAATTCCTAATAATCTCCTACTTGTATACATTGCAAGAATGATAAGGGAACTCAACATAGTGAATTGAATGCATCATATTTGATTCTTTTTGCTCACAAACTTCATGAAGGCATCTACAACATTCATTAACATATTTTCCTTCTCAACCATCACCCTCTTATTCTTCACCATGTCATTAACAAAGAGATAATTCACATCAATGTGTTTAAGTGACACACGAAAGATATGGTTTTTTGCCAAGATAATGATACTTTGACTACCACATTGAAGTACCACTATATCTCATTCTAACATGATGTCTAAACATAATCTCCAAAATTAGATTGGTTCCTTATATGCAAGTAGATACCATGCACTCTACATTTGTAGTTGAAAGAGAAACCACAACTCTTCATATACTCTTCTAGTTGATCACATAACTAAACTGAATAAACATATAACTATTAGTAGACCTCTTGCTATCATAGTATCAAACCAATAAAAATCCATGAATCCCTACACATCCATTATCCTTATCAACTTCCTTCCCTAGCAGAAAATTAAATGCTTTGACGTGTCATTAAGAATTCTAAAGACCCTCTTCAATATAGTCCAATGCTCCTTTCTTGGATTAGACATATACCTACTTAGGAATCTTACTACTTGGGCAATGTCTAATCTAGTGTAAAACATAACATACACAATACTTCAATTGAGCTCATATAAGGGATGCAGCTCATGTAATCCATCTCATCTAATGCCAAGGGCACTAATCAATATAAAAAATTATTCACACAAGAATGAGAAAAATCACTAGCTTACAATTAAGCATCCTAAATTGCTATAAAATAGAGTTTTAACATACTTTTTTATATTAGATATAATATATAAAGCTTGTACATTATGAACTATCACCTAGAAGGTTTATACCATCGTGCAAACTACTATAGCACTACTACATTAGCTAAGCCAACTATACACTGGAATACAAAAAAAATACATGAACTGTCCAACTAATTGAGACTTAGACAAATATAGACAACAATATCAAATATAGTATTTCATGGATATATGTACTAACTACCCAACATATAAACAAAAAAACATATTAACGCCAATCCCAAGTTGATTATACTACCCTGCTAGAGCTTTCAGCCTATCCCTTGTCATCTCCAACCACTGTCTGTCCACTTTCAGTGTCGCCAACCATAGACTGAGCATCCAACTGAGTTTGTCTGACTGGGTGCCTTCCCCTGTGCCTATCTTGCACCTTTGCTGCCACATTGAAATCCCTCTGAAACTCATTAATATCTTTTAAGAAGATCTCATTCCCACACCTGCCTTTAGCCTTGCTTATCCTCATCGATCCATCTTTGATTAGATTAACAAACTTGGGCAGAAAAACCTCAATGTGCAATGATACTTGCAATGCAACATGTAGAAATGTGAATCTATTAGTGGACTCGGTAAGGGATCTCCTAGTTCCTTTGAATTTTTCATCGTTCCTAGCTTTCCAGTTATGCCACATAATCTCTGTAGAGAGTAAAATCCAAAAAAAAAAACAATTTTTACTCATTTTCCTATCACAGATTAACACATCTTTCCAAACCAAATTATAATTGGTATCCCATATTTTAACATTACAACAGAAGAATTTCCTCATTTCTTTAGCATAATGACAATAAAAAAGAATGTGCTTTACCGATTCTGGAGTTTTACAAATATTGCAGATATCAATATCCTCACAAATGCTTTAAAAAGGAATTCTTTGTAGCAGAACTAACCACCTGAAGTAGGATTTCTTTGGCTCGAGACCATTGCACCAAACATCCGTCAGTATTTTTTGCCATTCTTTTTTTAACTAAGTTCAAATTCCAACAACTATTCAAATGTTCAAAAATAGTGTTGACACAAGTCAGTTCTTTGTAGATATCCTTTTCTTTCAACTTGCAGATAGGGTCCCTGCCCTTCCAAACAATATCCTTAGTTAGATCAAGGGACCTCCTAGAATCCCATGGGAAGAAAACATCACTACAGGCCTTTGTTAGTGTAGAGTACGTTTTGAAGTTTGAGGCTGGGAGGTCAAATTCTACCACTAGTCTAGCCCAACTCTTTATCTTCCCTTCGACCAAAATGTCTCCAAAGGTTTTGATGCCTTTTAACACCACTTCTTAGTAGAACAACCCTATACCAAGTTGAGGGGTTTATGATTATGAGACACATTCCATCAAATGGAGCTAAAGCATTGACAGTTAACATTGTCCTTAAGGGTTATATCACTAGACTTGAACTGGGCATTGTCTTTGATTAACTCCCAGGCCTTCCAAAGGCTCCTAGAAATCACCGAACCCATTGGATACATAGAGAATTTACTCATAAGAATGTCACTCAAGGGAAAATTTTTCCAAGCTTTTACTTGTTTAGGGACAACCATGATGATGTTATTTCTTACCAACAGCTTCTAAGGCCTGTTTCTATCCAATGCTTTCACAATCCACTTTGCAACAAGAGATATGCCTTGAAATCTTAGATCTTTTAGTCCTAGGCTACCTTGCATCTTACTTAGGCAACACCAATCCTAGTTCACAACATGTTTTTTCCTTTTTGCTTTCCCATTTGACCAAATGAAAATCCTTATCTTTTTTTGGATCTCGTTAACTTGGTAACTGCAAAAGAACCACACAAAGGAAAAATAAATACTATAGGATAAGAGTATCTTTTGATAGACTTGGAATCTTCTTGCAAGGGAAAGATACTGTTTATTGCAACTATCTAGCTTTTTTCTCAATTTTATCTTTGATCAAATTCCACATTTCCTTGAGGTTGGGGTTGATAGCAAAGGGGATACCAAGGTATCTCACCTGGAGGTCAGGTCCTCCCATTCAAAATTGAAGCTCTTGAACCATTCCGGTGGGTTTCTCTCCCATCCAAGAGAAATAGATTTGCTATTGTTAACTTTAGCCCCAAAGGCCTTGCAAAATATCTCCAATCTCATCATTAGAGATTCAATGTTCAACTTGTCTAACTCTGGGAAAAGAGTAGTATCATCTGCGAATTGAACATTAAGCAATTCCCTCTCATCAAGCAGTCTAATGCCCTTGATTATGGGTGAAAATAAAGACTTCCTCAACAAATAGAAGAGGGCATATGAATCTATTACAAATAGCATAGGCACCAGGGGGAATCCCTAGCGTATTGATCTTTCCAATTTTATTTCCTCAGATAATGCCCCATTTACATCGACATGTGCATTGGGATCCTTGAGTAAGGCATCCACCATCTTACAAAACAAGCTTGGGAATCCAAATGCCTAGAGAATACCTCTTAAAAACTCCCACTCAACTCTATCATAGGCCTTCTCAAAATCCAAAAGAATCATCATGGCATTTTACTGAGAATCTTTGGCCCATTGCATAGCTTCCCAACTTGTGATTATATTTTAAAGAATGTACCTCCCTTTGATGAAGCCCGTTTGAGTACTGTTGATAAATTTTAGGAGAATGTTATTTAGTCTTAAGGCTAGAACCTTAGCCAACACTTTGTAGGACACATTAAGGAGAGTTATCGACCTCCAATTTTTTATTAGTGTTTAATCCCCCCCTTTGGGTAGTAGCTTAATAATCCCTTTGTTGATCATATTACCCAAGGTCACTTTTTCCAAAGCCTTGTCATATACTTGTAGCAGATCTTCGCAAACCCAATCTAAAAAGCATTTGTAGAATTCAACTAGAAGGCTATCATGGCCTGGAGATTTATCATTGCACATCGAATTAATGGCTTTGTCAATTTCCTCTTTTCTTATAGCTTCCTGAAGCTTGGCCGAGTCATCTTCAATAATCTTTGTTGGAATGAGTTTCTAAATTGTGTCCCTTGCCTTAATGCATTTCAATGAGCCCCCCTCCGAAGTGAAGAGTTCTTTATAGAAGTATTGAAACTATTTTAGAATCTTCCCTTGGTTAGAGAAAAACCATTCCCCATCCCAGATCTGATGTTTTTGTTCCTTTATACTCTTCTCTTTAAGGTATTTGAAGAAAAATTTGGACCCCCTATCACCATAGGCCAACCAGTTAAGCTTAGCCCTCACTTTGAGGCTATTTACCTTGAGAGTTTGGAGTTTTCTTGGACCATCCTTCACACTTACCATCCTTTCCCCCAACAATATATCATTTGGGGTTTCCTACAACCTTGTTTCAAAATCTAGGAGGGCTTCTTGCAACTCATTTTCCACCTTTCTTGCATCTAGGGCTCGTTTTTTACCAATTTTTTGGAAGAGATTCTACCAACTATTGATATTAATGTTCCATCCCTCTATGGAACTATCCTCTTTTAAGAGCCACTTATTGACCTCCCTTAGGGATGAAATAACATCCCTACAATCTTCACCTTTTAATAGATTGGTGTTCAGGATGAAAGGTGCATTCTTTCTTGCCTCTTTTGGCCTGCTCTTACAGATCACCAAGTCAACCTTGATAGGGTGGTGATCTGAAAGAGTATATGAATAAACACACACCTTCACCCCTTCCTCATTTGGGATAAAGCTGAAAAATCCTCATTGGCATATATTATGTCAAGCCTTCAATAAATTCTATTACCACCTTTCTGGGCATTGCACCAGGAGTAACATACACATTTGCTATTGTTCTTACCTTTTTCCATTGGGTCAACAAGGTTGAGTTTATATTTCATTCTGTACCAAAAATGCTTTTCATTTCCTTTCCAAGACATATTATTTCCTCCCCATTTATCTTCTGCTTGCTTAACCATATTGAAGTCCCCTTTGATAATCTAGGGCACTCCTAGGAGAGTGGCGAGCCATTGCCACAACCTTATCCTATCTCTATGGTCATTAGGAGCATAGACAAAACATACCCCAAAGATCAAGATAATTTTTTTGATTGTTGTCCAGACCACCCTATTGTAGGGAGAAACACCACTTTCCAATACTAGGTGGGCCCAATGTTTTTCCATTAGGATAACTGCCCCTCCCCTACCCCTTTCATGTGAGGTAGTGAAGAATGTTGCCCCATTCCAAACAAACTTGAGGTTGGTTTCTAGGGTGAAACCAACTGCCTTAGTTTCTTGTATAAGAACAAAATATTTCTTTTTAACCAGGTTTAGGAACCTCTTGATTATGTATTTTTGGTCAGGTGACTCAAGTCCCCTGACGTTCCAGGATACTGGTGTAGGAGCACCATTCAAAGGTGTTAATCCATTTAAGTTCATAAGGTCTAGGTTATAGATTTTTGAATGAATTTTGTTTAAAATAATGTCTTGAGACCATGGTATGTTGTAATTAGTTATTTGGTGTCATATCTAGGTGTTTAGAGGTCTAATGTTTGAAAATTACAAAATGTGGAAAAGTGCAAAAATGAAAAATTCAAAAAGAGTTGTAAAGTTGCCTTTCAAGGAAGTCCAATGGTCACAAGTGTTTAAAAGTTTGTTGGGGAAATTGAAGTAGTTTTTTTTGAGAGGGAAACATTATAAAATGTCTTGAGAAACTTGAATGAAGGTTGATATTTGTATTGGAAAGAAGACATGATCAATAAAACTTAGATTTTCTCCATTTTTCTATATTTGCAATTGTAGCACCAAAAAGTACAATTCGTACATCAAGTATCTGGTTCAAATTTGTTGTGGAATTTGTAGTCTAGTTTTTATACTTTCATTTGAATCTATTTTGAAGAACTTTCATAAGATTTTCTGAAATTTATTGCCAATCTTCTCAAACTGGCCTGAGTTTGTAAATTCAAGGGTTTTGAGACATTAGAATGGATTTTTGACCCATTCCTCTTTTTGTAGCCTCTATAACTTGAGAAATGGGTCTGTAATAACAGTAATAAGGTGTGAGAATGGTGGATAGGAGCAGGGGAGTTCTGGAAAAGAAGTTGGGTGTGAAGCCCTAGTTGGAATCTTGTGTTTTTATAAGGAAAAGTGAGGTTTTGGTGAGTGAAATTGAGAATTTGTCTTGGGAAGTGTGGTTTTAGGTTGAATTAAGCATGAATAGGGTATTTTAAACTTTCTTGAGCAATTGATAGGTTTTGGGTTGATTGGAAGTGCTACTTTCAGTAAACCCTATGGTTTCTAATCCTAGGAAGAGGGTTTTGAGATTTGGATATAAGATGTTTGAATTTATGAGATATGATCGTGGATTCAGTGGTTTTAACAATTCTTCCCCAAGATTTGGTATAGTTTGGACAAGTCTAGAGGGTGGCCTCTTTGTAAAAGTGGCCTAATTTGAGGCCTAGAAAGTGAGAAATCCCTATTTTGAGCAAGTTGTCACAAAACAACCATTGGTGAATTGATGATATGTTGTTATGCTACATAATGGATCCCTGATGTGAGTGGAATTGTGGATTGAAAGGATTTGTTAGTGAACAAAGACCCGATTGATTGGATTCCCTATGCTATAAGGGAAAGAGTTGATTTGGTGAAGTGGTGAAGTTTTGAAGAGTTTGTGATATGAAAATTGTGTTTGTAGATTGGAATTGTGTGTTTGTGTGTTGCAGGCCTCCCCCTACTACATCAAAGTGGTATCAGAGAAAAGGTACCAAATTCTTGTAGAAGAAAGTTGAAGACTGTGAAAGAGAGATTGGAAGGTGAAGAGGCAAGATTGTGAAGATACCTCCAAAAGGAAAGAACACAACAAAGGAGATGAATCATTTGAAGAATCAATACGTTAAGGATATTAGAGAACTAAGAGATAGATTGGAAGCCTTAGAAACCAACAAGAGAAGACAAGCAATTGAGAGTAGTTAATTAGAGGAAGAAGATGATGAAGAGTTTGAAGATGTTGAAGAAGAGCTTGATCCAGAAGACCAGAGAATGGCCAAGTTGATAAAGGCAGTAAAAGGTGACAAATACAAGGTAAAAATTGATGTGCAAAAGTTTGGTGGAAATTTGAATGAAGAGGAATTGTTAGATTGGATAGCTTCTTTGGATAACTATTTTGAATGTGAAGAGATTCTAGAAGAACAAAGAGTAAATATTGCCAAAAAAAAGCTTAAGGGTCATGCACTTGTATGGTGGGATTATCTACAGTCAGAGAGAAGGAAACAAGGAAAGTCCAATATTGTGGATTGGGACAAGATGATAGCTAAACTAAAAGGTAAGTTTCTCCCTTCAGATTATCAAATTCAAATGTTTAAGAAGTTGCACAATTTGAGACAAAAGGAAATGAATGTAATGGCATACACTGAAGAATTTTATAGATTGAGTAATAGGTATAACCACAATGAAAATGAAGATGAGAAAATTTCTAGGTACTTGGGTGGTTTGAGAATGAATATACAAGTTGAGTTGGGTTTGACTAATCCTAGAAATGTAGAGGAATGTTATAAAATGGCATTGAAGGTTGAAGAGAAGGTAAAGAGAAGACAAGAGAAAATAGTAAGAGGAAGAGACAACACCATGAGAGGAAGAACTTTTTCTACTCCAAGACAAGCAATTGAAAATCAAGAAGAACCAAATAAAAGAGATGAACAAGTTGCTGATTTTAGAGGTGGATATAGAGGCACAAGGGGCAGATTTGGAGGTGGAAGAAACTCTTAACACTTTTGTAGGTAGATTTTATCATTGTCAAGAGTATGGACATTCTACTTGGAAGTGCCTTGAGAAGGCTAGTTCATCAACAAATGGAGGAGAAAGAAAACCTGATAGAAGAGCCCAAATAGTTCAAGAAGATGAAGCTGAAAGTAGTTCAAGTTCAAACAAATTGATTGCAAGGGCTGAAGTTGGTGAAATGCTGATGATGAAGAAAAAAATATTGAAGACCACAAAGGAGGAAGAGCTGCTTCAAAGAAAGGCTTTATTCAGGACATCTTGCTCAAAGTCATTGTTGATTCAGGTTGTACAGATAATATTGTGTCTCATAAGATGGTAGAAAAATTTCATTTGCAAAGAGTACTTAGGAAAAGGCCATATAGGGTGTCATGGGTTAGTGAAAATCAGTCCCTGATGGTGAGTGAACAAGCAAGGGTTGAGTTTCAAATAGGTCTATAAATATGAAGTGCTTTTTGATACACTTCCCATGAGTTATTGTCATTTATTGTTGGGAAGGCCCTGGCAGTTTGATAGGTTAGCCTTGCATAATGGTAGACAAAACACATACACCATAGAAAAAGATGGGAGAGAGTTTGTTTTAAACCCATTAGTTGAGGGCCTAGAAGAATATGGTGAGATTATCATGTTTGGGAGAAAAGAGTGTGTGAATGTAGGTGAAGAAAAGAACATGAATCTAGAAGCCAATGCAATGCTTGACAAGGATAAGATAGTAGTTAGAAAAGGTGAGTCTAATATGTAGACAATAGAAAGGAAGAATAAAGGTGATATGCAATCAGTTATGAGGAAGAATACTTTGGTATGGCAAAGGAAAGTTGATGGTGAAAAGTTTTAGACTGGTAAAATACAGAGTGAGTATGAAAGGCCTTTGGAAAGACATGGAAAAAGTGAAGGCATCATGGTAGGGACAGTCAAGTTCCCTATAACAGTGAGCAAAGAAAAAGTGTAGTCAAGAGATAATGAAAGTAATTGGACAATAAGTAAAAGGACAGTGATGGATGGTATTGGCAAGATGGTGAAGGAAAGGACAATGATTTGTGAAGTTAATGAGTCAAAGAATAATAAGGCTATTGGTATAGGAGTTTATGAGGTTGAAAAGATAGAGCACAAGAAGATAAAAGGTTGTGATAGTTGTTGGATAGTAGAAGAGAAGGGTATAGGTCTGACATAGACCATTAAATGTAATGGAACAATGGAAAGGACAGTTGCAGTTCTGGTAAATGTATAAGGACAGTGGATAGTGATAAGGTTGTAGAACAAGAGACTAAAGGAAAGAGGATGGAACAAGAAGTAAGGAACAAAGTGATGGAAGATGGAAAGAGGTTGAGTACTGATGTAGAGGAAAGTGAAAAGTCAAGATTTGAAGATGGAAAAGCGGACAAGCACCCCCCAGTTCAGAAAAACTAGTTGAAGTAAAGAGCACGTGAAGAAAAGGATACCAAAAAAAATGAAGAGAAAAAGGAACCTAAAAAAGAAAATCAAAGAGGACAAAGGCATGAAGGATATAAAGGACATGTGACATTTATCTTTCCAAGGTACTTGGAAAAGCTCAAAGCTGGGGTGTATGGTGCATGAGCACCATTTAAAGGTGTTAATCCATTTAAGTTCATAAGGTATAAGTTATAGATTTTTGGATGAATTTTGTTTAAATTAAGGTCTTTAGACCATGGTATGTTGTAATTATTAATTTTTTTGTCATATCTATGTGTTTAGAGGTCTAATGTTTGAAAATTACAAAATGTGGAAAAGTGAAAAATGAAAAATTCAAAAAGAGTTGTAAAGTTGCCTTTCAAGGAAGGCCAACGGTCACAAGTGTTTAAAAGTTTGTTGGGGAAGTTGAAGCAGTTTGTTTTGAGATGGAAACATTATAAAATTTCTTGAGAAACTCGAATGAAGGATGATCTTTGTATTGGAAAGAATACTAGATCAATAAAACTCAGATTTTCTCCTTTTTTCTGTATTTTCAGTTGTAGCAACAGAAAGTAAAGTCCGTACATCAAGTATCTGGTTAATTTTTTTTGTGGATTTTTTATTCTAGTTTTTCTACTTTCATTTGAATCTATTTTGAAGAACTTTCATAAGGTTTTGTGAAATTTATTGCTAATCTTCTCAAACCAGCCCGAGTTTGTAAATTCAAGGGTTTTGAGACATTAGAATGAATTTTTGACCCATTCCTCTTTCTATAGCCTCTATAACTTGAGGAATGGGTCTGAAATAATAATAATAAGGTGTGAGAATGGTGGATAGGAGCAGGGGAGGTCTGGAAAAGTTGGGTGTGAAGCCTTAGTTGGAATCTTGTGTTTTTATAAGGAAAAGTGAGGTTTTGGAGTGTGAAATTGAGAAATTGTCTTGGGAAGAATGGTTTTAGGTTGAATTAACCATGATCAGGGTATTTTAAAGTTTCTTGAGCAATTGATAGCTTTTGGGTTGATTGGGACGTGCTACTTTCAATAAAACCTAGGGTTTCTAAGCCTGGGAAGAAGGTTTTTAGATTTGGATATAAAATATTTGAATTTTTGAGATTTGATTGTGGATTAAGTGATTTTAACACATTATAATTTCTTCCCCAAGAGTTGATAGATTTTGGAAAATTCTAGAGAGTGGTCCCTTTGTAAAAGTGGCCTAATTTGAGGCCTAGAAAGTGAGAAATCCCTATTTTGAGCAAGTTGTCACAAAACAACCATTGGTGAATTGATGATATGTTGTTATGATCTATAATGGGTCCTTGATGTGAGTGGAATTATGGATTGAAAGGAGGTGTTAGTGAACAAATACCCGATTGAGTGGATTCCCTATACTATGAGGGAAAGAGTTGATTTGGTTAAGTGATGTTTTGAAGAGTTTGTGATCTGACTATTGTGTTTGCAGATTGGAATTGTGTGTTTGTGTGTTGTAGGCCTCCCCCTACTACATCAGATACACACTTAATTCTCATCATCTACTATCATAGCAGAATCCCCTTGGTCACTCCTAAACTGTTCAAAGCATTTAGGTAGTTTTTCCTCAGTTTCCACCCACTTGTTTGTGGGCAATTGGATGATCAGGATTTTTTTTTCCTTTTCATTTTTGCAACAAGTGGGATTTTGTTCAAATTTATAGATTTCTTGTTCTTCCTTGGCCTCCCAAGGCTTGGTTTTGGCCTGGGTGTTTGTACAGGCTCCCCTTGAGTGACACTCTCAGGATCTAAATTCTCTACTTCTTCCTCTTGATTGGGGCTTTTATCCCCTTTTTTAACAGGAACCTCACACAAAAAAAACCTGTTAGGATTTTCTCCCTACTCCTTCTCTGAATTTTCACAACTTAGAGGGTTCTCATGAGGTTGGTGGATAGGAGGGTTCGATTCGACCATGGGTTGGGTTAACGTATTCATAGAATTTCGCCCAACAATGGGCATACAAGTTTGGCCAGAGCCAAAAAATGATCCAACATAGACATCCTTTATTTCTGCAGTGGTGTAAATGTCAATTGGAGTCTTGCCTAGTGTGGGGTCACTAGTACATCTGCCCACATCTGTAGGCTCATCTTTGCATGAATTCTATCTCTCCAAGCTGAGAGCAAAGGGATTAGACCTTGTTTAATTTTGAGAACAAGGGTCAACCTGGGGTTGGAATTTAGATGGAGAATATTTTTTTCTATCCTTTGTCTAATTTATTTTAAGGCCAACTTCTGAGCATTTAGTTTTTTAAGGAACTGGGCATCCCCAAACTCTTCATGCCTGGGGGGCTGACAAGGAGGGCATTTGGTGCCAACATGATCACAAGGTTTGAGTGATTGTTCATTATCCTCACTAACATCTCCCTCCCATTCAAGGGCACTGAAGGAATTAGTGAGATTTACACCTTGGACTTCGTCAGATGGGTGAGAGTTGACAAAACCCAAACCTACGACCATCTTGCCCTTGTCAGACACATTAATAGCTAAGAACGACTATTCAATGGTGTTCTCCAAATTAGGGTTAACACCCTCAACATATTGCATTGGCTGCTGACAATCATCAGCCTCCAAACTATCTTGGGAGTTAGGAGCACCAAGGTAGGTTTTTCATTAATTTTTCCCCTCATTGGTCTAGGTTTTTTTTTTGAATCAAGGGGCAGTTCTTTCTAATATGTCCTTCCCTTCTACCAAGGAAACATGCGTCGATTCATCCTAAAACCTCAAGTGGGCAGGAGGTAGTAGTAGAAACCTCAACAATTTTGAGATAGTTGGGAATCTTCGTCCTAGGGTTAAGGGTAACTAGTGCACGAGCATCCAAATTAGGAAGAGCCACTATGGTCTCATCTATCCTTATCACCTTTTCAATTGGCTCAAGAATTTGGGGAAGAATATGCCAGAATTCAGGGGGAAGGTTTTTAACTGTTACCCATCTAGGGGTGGAGAGAGCAAGAACCTCGTCCACAATGTCAACTGACAACCAAGCAAGGGCAGAGAATGTGCATCCTCCGATGGTCCACTAGGGTTTGGCTAAGACCTTACTTTGCATAACATGATTGTTTAAGAAAATTACAAAGAAGCCCTTCTGCACAAGCCTACAGTAGGTAATTTGCACACCAAATTTATTTAACCAGATGTTAGAGAACCAAGAGTCTATAACTTTCCTATCAAACAACTTCTAAAAATCCACTTCCACTAGAAAAATTGTAGTCTTTGAGCCTATTTATTCCATTACTAATTGTTTGCTTCATAATAGCGTTATGATACAAATGAAAATCCAAAGGCAGTTTAGAGATCTCCTTACCTTCCCTATCATCTTGGTAGCGTAGTTCATCAACCGAGAATCCAATGCCCTCTGGAGCAACGAAAACTTGCTCGACCACAACCTTGTAGAATTTTTTTTTGTAGATTATGGTGGCTTTCCTTACCACCCAAGTTAATAGGGGGGTCGGGGGTTTCGTACCCCCCTCCATAACAACACTTAAAACTAACCAGAATGGAGAGCACAAAAAGATGCAGAATGCAAACTACAAGCATGTGAAAAAGAGGCACGACACAACTAGAGAGCATAAATAATGAAAAAGAAAGAAAAGCAAAAGGTCCCTTATGGAAGAAAATGTCCATGGGGGAGGGTACAACCTACCCCACCATTGTAGATGCCCTGGTACAGATCCCAAACCCTAGTTCAGAGCACCGCCTTCATCCCCTATATTCATCGCTTGCTACATCCATTCTTCCAATCCATTATTCTATCTTAAAGGATGTTGAACATCTTTTTGAATTTGTTAGATAAATATAGTTTTAACATAATTCCTTTAGCTGATCCAAATTTTTATGTTCAATTAATCTCTCTTGATATCCATCCCTAAGATTAACTTAGTTGCCCCAAGTCCTTCATATTAATTTGTATTGAAAATTGAGATTTTAGAGTCCTTATAATTTCCTTATTCTTACTAAAGAGAATGTTATCAACATATAAAAAATAGTATTAAAATGAGAATCATCTTACTTGAAGTAAACATAGTGATCTAACTTAGATCTAACATACCCCAAATTCAAAATATAAGTACCAAAATTTTGATACCATCTAGGAGACTAGTGATTTAAGACAATAGAGATAAATTTTCAACTTAGAAACCAAATATCTCTTACCCTTTATCTCAAGTTGCTCTAATTGAGCCATGCCGATCTCCTCCCCAAATCCCCATATATAAAATTTATCTTCACATTCATCTATTCAACCTTAGAGTCAAATATATCAACAAAAAATAACAATAATTTGATATGTTAACTTTAGAATAGGAGAGAATATCTTGTTGAAATAAATTCCTTCAACTTGGTAATATTCTTTAGCCACTCACCTTGTTTGTATGTAATGTCCTTGTTGTACGAAAAACCTAGTATGTTGGATAAACAGCAAAAACCGTTCCTCGATCATGTTGGAAGGTATATACCCAAACCAGATGGTGGGACCAATAGCCATGTGTCCACAAAGGGGTTGGCATGCACTGACACTCTGGTGGGAAAAAAATACCGCTCTTAACATTAGTGGATGTCATTCACAACTAGTCTAGGCTTTTGGAATAGTGGTTTCCTTAATTGTTATTAGATTTGAGGCCTCGAGTTGAGCCATGTAGAGTGTTGTGGGCATGCAATGTCCTTGCTAGATGAAAACCCAATATATTGGCCAACCTTGGCAGGCATTCCTCCAATGTGTTGGCGAGCATGTAACTGAACCAAATGGTGGGGCCAACAACCATGTCTCCACGAAGGGGCAAGCATGTACTAACCTATGGTGGGTTGAAAACCCCATTCTTAATGCTATTGGGTGCCATTCACCATCAATCTAGGATTTTGGTGTAAAGAACTGTCTTTATTGTTGTAACAACCCACCCTACTTTTTAATTTTTATTTTGCAATATAGAAATTGTAAATGAAATGCAACATCTTCAACACTTTTTGATCACCAAGATCTGAAAGTGGGAAAGGTGAGAGCATACAATGCTTCCAACCACACAACTATCTGAATGAATATAATTATAGAAGTAATGGTAGAAATCCAATCGAAGCACACACGTAGCATAGCCAACCTAATCAAAACCTCTTTGACGAACTATGTGATACAAAGAAAGCCATTGGAAAAATGTCTAAGCTTGGCTCATACCAAAAATGGTTGATAATGTTAGCTTGTTCAATGCCAAAATAGACTAAATTTGACACCAAAATGGTAGATTATGAAATGCTATAAGAGCTAGCATTAAACCATGTAGTTTTACAATATGATATACATATAATTTAAAACCCTTTGATGGTTAAACCATCTAAAGTTTTTTTTTTTGAAATATATCCAAAGATATCCTTCAATGGTACTACCATTCAGGGTTTAAAAGATTAATATGGAATACATTACAAAATAACATGAAACTACTACAATAATAGATTTATTATTATGATTAGACTTATAACATTATTGCAAGCACACAAATCTTTCCCAAAGACTCAATTTAAACAAAGAATATCATTCCTACAACATTAATTCATTAATCCAATTGAATTTTACCTCTAATAGTTGGTGCAAGAAGTTGATCTAGGTCTAATATCCCTTTGTTCTACCACTCAAAGCACTACTGCCACAAAAATTAGACTGATGCACTATTGATAACTCACTAGAAACACCATCCACACAATTGAAAACACTATTTGAATGTATACCAACACAACCCAATTGATCTTACTAATCTTTTTGACTACCACAAGACTAAAAATCATTGGTAAACATGTTAGAACAATAAGGTAAATACTTAAAAATTCATAACCAATATGTATAGGCCCTCAACACATATGGACTAGAAACCCACATCAAAGTCACTCCAAACATCCACAAGACAAACCTAAACTCGAGTATTTAATTGTGAATAAAACTATAATAATAAAAAAGACTAGTGTAGATTTGAAATGGAGTATTTTAACTACTAGTAAAGTAGGTACAACAAGTACAAATTCATTTAAATTGCATGAAAACACCAAAGCCCACCTTGAAGTGGATTATTTTGATTTCCCATGGCCTAGACACCTCCAACCAGGCCAAAATAGGCTCCCAAGATGGAGCGCTTCACTCCAACTCTTCCAATGTCCCCTATATGATGGAAAAGATTGTATAATCTATTCCACAACCTCCAATCACTTCATAAAATATCTTCTTAAATATATATCATACCATTGCACACCAAAAATATGTTAAAACACATCAAAAATCCCCATTAAAAACACAGTTGGAAAAATAACTTAATCGTGCAACACAAACTGAGGAAACTTCACCTTCAACATCAAGGAAATCTATGAATGAAATTGCTCCAATGAATGTTGAGGGTTTTCATGCCCAAACTGAATATCTTTAGCACATTGGAGATATCTTGATGAAACCACTCTATCCAACTAGGAGGATTTTCATCCCTAAAACTAGTATTTCAAGAGGGTTTTTGTCATCAATATATATGATAACTCAAGTTTTCACTAAAGAAAAATGCAAATACCATATTAATTCTAACCTTTCTTCTCTACACAACTCCTTTAGTAGGAAATTTTAGGGAAAATTTAGGGCAACCAAATAATTTACCTTTTACAAAAGTCACTTTTCCCCTCAATAATAAAATAAAGTGACTTTTTGAGAACTTTAAATTAAATATCACTTTCAGTTCTCCATTTCAATGTCACTTTTAAATAATAAAATTTTAAGTCACTTGTACCCATGCATAGTGCTATCACTTATTTAGCCTCTTTTAAAAAAAACTTTATAATGTAGGTCACCGTTCTTTAAAATAAATGAATAAATAAAACATATGTTGCCTTTTAAAAATAAAATCACTTTAGGAAAACTTGGATTATTTATTTAATTACTTTTATCCACACATCCCAAGGTCTTGGAAAAGTTGGAATCTCCAAGGATGTCGGAAATGTCCAAGAATTGTGGAATGCTCTTAGAATGTTGAAATTGCATCTAAAAAGAACCATTGGATTCCTCTTGGCCTCCTGAACTCATTGCCATTGTTAGAATTCATTTTTCAATAAGTTGGTGTTGTCCAATAATCCTTGAACTTTCCAAGAATATTGGAATGAATTGAAAAAGGGACATTACAAATCCTCCCTCCCCAAAATTTCTTGTCCTCAAGTGATTTAATCTCAACCAACTATTCAATCCTTGACAGCACACACAATTTTATTGAAGATTCCTTTTGAAAGCCATCGATAAAATGTCTAAGCTTGACTTAGACCAAAAATGGTTAATAATGCCAACTTGTTCAATACTAAAATGGATTGAATCAACACCAAAATGACGGATTATAAAATTCTAGACCAATTGAAAAATAAGAAATAATAAAGACTTAAGAATATAAAAGAAATCAATTCTAATTCCTAATTTAACAACTTTAGTGCAAACCTCAAAATAAATGATATGTCGCTTTGTCTTTGGATGTGGATGTAAATCTCTACAACATAACACTTTGATTTTGATTTCAAAAAAATAGACTTGAAATAAATTGTGAGATATGAAAATGATGAAAAAATATAATATTCATAAACTTTCTAAGGAAAAATCAAAAGAAAGATGAGGATAAGAATAAAGACTTCAGTTAACTAAACTATTGTGGAACCAACTCAAATGATAATAGAAAAATGTTATTTCAAACTCATGGGAGGATACAAATGAATTATATTATTTAATTGATGGATAAATGAGAGGAATAAGTTTTCATTCAAAGATGAAGTTAACTTTGAGAAAATAAGTTTTTATTTTGAAGATAGAGTTAACTTTTGAGAAGATAATTATGAATTATTTAATTTATTTAATAGAATTTTCAATGAGAAAGTTGCTATTTTGAAGAATGAGTAAATTGATGAGATGGAAATGAAAATTTTATTTAAAATGAATAATTAGCTCTCATTTAATTAAATAGTAAAATATCATTTAATTAAATGGATAAATGGAAACTAAAAAATCAGCAATAGATTATAAATGGTAATAAATGATAAATAAATGATAAATGGTATTTAATGGATGATGAATTATTAATGTGATTAATTTTTAATAAATAATAATGAATTAGTGTTGATGCTAAGAGGAACATTTTTAGTGCCTACATCTACAACAAGTAATTATATGCTTTGTTTTTTTAGTGAAGAAGTGAAAACATTACCTCATGGGAAATGATACCATAGTGGACAAAAATCATAAGCCCTTGCAATACTTGTAGGCATAGAAAAATTGTAGTGATCAAGACATTATAAATGGATGGTATTTCTTCAATGGTTCCAACTTCTAGTTACATATAAGCGTGGTGTGACAATTAAGGTAGTTGTTGAAAATACTATAAAAACCACTCCTCACCTCCTTTGTAAGTATTTTTTCTAAACAAGATTATTTTTATTAGGAAGTGTATGAAAAAGATTATGAAATTCACACATATTTTAGTGAGTTATATTCTAGACCATAATAGTAGAAAAAAATAAAAGGATTTACCATCATCATGGTAACTATCTTTGAGAAGGAATCTTGCATACAGAAAGTAAATTTTGTGTGAAAATAACAAAGATTTTTTTGATGTGTGAAGCACACACACCAAACATAGTTATACATTTTGGTATGATTCAAACATTAATTAATCTCTAGTAGTATGTTTCCTGACCATGTGAGTAAGCCCAATAATAGAAATTGGTAAACATTTTTAATACTTAACAATTATATAGTGTGATTAGTCCTCGTCCCTTTTTGCCCACTAGGTTTTATTCTTCTTTGATATAACATCCCCTGTTATAGTCATGGCACTATATCAAAGAGAGGTAAAATATAGACACCTAAAATTTATCCATACTTGATCACATTTGACTTACCATAGTCTATCTATTAATCAAATAAATAATCATTAATTAATTCATTCATAATATACCTTCATCCCTCACCCTTAATCAAATAAATTTACATTTATTTAATAAAGTTCAAATTTATCCCCCAAATCCTCAAACTAAATTAATTATTTAATACCTTAATTAATTAATTTAGGTTAATTAATCTTCAACCATTTCCTCTATTATTTAAATCCAAATCATCCTCAATCCTTGTCCATTTAATAATAGTCATTAAATCCATCTACATAGATCAAAATATAAACATGTCATCACATGACAAGTGTCCCTACCTCCCTTATTCCCCCACATGTGTGATTATGCTCCTCACACATGTGTATCCACCCTACCTCTTATACATGTTGTGCTCACACATACTCTTACACCTCATGGTACACTTATTACATGACTACAACTTCAATCCATGGCTCTATTTTCCTTAAATCATGGACCTTCATTAACTAATGCATCTTAGCCCTTTATTTTCCTCTTGGAAAATCTATAATTGGAGGCCTCTCACCCCATTTTGGGAATCCACCTTCATATTATCCTTATGCTTCCATTTTATTGATCTATCATATTAATCCTACTATTACGATGTTGGTTTACTAAGCAATCACATTCCATCATCAATACATCACAAAGAGCACATGAATTGGAGCATTGGTTGTATTTCACTTCTTTTATAACTATAATTATAATCATAAATTCATGTTGGCTTGACTTCATTCCAATCATAGTTTCACTATTTTCATGGACTTGTATCACATGAAAAATTCATTCTCTTTATATCTCATTTTGTGCCTAAATAAATGTTTCCTTTTCGTTTTACTTTTTTTTTGTTGACACTATCAAGAAATTGAGTTAGTGCCTATTTTATATTTCTATTAATTGCTACCCATTCAATTTTTTTGTCTCTATAGGTTTCAATATGGAGCACTCTTTGTGAGGATAATGTGATAAATCATCATCCTTGTCCATATCCTTTTATGTATCTATATATTTAATTTCATATTGACTACTTGTTTACTTTAACATGCATCTTCATAGTAGTTCACATGCAAGAGTGAAAAAAATGTAAGGGTGAAAATCACACACCTTCTACTTTCACCCTTTATATTGGACTCATTTTAGTTGATTTCCCTTAATATAATGACTTGTGTATAAGTGGAATGTTTTAGAAAAAAAATGGAAAATAAATTGAATTTAACAGGATCATAAGTCTCTACACATCCCCAAGGACTAGAATTGATCTCTAGTTTATCCAAGAAACTCATGAGGCTAAATTCTAATTGATATTTTTCATTTTCAAAAGTATGCTTCTATATTAATAATTAATCCCAACTCTTTAATCTAGGTTCAACTACTTGTGTTGATCAATGTTTAATTGCATGGCCCATTTTTTTTGTTTTGTTGAGGAGACATTTTAAAATACAAGTACTTAAAACTTTGTGGAATGAAATATCGACCATCTAAATATGCAATCGCATGATCCAAAAGAAATTTTAGGCCAACCTAAACATTATAAAACATAGTAATTATTGTTGGAGAATGTCGACATGAGAGAGAATGAAACAACTTCCACAAGTGAATAAAATATGCATAATAGTATGTCTATCAATATGTAAATGAAAAGTGTATAATACAATGATCAAGCCTTGCATATATAGACAAGGATGAGGAGGTGAGAAGGTAGGAGTGAATCTTTGACTTCCCCTCCAAAGATGGAACACTTGTGAGCTCACTTGACAAGTGTGTGAGCAAGTTTCAATAGGTGTCTCAAATCATGAGGATACATGTCTCAATGCTATGAAGTGAGACACAAGAAAAAGAAATCTAAGTAAAATTAAGCTAGGTGTGAATAGGTTAATCCTAGAAAGGTGATATCGTATCTAGATGGATAAAGACACTATTTACACTAACACCCACCCTTAAGTGCAACTTAGGGAGTAATTTATGAACTAATGATGAGTTATGACTACAAGGCCATGTTAGGTACTCATGTATAAATATCTCATAAAGTGGAGTAAAGAAGGAAAACCCAATGGGAAAGAAAAACCCCTCTCCAAAAAGAGAAATGATGCAATGAAATGAAATATACAAGTGAAGAAGATAAATGATAGATGGAGGGCTCATGATGCCCCCCCCCCGCCCCCCTCCCCCCAAAGACTATTTCTAGCATAAAGTATAATGAATGTTCTCCCCATAGGAGAGAAAATAAAGGTCATGTGACCCCCCCAGAAAATGTGAAGTGATAAAGCTCCATGTGAGGAAATGCTTCCTCCCAAAACTGATAGTAGAAGAGAAACCACGTAGCCTCCCCTCAAAATGATGCATGTAGTGCTAGTAGATGCTCAACACTGGATGCTGAAGATGATCCACAAACACTAAAAAACTTATCTCCCCTTGGGAAGAAACAACACTACAAGTATGTGCAAAATGACTTCCCATTCTGGATAGAAATATGCAGGAAGTAAGATGAATGTCTTTGAATGATGCACATGATCCAAAGACTATAATGATGCGAAAGATTCCTTCGAATGATGCTCAAATATCTCAAAGCCAATGTTGATGTGTGATAGATGCTGATATGATGGATCAGGTACCATAAAAGATTCTGGTACATGGACCATGGATGTATGGTTATGGTTGGACCAATGTAAATATGATATTGTTGCAGATGATGATAACTCATGAATGTTTGCACAATCTATCACAATAGAAGCCGATATAGGTGAGGAAAGAGCAATATCCAAAGATGGAAATGGTGATGCAACTTCATCGAAGTTGACATTGAATAGAAGATGAATGTCCTCAATAGTGTAATCCATATATACAAGATGGGATTCTACAAACAAAGATGCTATTTCTAGTAGATATGCATCCCAATGTGGTGGAGCTAGAATGAAAATAGTAATAACTTGAGGTAAAGAATTGTTGGAACTCTGGAGTGAGTCAACATCAAATTTAGATGTAGCAACATGTGATATGGGAGATGAGATATCAATGCAAGTCATCCAACTACATTGTTCATCTCCAAATGGTGATGTCTCACAAGATGTTTGAGTGAGATTGGATGATGTTTTTATATGTGTTGGAACTAGAGGATTAGGTAAGGTACCATGACTAAGAAGAATTTTCTCGGGTTCCTCAATTTGACAAAACCAAAATTCTTCTGTTGTATGCCTTTTATTTCTACAATATCCTCATTTGATTTTCATTTATTAGGAGGATTACGAAGAATACCCACATGAAAGGGATTTAGTGTGACACACATGATCACATGAACCAACAAATTGAAAAACAAAAACACCTAGATTGCCCCCCTTGTTTTAGAGAGCACCTCAAGATGATTAGTGCTGATTGTAGCCCCCTCAAAACAATGTGTAAGAAAATTTTACAAGTTTGGAAGATCAGGTTCCAAAATCTTCTATTTTTAACTCACAAAGATTTTTACAATTTTGTAAAAAAATGGTAACCCAAATCTTAATTTTATATGCAAAATCAGATTCCTTGTGAAATTCTGATAGAAATAAAAAAATTGCAAAATTTCAATAAATGAGGTGAAAGTTATGCCCCGTCGAATTTTTCTTACAAATGTGACTTTGAAGGTTAAAAAAGAAATTAAACAACAACAAATCAAAAAAGATCTTGACGCTAATTTCTTAGTGTTGGAACAAGCTTTCCAACAACTATTTATAATTGAAAAACTAACCCCTCGTTTGAAAATTACGCCAAAATGAAAAAAAAAACCCTCTTTCAAACACAAAAAAAAACTTAGTAGTTTAGGTTAATCACTAGTGGTTAGAATAATTTTGTATGGTTACAATAAACATATGTTAATCATACAATGATAAGTATCAAACCATGTAATTAGTTGTGCCAAGTGGAAGCTTGACCAAGTCTTGGAAAGTAAGAAGTTGCCTACATAGAAGTCGACTATGGAGCTGTTGCATATTGGAGATTGTTGGAATGAGATTGTGGCAACAAGGCATAGAAAACAACCTGCTGCAAGGGGTGAGTGGTGGATGGAGCCGCCAGAGAGTGATAAATGGAGAGGCAGCTGGTGAATGTATGATAGGAAATCTGAAAGAAGACCATGCAATTCTAAACCTGCATTAAAAAATGCAGGTTTGAGTCTTATATTTGTCGCCACCAGTAGAATTGAGGGAGGGGAGGGGCGTTAAAACAAGTGAAATCAAACCTTTAGAAAGGATGCAAAAGCTTTTATAAATGCAGGTGGAGTCAATAATTGTAGTAGCCATAAAATTTGTGCATGAGACTTTTAATGGAAGCCGTTGGAAACATCTTCCACAATATCAATGAAGTGGCTGTAGAAAGTTGTGCAGGGAAAAAGTTGGAGATTTGGAAGGCCATTGGAATTGGATAGAGTGTCGACCAGGTATGGTGTCCACTCTAGTAGAAGGTGCCTAAAACTTGATCTTCTTTCCTTCACCCTATGAAAAGCCACTATTACACTTTGAAACATGAACTGCATCACTTTGAATGCAATGTCACTATTTGTTTGGCTCTTGATGCTCTGTTGATAAGGATATGTGCAGGAGTCACCTCGATGTAGGAATAAACATGTTCTCATGGCCCTGATACCATGTTAGAGAATGCCGAGATCAGAGAGCATGAAACAACTTCCACAAGTGAATAAAATATGCACAATAGTATGTTTATAAATATACAAATGAAAAGTGTAAAATGCAATGATCAAGACTTGCATATATAGGCAAGGATGAGGAGGTGAGAAGGTAAGAGTGAAACTCTAGCTACCCTTCCGAAGATGGAACACTTGTGAGCTCACTTGACAAGTGTGTGAGAAAGTGTCAATAGGTGTCTCCAGCCCTGAGGACACATGTCTCAATGCTAGGAAGTGAGACAAAATCAAAAGAAACCTAAGTAAACTTAAGCCAAGTTTGAATAGGTCAATCAGGACTAGAAAAGTGATATTCTATTTAGATGGATAAAGACACTATTTACACTAACACTTATAACTCTATGGAATGAAATATAAATTATCCAATACACATGTAGTTGCATGACCCAAAATAAATTATGGATTGGGTGAATATTTTATGTGACATGTGCTTGTAGAATTGTATAATGAAATAAAAAACCATTATTTTATATTGGAAATCAATGATGGGGAATGAAATTAAAACCATCACATTTGTTACAAGAGCTTTAAATGCTCCTACTTATAGTTTGCATAGTATAGGAGATAAATTTTATAATAACAGTCATCTAGGGTGGACATTACCATACAAAAGAGCCATTGCTAAAGTGAATACCTATCACATATTACAAACAAGATCTTAACTTCTCATCCATGCAAATTTTAAAAATAAAATTATTATTGAAACTCTACGTTACATGTGTTCTTCATAATAATTAGATTTAAGGTCTTCTATGGCCTAGGTTCTAGAAGTTGCGATAATAAAGGAGAGAAAGAGTCATATTCAATACTTAAAAGCCTAATTATATGTAATTTATAAGTGGAAAATCCCACCAAATGTTAATTTTGGAGAAAACATAGCCCTGAAAGCAAGCGAGAATCTAATAGTAATAGCAATATGGCCCTAAAAATAAACAAAAAATATAATTTTAATGATAAATATTATTAATATTTGTAGTTATATTATAAAGTATTAGTGAATATGCTACAATCATGTATCGTTTACTATGGAAAAATCATATGTTTAAAATTTTAATAATATAATGCTTAAGAAATTTAACCTTGACACTAAACTAAACATGTATAAAAAATTCAGTGATTCAATCCCCTTTATAGCTTGTACTATTCATCATTTTTGGAAGTGATTGTAAAATCAACAATAAGAGATAAATCAACAAACCATGAGTGACACAATATTTATGTAGGGAAACCCTTTAAGAAAAAAACTCCACACAAGAAAGCAAACATGTATTAATCTTCGATGAAAATATACTATCTATAAGGATAGTGGTTTCAATAAAAAGAGAGCTAGGGGGTATGGAGGTTGCGATGGTGAGGTGTGGGTTTAAGCCTACCTGTGTTTGGTGTTGGGTTCCAAGCTAAGGCTCGACTGTGCATGTGGGCAATAGGCTTTGGATGCCTCTTTCTCTCCCTTGATCACTTGGTTGGTGGATTCTACAAAGTTCTTCAATGCTATTTAGGTTTGTTTCCCTTCAATGGTTGAGTCTAGTGGGGTTTGGTTAGGTTGAGTGTTGATCAAATCCTTATTTATTATTTCTTTGCTTGGCTTTTTTTTTTGTATGAGTAGAGTTGCTGCAAGAAATATTATGGATGGTGTAGGTGGGGGTCTAAGAAGACCTCCATTGGATTATTTCAAGGATGTGTTTCGCATGGATGAGAGTTCATCCTCTGAGCATGTCAATGTGACATGCTCATAAAATTCATCATGCATGCCACAAATGATTCTCGATCTGGCACTAAAATTGAGAATGGTTTGAATATTGTTGGGTGTTTGAAAAAAAGAATGGAGAAACCTATTGTGGTGATTAATCCAAAGATTGTTGTTGATGATTTGCTCTATTTATCAGAACATTCCCTGATCTATAAGTTTACAGGTTTCTGTGCTTCATTTCCCTTTTTAGAAAATTGGGGTTGTAGCGCTTGGTAGCCAAAGGGGGATTTAGAAGTTATTTTGGCTGCCAATGGTTTCTTTTTTATTGTGCTACAAGAATGATAGATATACACAAGACCTTTGAGGGTGGGCCGTATTTTCATAATCAAGCCTTGGCATGTTAGCTTTGATTCAATAGAGGAGCTCCCATCCTAAATCCCTTTGTGGGTTCATATTTTTAGGTTACCTATGGAATTCTAGAGCCAAAATATTCTTCATTCAGTTGCTATTGTTTTTGGGAAACCGATCAAACCTTCTCATCAGACTCTTAAAAGAAAAGGACCACTACTTATGCTCATATTAGTGTTGAGATAAACCTCAACAATCTTTTGTTGGACTCCATGGAGATTTTTCTGGGGAATATGAATTGAATTCAATAAATAGACTATGAGACACTCCCATTCAGATGTCCTATTTTTCACGATATGGTACCTTTACAGAAGTTTTCCAAAACAAGTTCCTATTGATCTTACCCCCCAAATAGGAAAGTCTAGGGGAAGGGCGAGTGGAAATGTGAAAGGAAAGGCTCCAGACATCAATGACCAATCCGAATCAAATGGTTTTATTCAAGTGAAGTTTCACAATAGGGGGAGGCAATTCTTCAGCCAAAAAAGACCTCCCCTATGGGGCAGTTTGGTAACTATTTTGATGTTTTGGAAAGCTTTGAGGATGTGTCTATTATGGATCAAGTCAATTCCAAGCCTAACTAAGAGTGAAAGGAGCTATTTTATAGTAACATGATACCTTCTAATCAAAATCCCTTAGCTGATTTGAAAGATAACCTATTGGTTAGTAAGAATGTTATCCTTAACTCCATTGATAAGACTACCGAGGTTTAAGAAATTGGTGTAATTTAAGAGATTGGGAGAGCTCCTATTCCTTTGGATTTGGTTCAAGTGGAGTCAAAAGAAGATAATTAACAACTAGAGGTTGTTCCTGATTTGTAGAATAAGAGGAGATGAAAAAGAAAGGTCCTCTTGTGTTTAGGCTTCAAAAAAAACCTATCAAAAAATGAACTCCTGAAAAGGGCCCAAAAGTGGGAAGGAAGAAGATTAATACAAGGTTAAGTTGATTGGATAATATTTTGTAGAATCAAGTGTCATAAAAACTATTGACATTCATTTATCTAACAATTGGAAATGATTTACTGAGGATCTCATTGCAGAGATTACTGGGTTGTCCACGAAGGGTAGAAAAGTTTACAGAGATAAAAATGAGTTCAAGATGGCCCTGGAAATTTTCTCCAAGGATGATGAGAGGCAGAAGTTAGATCAGGCCAAATGTGAGGGATATTATTGCTCCTCTATCAAGGTTATATGGGGAGATGTTGCACATGAAATTATGAGGTATTTCACCCTCGATGGGCGTTTCTCTATTTTGTTTGGGTATCACTTTGTCTTACTTAATCATTTTAGGCACATAAAGAAGGTGTCTTTTCCTTTTTATTTGCTAGTGTCTTTGGAACATGGTATTAGAGGTCATAAGCGCAATCCCAAGAACCCTATTCTTCATGAGGGTTTAATTCTCTTAATTTTTGAGTTTGTTAAGTATTTTATCATCCCTAATCAACCCAAGATCTCCAAAGGTGGGAAGAAAAAGAAAGACTTTGAGTATGATACGGGGTTTGAGGATGGGTCTGATGATGATGAGTATGAAGTAGAAGGAGGGGTTGAAGATGGGAAAT
Organism: Sequoia sempervirens; assembly: GCA_007258455.2. Lineage (NCBI taxonomy): Eukaryota > Viridiplantae > Streptophyta > Pinopsida > Cupressales > Cupressaceae > Sequoia > Sequoia sempervirens. The sequence continues at coordinate 374,615 of VDFB02263788.1, forward strand.
CGTTTTAAGAATTCTAAGAGGAAAGAGGGGCAAGATCAAGAGGAGAGTGCTATATCCCCTATTGTTGGGAATTTGTAGGTCGTTGAGGATCAGATGATGGAGCAAGATCTAGTTATAGGTGGTTTTGGCAGTCATGACCTAAAGGTGAGTGCTCACAATGTGTCTATTGTTGGTCGAAAAGGGAAGGAGGCCCTTGATCAAGACAATATTAGCAGAGACTCTTAAGAGGAGTGGGTGGTCGACAAGGATGGTTTCAATTTTAGGAGGGAATATTTGCTTGATTTTCTTGGCTTGACGAAAGAGGACCTTCTTTAACCCTGTTCAAGCTCTTTAAGTGGGTCTTCCATGAAATGAATTTTACCAATGTTAGGGTTAGAGCAATGGTTAATAATTTTGAAGAGCCTTCTACCTCAATGGATCCTAATGTTAAAGATTAGGTTAATAAGGTCTAGACCAAGGTTAGTCAACTTCTTGAGACTCTGAAAATGATGGTTGATGAGATGGTGAAGATGAAAAATTATTTTGAACCAAGAATTGTTGCTCTCGAAGAGAAAATTGATCGAGTTTATCAAAATTTGGAGAAGGTTCTTAAGGTGAGCAAGCATGCTATGTGTAATGAGGCTAAAGGTTTGTTCCTTTTGAACAAGAAATCTAGGAAGTGGCTAGGGGATGATTCAGTTGTGAAAAATTTTATGGTTGGAGTTGGTGATCTTCCTCAAGTTCAACAAGAAGTGGTGTGTGAGTTAAGTCCTTCTATTAGAACCCAAAATAAAACTAAGATGAATGCTAATGTTGGAATTCCTATTGAAAAGGTTGTTGAAGTTATGAATGTGCATCAAAAGATCATTGATAGTGATTTGGAAGCGGTTGATACCCTAAAAATTTGTAGTTGTGTGTTGTTTTCTGTGCCTCTTTCTAGCTGTTGTTTTATTGGTTTTTGGCTTCTTTTTGGCTGCTTGCTTTGTTTTTTATTATTTTTTGAAAGCAAAGTTTCATTTTTTAAAGGGTTTTTGGGTCCCTTAAAAACCCATTTGACCTATAATAAAAAATAATTTGAAATGATTATTTTATCCTAGAATGCTAGGGGTTTGATTAGCGCCCCTCATCAAAAATTTGATTGTGATCTTATTTGGGCACATAAGTTGGATATATCTTTTATACAAGAAACTAAGATGGCTATAGAAGATATGGCTAGTATTTCTTCCAAAATATGGTAGGAGGCTATTATTTGTGTATTGGAGATCTTGGTTATTTTGGGGGATTAGCCTACTTTTGGAATCATTGTAGTATTACTATTGCCTAGAGCTTGGGGAGAAAAATTGATTTCATTGGTGGGATCTTGCTTTGATTCAGGGGATACCATATTGCTCACTAATGTCTACGCTCCATCAAATATTGCAAGTAAGGATCTTCTTTGGTCCCACATTAGATATCTAGGTCTCTTGCGCATTCTATTCCTTAGATTTTAGTAGGATATTTCAATGTAATAACCAGTTTGAATGAGAAAAAGGGAGGTATTAACCACCTTGGCCCCGCCTCTTCTATGTTAAGAGATAATATAAATTTTCTTGATTTGGTGGATGTGGTTCCTAGAAATTGTATAGATTCACATGGGTTAATATAAGATGTGGGTTAGATTCAATCTCTAAAAGTTTGGATAGATTTTTGGTCTCTAACTAGTGGATTGGGGATAGTAGGGCCTCTTCCTCAGAGATTTTAGGATGGAAGGAATCCGATCATTGACCTATCAAATTCTTCTCTTCTATATTTTCTTGTCGTAAGAGTTCCCCTTTTCAATTTCAACTTATGTGACTTCAGGACTCAAATTTGTTTGATCTTGTGAAGAATTGGTGGTCTAAAGGTAAGCCTAGATATGGAGCTGCAATGTTTTCCTTTTTCAAAAGACTCCAATTTGTGAAATATAATCTCAAAAGGTAGAACAAACATTCTTTTGGAAACATTTTCTAGAATAAATTAGAGATTTAGAAGCAAATTGAAAGAATTTTTTTCAAATTAAAGAAGATGACATGAATATAGAGTTTTTGAAGGAGGAAACGAAATGCTCTAAAAATTTAGATGAATGGGACATCAGTGGGGATATTTTTGGAAACAAAAATTGAGGATTGGTTGGCTACATGTTGGAGATAGGAAAACCTCTTTTTGGCATAATTCTGTGAAGGATCAGTGAAGTGGAAATGTCATTTCTTTCCTTATGTCTAATCAAGGAGTCTAGCCATTCTCTTTCTAGGAGATCTCCAAGGAGGTGGTCTCTTCTCTTTATTCACACAATAGGAGCCCCATGATTTGGACGAGAAAGGACTCATTTTTTACTACATCCCTTCATCGGTCTCTAAAGACATGAACTCACTTCTTATGGATCTCATTTCCTTGGACGAGTTGGATAAAGTAGTGTTTCAAATGAAAAATGGAAAGATCTTGGTCTTGATGGCCTCCCTATAAAGTTCTTTCAATATTTTTGGGAGATTTTAAAATACGATCTTTTGGAGGTGGTTAGAGAATCTCAACAAAATAAGAAGATGCTCAAATATGTTAATACTACTTTCTTAGGTCTTATTCCTAAGAAAGTGGAAGCTACATCTTTGGATGATTTTTGACGTATCTATTTCTATAATGTTTCTTACAATATAATTTCAAAAATCATAGTAGAAAGATTAGAGACATGTCTTGGGCCTCTTATCTCTCAAGAACAAGGAGGGTTTGTGATGGGTAGGAAGATCTTGGATGGTTTTGTAATTGCAACTGAAGCTATTCATTCTATGGTGGAATCTAATGAGAAGGTTATGTTCATTAAGCTTGAAATGCCTAAGGCATATGACAAGGTGAGTTGGTCCTTCTTGTGTGATATCTTATCAACCTTTGGTTTTAGCTTTGGATGGATTGATTGGGTAATGAGTTGTGTATGGTCATCCACCTTTTCAATTCTTATTTATGGTATAAATTTGACACCATTCTCAACATCAAGAGGTTTAAGTCAGGGAGATCCTTTCTCTCCCTATTTTTTTATATTGATGGCTAAAGGTTTGGACAGGCTATTACAACACCATACGAGCTATTCAAGGTTGGCTGTGCAATCAGAATCTTGACCATCATACTCACTTACAATTTGTTAATGATACTACCTTGTTGGGTGTGGAAAAGATTGTGGAGGTGATAATATTAGAATATTAATGGATATATACTTGGCAGCCTCAATACAAGAGATTAATGAAGAAATTTATCAATTATTTACTTCTTTAATACATCAAAGGCTATTCAACGAAGGATTGCTAAGATTCTCCATTTCCAAACTATGTTTTTTCCTCTGAATCATCCAGGAATCCCTCTATCTATTAGAGATATTAGAAGAGAGAATTTGAGGAAGATTATTCATCAATTTTGTGCAAATGTGGGCAATTGGACTTTTCATTGGTTATCTTTTGGTGGCAGGGTAATCCTGCTAAAATTTGCTTTACAAGCCTTGCCTATCTACCAATTTTTTCTTTTTGTAGCTCCCAAAATATTCCTTAAGGAATTTGATTCCATCTCTATGAAGTTTCTATGGGTTGGTAATCTTGAGTCTCAAAAGTGGCACCTTGTGAGTTGAGAGAATGTGTGTCATTCAAAGAAGGTAGGAGGACTTAGTCTTCAACTTTCTGAATTCAATTGTCAAGCTTTAACTATCAAACTATTTTCGAGATGGTGCAAGAATCTAGAGCATTTGTGGGTTTGAATTCTTAATTTCAAATATCTAGGTGGAGTGGCTAATAAAAATGTCCCAAGAATAGAGTTGAGTGGAAAGGGATCAATGATCTAGAATACTTTGAAGAAGGGTGTAGAGGTTATTAAAAATATACTAGATTTTGGATAAATAATCAAGGGAATAAAGCTCTATTTTGGGATGATTCTTGGGACAATAATCCACCTATCATTTACTCTTTTCCTCATATTCATTCCCTTTGAGAGGCTTTTCTTGCTGTGAGTTGGCATTATGTGGTTGATTATAGATTTGTGACCTCTTCAATAGAACCGTGCTTCATGGTTGGAAGAACCCTGATTGTTGGCCTATAGGGAGTTCCCCAAAAGATAGGAAGGTTCTTGATTTTATTATAGCTAGTAGGTTATGTTTTCTTCGGAGGATTTTGATATTTTTACTTGGGGCCTTAGCCCTAAAGGTGATTATTCTGTCAAGCTAGGATATCACGTTTTGGAAATGCAAAATTGTAGATAGGTTGAATTCCCAAGATGGGAGAAAATTTAGATCAAATTTGGATGACCTAAATGAAACTTCTTTCTTTAGTAACTGGCTAGGCAAAAAAAGTGCCTTACTTCTAACAAAATTTGCAAAAGGGGGTTTTAGAGGCCTTCCATGTGTTCTCTATGGGGTGGAAATGAAGAAGATGTGAATCACCTTTTCTTTTGGTGTCCCTTCTCTTTTGATATGTAGATCATCTAGTGGTAGGTTTGGAATAGACCTGGTCCTCATTCCATCTCTTTGATTAAATTTTGTAATAGTCTACGCAGGCCTCCAGCTTCAACCATTTTTATTTTAGCATCTTGGGATATTGGTCCCTCTTTCATCATTTAGAAATTATGGTTGGAAAGGAACCAACACATTTTTTAGGAGGAACAAAGGGGGATTACATGGTTTTGGATAAAAATTAAATGTATGATCAAGTAAATTTCTTTGATGTGGGACCCCTATCCTCCTTAGATACTTAGGTGGTTGTTCTTTTGGAGATTTCTATTTATCCCTAGTCTCTTCTTAGGCGTTTGCTTTGGCCTCAACCTCTCAAGAAGATGAACTAGTAAGGTAGGTGGTGTCCTCCCTTGGATATGTCCTTAAAATTAATATTGATGGATCCCCTAGGGGTAATCTGGGTCTTGCTAGTATTGGTGGTGTTTGTCATGACAACACTAGTTCTGTTCAATTCTTCTTCTCTTCCTCCTTTGGTTTTCACTCTAACAATTTGATGAAATCCTAGTCTATTATTTGTGGTCTTGAGAAGGCTTATGCTGGTGGTTGGCATAAAATTATTTTGGAGGATGACTCTTTGATTCTTGTCAGTCTCCCAAATATAATAAATTTTATTGATTGCTCTTGGAGGTTAGTAGGGGTTATAAAAAAAATCCTTCGATTAGCTTCTAAGTTTGAAGTGATCTCCTTTAATCATATTTTGAGAGAGTGGAATAAGGTTGAGAATTGCTTGGCCAAATGGGCTTTTGAGGAAGAGAATGGTTGGATTATGGATAATTGGAGGGATTTGATTCAAGATCGTTTGCATCCACTTCTTCAAATTATTGATGACAACAAGATGGTTTGATATTGAGGACTCTTGTTGGACCATGTTGTAGGATCTATGGTGCTATTGGAAAGTGTTATTCTTGGGGAGATGGTTTGCAGAGGCCCTATGCAGACTCTCCTTTCTCTTTGTATTGAGATGGAAATGACCATCTAAAAGTATTTTTGGTTCTTGAATTCATGTACTCCATATCCTAACATAGGCATCTAAAATCATCACTCAACTCGTATGGGACCCACCAATAACACTAAAGATGATCCACTACTCAATTATCATGCCCAAGTTGAGATATTTTCTAAAAATAAGTTTTTAACCATCACTTCCAGCTCCACCTTCTTCATAAATGCATTAACTAGTGTCAAGATTTTAAGACAATCCAAATTATAAAATTAAATTTCAATTACACCCTATGTTTTCAAGGACACTTTCCAAGGGTATTAGATTTAGATGAATAATACATAGAATTTCAATGTAAATGCCACCTTAATCCTAACAATAACATATGTCACAAGTTGGTGAACAAGTGTAACTTCCTCTTACAACTCTCTTATGCATCATAGGTGCTCTTAATTTTTTAATTATTTTGGAATATCATTAGAGTAGAAATTGCGTTGATGATCTCATAAAACTAATTTCTATGAGTTCATGGAAACCCTCAATGATGAGGCCCAAAGGTGGTATGTCAAAGAATACCCAATAATAATAAAAAATGGGAAGAATTAAGTGAATCATTTTTGAATTTTTTTTACTCTCTCGATACTCCAATAGAAAGGGTAAGAAAAATGAAGGAGATGATCTAAGAAAAAATGAATTATTAAATGAGTATGACCAACATTTGAAAAGTGTTGTTAAGAATTTAGCAGAAGTATTAACAAAAAAATAAATAATGGAGTGGTTTATATTAGGATTAAAAATTCATATCAAAAGTAGATGGTAAAATGTTCTTTACATGCAAGGAAGTGGTTGAATTAGCTACCAAAGTGGAATAAGAATCTTTGGTAAGAGAAAATGACTCATGGAAATATGAAATTGAAAAATCAAAATTGGAGTTAGAAAAGTTTAAAGTAAAATAGGAAATTATGGTGAAAAGTGAGAAAAGTGAGATTTCTCCCCTAGCTAGGAGGACCATTATTTGGTGTACCCACTTTGTTAGAGAGGGACACTTAGGAATAAACTTACAAAGATAGAAGGCATAAAAATAGTTTTTTAATGAGAATAGAATTTGATAAAGCCTATTGAAATAAATAAAGTATATATTATGGAATATGTAAATAGTGGGATACACATCACATAAATAATTATCTTATGTTACTTGATGAAGAAGAAGGATATGAAGTAACAATTAGTAGAATTAGTAAAGAAGAGTCCTTTATGTATAGAGGCATGACCAAAATGTAGGATTGATCATAGGATCATTAAATGGATATCCAACACATGATTACTAGATAATAAATCAAAGATAAATAAACAATAAAAACCATGTGGTACCACAAATCCAATATGTAGACCCTTCCACACCATGTGGTACCACAAATCCAATATGTAGACCCTTCCACAATGTATAGTAATAGCTATTCTCAAGGGAGCGATAGAAGAAGATAGTACACTATTAAAAAATGTGATTATAGAATAGGAAGAAGCCAAATAATAACATGTTATTATTAAGGTAAATATGGACACTGCACTAATGAATGTAGAAGAAAAAATAAACAAATTTAGTTTGTGGATTTTGTGGTGATAACTCACATAATTATTTTAGTTATCCTAAGGCCACATAATTCTATAAAAATAGAACAACAAATAGAAAGAAGAGTGAGGAATTGTTAGGTTCAAATGCATCATGTAGTGCTAAAGGACATAAGAATACCAAAAAATGAAGTACAAAATTAAAGAAAATATGTATAGGAAACAATATTAAATTAGAGGAACCTTCATTAAGAATAGAAGAAAAAAATACAAGGACAAAAAGGAAACTTAGTAGAAAACCATTAAGGAATTCAAGAAAAAGAAAAATAGAGTTGTCATGATTACACGAGGAGGAATATATATGAGTAAAAATAAATGGATATTATAAGAGTCTAATGAAGGTAATAAATAAAAAATATCTAGATAAACAAAAGTATGATCTAATATTTAGAAAATTCAAATAATTGATTTGAAAAAAAAAAAAACAAGAAAAGTTATTTTTAAAAGGCATAAAACTTAAAAGGATTGATTAGTCTTATTAGAGAAGAAATTTTATTAGAGAAACTCAAACAATTCTAAAAACAAAAAAAAAACATAAAACAAAGAAGAAAACCTCAGTCAAGGACTTGGCAAAAACACAAATGAAATGGAAGAAACAACCAGTTTATGATATGTGAAAATAAATGGAAGAATACTAAGGAGATACTTAACTACATGAGGGTGTGGGTTCCATTAGGGAAAAAAATAACAAAGAGAATTTGATAAGTTAAATAAGAAGATGATTACATCACTAGTTTTAGCTTTACCTAAATTGTAAGCAACATTTGAGGTAGAGATAGATGTCAATTATTATTGTATAGGTATATTTATTTTTTAAGGATGTCAACAAATCTTTTTATCATTTTAAATGATTGGGGGATGTTGAATTTTAATGTCTATTGTAAGCAATGAAATTGAAAAATAAGAAATAATAAAGACTCAAAAACATAAAATAAATCAAATATAGTTCATAATTTAACAACCTTAATGTAAACCTCTAAATAAATGATATATTGCTTCGCCTTTGGATGTGAATGCTAAATATCTACAATGCAATACTTTGATTTTGATTTTGACATAATACACTTGCATAAAGTGCAAGATATGAAAATTATAGAGAAAAGAATATATTATAGACTTCCCAAGAAAAAATCAAATGAAAGATGAGGATAAGAATAAAGACTTCAGTTAAATAAAATGACTATGGAGTCAACTCAACTGATAGATAAAAAATCGCCATTTTTCTCTCATGAGAGGATAAAAATGAATTATTTTATGTAATTGATGGATAAATGAGAGAAATAAGTTTCCATTCAAATATGAAGTTAACTTGTGAGAACAAAAGAAGTTTCTAATTTGAAGACAAAGTTAACTTGTGAGAAGATAATTATGAATTATTTTAATTTATTTAATAGATTTTTTGATGAGCAAGTTGCCATTTTGAAGAATGAGTTAATTAATGAGATGAAATTGAAAATTTTATTTAAAAGGGATATTAGCTCTCATTTAATTAAATAATAAAATATTTTTTAAATAATAGATAAATAGAAAATAGAAAATAGTAATAATTTTGTGATAAATGATAAATAAACAGTAAATGGTATTTAATGGATAATATTTATAATAATGAATAAATGATTAATGATTAATGTGATGAATATTTAATAAATGATAATAAATTAATTTCAATGCTAAGAGGAATATTTTCAGTATCTACATTTTCCCCCTCTTTGAAGCAATGTTTGATTTGACAATGTTCCAAAGAAAAGAAAAGTAGCCAAGAAGAAAACATAGAGAAGATGAAGTTAATGATATGCCTTAGTCATGTAAGAAATCGAAATTAGAAAAGTGAGATGATTGATTTGATTATTTGTGCACAAATTGCATGGGTGATCTCTTGACATAAGAGAATATGAAGAAAATGTTAAAGGGTAGATAAAACATGATAAAAAAAATTAGAGTCTGTGGATGCAAGAAATATGATGATGGATGAAATGATAATGATGTGTTATGTTGAGTTTGAGATTAGCAACCTTTATTTAATATAACAATGAATGTTATGCACCAAGGTATGTAAGACCAAGGGAGAATGTATCCAATGCATTGATTGAATCTCAAGCAAACAATAGACAATAGGATTCTCCAACACTCACAAGGCACCTAATGTTCTTGGTCCCTCATGATGAGATTACCAAAAAACATCACATGCAGAAACTATAGACCTTGCCCCAATGCATACCAATCAAAGAACACTATGATATGAAATGATCATGGCAACCTTGAGTAGGAATAGTATGAGTCAAAAGATAAAGCTAGATAAAGAACAAAAGATCAAAAAGATAAACCAAAGAAAAAGACATGAAATTTTCACCTAACAAAAAACAATAACATCTCATGCTAAAGCATGGAAAGCAATCTAGGATGGATTTAGATCATGATTTGTTTCAAGAAGGAAACATCTCGTATGAGATAATAATCTAGTTTTAGGAAGGAAACATACCATATAAGATGATTGGTGGACTAAAAGGAGATTTTCACAATGGAAAATGATGGTTTTGATTTTATGCTATCCAAGTTGATACAAATTTCTAAGATTTTTCATTTAAAGTGCATGTTTCAAGGATTCTTTCAATTTTACCATCTTTGGGTATCAGAGATTGAGGATCCCTCATACCCACTACTCATATAATGAATTTCCTTTTTTAAGTTTCAAAGCCTCTCAGGTATTGGATCTTGGAGATATCCTCTACCATTTGTTTATTAATAAAGCATCTTTAAGGATACGTTTCATCACTTGATCAGGTGTCAGGGATCAAAGATCACCTTTACCCTTTACCTTCTTGGAAATGGTATTGGTTAAGTGGTATCTCCGACCCACAAAATTTGAAATGATTTTGGGGATTAGAGTTCGGTTTTTCAATTTACTCCTTGCCACCAAATTTTTGACTGTTAATCAACCTCACTTTATATTTTAAACCTTAGCCTTTGAACATAGAAGATGCATTCATTCTTTATAAAAGTTAAAAGCTAGCAATCATTCCTGGACATCGGGAGTTGGGGATAACCCTTAACCTTTGCACCTCTATAGGCAATGGGTAAGAGGTATCAGTGATACTAGATGTCTGAAAGATGATGCAAAGGAAGACATTTTTGGCTAAGTTTTTACTAGTATAATCGGGGGTATCATGTATCCTTTACTTGTCAGTGAACTCTCCCAAGGGATATTTGTATTCAATCATGTATCAGGGATTGGGGATCCCCTTTACCCCTTTCCCTATTGTTATCAACACTATGTAAATGGTACTCTCGACTCACGAAGTTTGGAAGCTTTAAGGCTATCAAGAGTCAGGTGTCGGTTCTACCATCTATCATTTATTCTTTAAGAGTTTAGAATGTGGTAAGATAAATCCTTGAAGCCCGAAAATCATTATTTTATAACTTGGTTAATCTTTCAAAAATTCTTTAAGAGCATGTTTTCTAAAACCATTCATTTTACTAAGGAAAAGATGAATTTGTCATGGTTATGAGGATTGGGTGTCGGAGATCCTTAATACCTGATACATTCTTGAAAACGCTCTTTTCTTAAGAGATATTCTTGACACGTGAAGTTTGAAAGACATTTTGAAGTTCAAGGTTCAGAGCTTCACCATACTTTATCTTAGTTTCTTTTGTGAAATCGGTAAGCAAAAACTCTGATACCCAAAGTCCTTTCAGACTTTGAGTTTTAATCATGCTAAGGCAAAGACAAACTTTGGTGGGGCCGAGATATGGCGAGGAGCAATCGGGGGTTAGGCCCGACAAGGAAGGTATACACTTCTTGGGAAGCCCATTACTCAACCTCCAAAAAAAATAAGAGAAAGGAAAAAAGAAAAACCAAAGGAAAAGGAAAGAAGAAAAAAGGGAAAGGAAGGGAAAAACCACAACATTCAAAGCCAAAAAAGAGGGGGTCCCCATTTTGCAAAAAGAAAAGAGGGGCCTAAGTGTGAAAGCACAATACCTAGTATGGCTCCATCCTCTCATGATGCCATAACCAATTTGTTTTTTGATAGGGAAAAGAAGGTTTTGATGGGACCCGAAACCCATTACAAGAAGGTTTTGAAGGGACCTAAAACCCTTAACAAGGCAAAGATGCTGCAAGAAAAATATTCATCTAACCAAACCGTAGCCCAACAATAGCAACCAAATAGGTTTTAAAGGGACCACAAACCCTACGCCAATATTTTATAGGGACCTAGAACCCATAGGTTTTGAAGGGACCTAAAACCCATTACAACCAGGTTTTGGCAGGGACCTTAAACCCATTGAACCCCATACAACAAGGTTTTGACTGGGACCTTAGACCCAAAATTACAACCAAGTTTTGACAGGGACCTTGAACCCTCGAGCACTGCCTCAATAGCAAAAAACCATAGAAATCAGCTTCCCTACAACATAAGCTCATCTGATACCACGAAACTGACTCAAACTCCACCTTTAAAGGAGAGAGCTCCCCTCTACTAGAGAGGATATCATGTCCAACCAATCTGTTGTAGTATGAAACATCTAGCCCCCTCAACCTACACCTCCATAGGAAAAGCGTCCACCTCAATATGATTAGCAACTGGGGAAACGAAAAACCTTCACCTCTCGTCTCCACATCAAAAGGAGAGGGACCCACTTCCATAGGATTTGAGGAGAAAGCCAACACAACAGCCAAAGAAGTGACCATAGAATCCTTCGGTAACCTTTGCACTAGGAACATACTATAGAAAAAAAGATTAAAACCAAACAACTCCCACATAACCATCATAACAAGATTCAGGCTTAAATTTATCTAGGTATTCAATAACAGCTTGAAAAGAAGCCCAACCAACATCCAATAAACAAAAACTTGAGGAAACAACAACTAGGATTTGAATAAATGCTAGAAAACCACCCAGCAAAAAGAATACAATTAGGTAACAACAAAGAACCAGACAAGTTGCAGCTCAAATGCAAGCCAAAAAGGGACAAGCCCACAAGAAAAAAGAAGAATAGTAAACCAAAAAGGGACCCAACCGACAAACAAAGACCTTTGAAAGAGGACCCAACAACTCCAAACCAGAGAAATGGAGCACACCAAAGAACACAACTGACAAACCCCACCAAAGAGGCACACCTTGCCAGCTGCAAAAACTACCCATACTTTCGAAAGTGCCCTAAACTAGCACCAACAGAGAACCCAAATTCCACCCAGAAACAGAAGCATAAAAGCAAAGAAACCCCCCAACACCAAGATCAAAACAACCATGACCTAGGGGAAAGCAATCGAATCCAAAACCACAAAGAGGAAGCTCCTAAAATGAAGCCAAACATGTCCACAAAGGACAACTGACACCAAAGAAGGATGGCCCAAAGCAGGCCACACACAACAAAAGAATAGCCACTGGTCAAACCCGAATGCCCATCCAACAAAGCACCCAAAAATTGCAACCACAAAGACCAAGGAGGCCATAGGAAAAAAAAATCAAAAGCTCCACGAAGTCAGAGAACGCTAGAGGAGCCACGCCAAACACCAACCGCCCATCTTTAGAAAGTTTGAAAACATGTAGAAACCCCAGTTTCCCCTTTTTCTGTCTTTGATTGTTTTTTGAAGGTTTTCTGACGTTTTAGGTTTTTTTGCAAATTTTTGTGTTTTTGATGCAATAATTGAAGGTACGATTTTGACAATAAATTGAAATAAATTCAATAAAAATAAAATAGCTTTGGAATTGGATGAATAAGGATGCCAGTATCTTTATTTGACTTTCTCAACTGATTACAAAAAGACCCAGATACATGCAATGAACAAAACAATGAATTTTCAATATTTTTTTAAAAAAACCTGGTATTTGCTGCAACTGAAGGTACAGAAATGTACGGCTGAAATAATAAATGCACTCCTCCCTCTTTATGATGGTCTCAGAAGATGCCTAGGTAGCATGCGCCTGTACTGGAGACTGTAGGAAGTCAAGGAATCAGGCATTTTCCCTTCCAAGTCAAAGACGGCTCAAATCTGAATGGTACGGCTAGAAAACAGGAGGTACGGCCTGGTAAGTACGGCTCCAGCAATCAGCAATGATTAAAACAGTACGGCCTCCCTCTGTAGGCTCTGAAAGATGCGCCAAAAGCAATAGATGGTATCTGGATGCAAACAACTGAAAATAACTGAAGATATGAATTTCCCTGAAGCTCTGTAGTTTCCTCTGGATGAGAAAACCTCTGACAAAACCCTCTGAGTTCGAATCACTTAGATACTTGAAGGGTACAACGGTACAATCTGGTACGATTTGGTACATAGCTGCAATAAATGCAAAATTTTGGCTCTTCTCAGAATTCCCAGTTTCAGGCAAAATAGTCGCCTTTTGATGACGATTCTTCTGGAATAATAACACCTCTCTGAAACCCTGATGAATTAAACTTCTGTGAAACTCTGTGATGTTCAATGATTTCCTCTGGATGAAGAAATCTCACGACTGGCAGTAAATCAGGTGATATCTCACACCCTCTGAACTGATTCAATGGAGATGGCTCGTTCTCCAACGAATTTTGAGACTCAAACCCTAAGGTTCTGTTCTCTGGCAAAGGCTGATCAATTTCAATTCACAAATGTCATAATGGCTCATTTCCCAAGGCAAAAATCTCTTTATTGCACAAAAGTGCGATTTCCTTAATAATAGGGCATTTTAAAATATTTCAACTTTTAATCTTTTAATAATTCAATAGTCTCCAGCCAAAATATTTTATAATAATTTAATTCTCAAACTGGCCCCTTTCTGATGATGGGCGCACCCCTCAAGGCAGATAACTTAAGTTATAATTTAATATTATAACTTTACATTATAATCGTTAAATAATTAATATTTAATTAATATAATTAAATATTAATATCTTCCTCATTACACATCCGATAACTGTTCCGTCTGATGCTGACGAACACTGAAGTGATCCCGAACACTGCCAATCTCATACTGCTAAAAATAGCAGGGGTCCCACACTGCCTGCCAGGAACTGCTAAAAATAGCAATTCTGCAAAAGGTCTCCGATCGAGCCCAAACAAAAGCCAATTGATCAAAACTGCCAATCTGACGCTGAGCCAAGCTCCCAAACGACCCTCTAACCACTCTGTCAGCCTACGAGGGTCTCCTGATAGGCCAATCTCACGATCTCTGATGCTCGCCAAAAATGGGGACATGACAGTCCGCCCTCCCTAAAATTGCTTGACCCCAAGCAATCTCCACTGCAAAGAAACTCCGATCCTCGGAAGGCCCAAAAGAATAAACTGTGAAATGTCCCACACATCTCAAACTGTCTCCTATAGCATCATTAAAACTCGACTGCGCAATCAATGCCTGGATCCCAAACCCAGAGTGAAAATCTGTCATGATGATCCTCCTCAGGCTGCCACTACGCTCTACTGCCTCCAACTTCACCATGCTGAGAATAGTGAAGTAACCCAATGGGACCCACCCAAAACTCTGTGTCAAAGCTGTCGCCACCGGGATCCCAATACAATATGAATCCACATCCATCTGTCATGCAGAGATAGAAACCTCTAGAAGCATCTACTATCCTGAATCTCTCCCCGTCCTCTGCTAAAACCTCATGGATGTGATAACTGTCCAAGCCATCATGCCAACTAATACCATAGTCACCCTGTAGCCATGTACCTGTATGAATCTGTGACATAGAAGTATCAAGCCCTGTCAAATATATATCGGCATGATGTAAAACAGACCGCTGTCCCTGCATGTAATACCCCGCAAACTGCTGAGTCAAGTACCTGCAGCTGCTAATCCCATCTTGTGAAGATGGTAACTCTGCACACAATAATGAAGTACTCCCCTCAACTGAACCGAGAGAATCACCCTGTGCGCCACTATTGTGCATCGAATATGAATCATGTACCGGTGGATCAAAGGAAAAACTATAAGCACTCCTCACCATGTACATTTCGTTCAACTCCTCTGTGAGTCTTGTTTGGAATCGCGATGCACTGGAACAATCCCAAACACTACGATCATCACCCAACTCAGAACTAATGTCAAGAGTACGATCAACGTCTAACTCGAAGAGTGGGTTGTCATAGATCGAACCACCATCAAATTCAAACAATGGATTATTCACAAACTGCACAATCACTCCATCCTGATCGGAATCATCCATCTCTGAATCGCTGGAATAATAAACTGAGTTGTACTCCTGACTTGGCTCAACCAGCTGCCGATCATAGTCAACTGTATCAAATGAAAAGATCGATTTGCTTCCAGGAGAGGGAAACAAATCAACACAAGTACCAATCTCCCAACTGGATGAGTCTCTGAATATCTGCTGTGAAGATGGACAAGTATCGAGGGTTGTCACACAACTCTCGAGTGTATCATCAACCATGTCACAGGAACTATCAATGATCTGCCCTACATCACCTATCACGGGACTAGTCTCATGAGAACCGGGTGCAATGCGTAGCTCACTGCAACTCTCATCTAGTGCACTCATCCTATCTGTATCAACTGCTCCTGTGTCCGTGCTGGATGTAACCACATCCTCAACATCTCCCTCTCGGCTATGAACCATGGGTATATACTCCTCACCAACCACTGCCATGTAAGTCTGAACTATATCCGAAGGTGGTGAAGATTGTGCCAACCTCAACGCCACGGTACCCCTCTCAATCTGTAACTGCGACTCTCGAAGAGCCAACTGGATGCTCTGCAATGAATCCATAGTTACCTCTAGCTCATGAGTGAGCTCATCGATCCGCTCCTCTTTTCCCTTCCATGCATCATAACAAATGCAATCCCACTCGAGAAGGAAATCCCTGTCTGCTAGTAGTTTTAGATAGTTTTGTTTCATCGTTCCAATTGCTTCTCGGAGTGCATGTATCACTGCAAGGGAAAAACCACTATCACTGTGCTCATCTATCGAAGAAGGACTCCAACTGTAGGTAGTCAACATCTGACGAGCAACGTCAAAATGCTCAAGGGCGGTAGCAATCATAGTGTCATCCACATATAGTTGCCCAACCAAATGATGAGGATTCTGAAACTTACGACCCCCATACAAGATTTCCGGTTCACCATATGCACTATGATATGACGCTGATCCGTCATCGCTCACCTCATGATCTGCAGCATCGTGTGTGCTCTCAACCACGCACACCTCAACATCTAAGGTACTGCTGCTCTGTACCTCGAAGGATGGCTCAACTGGTACGGTAGAAGTTGCTGGTCTGACAGTATCTTCACACGCTTCTACTTCCCAAGTAACTGCATGCTCATCCAACGCATGATCCTGGGATTCCATATCAACATATGAATCCTCTAGCTGGTTTTCAGAGGTCTGATCCGAAAAATCAGACTCGTCATAACACAAATTCTCAATACCAACTGCATCTGTAGTACCCAACTCTGGAGTCTCTTCACGTGACGACTCAATAGGGTTACTTTGCACCTCTGAAACAGCTGTTATATCATGCTCACGCAAAATCTCACCATCGCTGTTATAAAAATCAGAAGTGGCCTCCATCGTAGAAATTTCTTGAGTCACCACTTGCATGGACGAAGTAGGTAGATCATTACTCATAGCCGCGCTAGTGTGCTCATGGATCAAATCAGCACTTCGATCAAATTCATCATATAAATTTCTGCCCTCTTCATAGGAAACTGAAGATATCAAATCATTTTGACGGAAAGTGGTATTATCCTTAGATGTAGATTCTCGGTCCTTTCCAGGTGTAATCAATTCGCGAGCTATAGTAAGATATTTCTGTTTTGCGAACTCCATCTTATGGCAAAGACTCGGGTGCACATCCACGTAACTCACGAAAGAAAGTTTTTCTTTAATCTTCTGAGGTAAATTGCTATACTCCCGAAACATGCCAATCACTTCTCCTTCTGTGCTTTGCGGTGTCCTGTCAATGGTAATCCTCCCACTAATCTCAGGTGATTCTAACTGCCACTCGTTGTTCGCTGCCCTAAGTGTGCCGGCGAACAAACCCTCATACCTTTCACCTGCTATATCCTCAACGGGCTCCTGTCTCGTGAAGGTGGGCCTCGTAGGCCTATCCGCTGTCCGTGACACTGACCTAGGAGCTCTCCGCGAACCTGTAACACTTCTGTCATCGTCACGAGGTGGTGACGATCTCCTCGGAGTATCCAGTCTCTGAAGTGCAACTGCCACCTGCTGTAATACACCATTTGACCGCCATTGACCTACACTAAGTTCTCTGAGTGCATGCAAGACCTCTGCACGGTTCTGACCTTTGTTATTGTAAGGAGTCTCTGTTCTAAGATTAACTGTTCTATCAGTCCTGTAATCCCTGTCAGTTCTGTCAGCCATGTTTCTCGGCTGCCAGATCAAACCCTGTTGCCTGTCAACCAAAGCTCGCCTGAATGAATAAAAACCTGATAAGACTCAAACTGTTCTGGCTGTAGAAGACGGCTAAACCCTCAGGATGGCAGGATTTAGCTCTGATACCACTGTAGAAACCCCAGTTTCCCCTTTTTCTGTCTCTGATTATTTTTTGAAGGTTTTCTGACGTTTTAGGTTTTTTTGCAAATTTTTGTGTTTTTGATGAAGGTACGATTTTGACAATAAATTGAAATAAATTCAATAAAAATAAAATAGCTTTGGAATTGGATGAATAAGGATGCCAGTATCTTTATTTGACTTTCTCAACTGATTACAAAAAGACCCAGATACATGCAATGAACAAAACAATGAATTTTCAATATTTTTTTAAAAAAACCTGGTATTTGCTGCAACTGAAGGTACAGAAATGTACGGCTGAAATAATAAATGCACTCCTCCCTCTTTATGATGGTCTCAGAAGATGCCTAGGTAGCATGCGCCTGTACTGGAGACTGTAGGAAGTCAAGGAATCAGGCATTTTCCCTTCCAAGTCAAAGACGGCTCAAATCTGAATGGTACGGCTAGAAAACAGGAGGTACGGCCTGGTAAGTACGGCTCCAGCAATCAGCAATGATTAAAACAGTACGGCCTCCCTCTGTAGGCTCTGAAAGATGCGCCAAAAGCAATAGATGGTATCTGGATGCAAACAACTGAAAATAACTGAAGATATGAATTTCCCTGAAGCTCTGTAGTTTCCTCTGGATGAGAAAACCTCTGACAAAACCCTCTGAGTTCGAATCACTTAGATACTTGAAGGTGTACAACCAAGTACAGATCTGGTACGACCTGGTACATAGCTGCAATAAATGCAAAATTTTGGCTCTTCTCAGAATTCCCAGTTTCAGGCAAAATAGTCGCCTTTTGATGACGATTCTTCTGGAATAATAACACCTCTCTGAAACCCTGATGAATTAAACTTCTGTGAAACTCTGTGATGTTCAATGATTTCCTCTGGATGAAGAAATCTCACGACTGGCAGTAAATCAGGTGATATCTCACACCCTCTGAACTGATTCAATGGAGATGGCTCGTTCTCCAACGAATTTTGAGACTCAAACCCTAAGGTTCTGTTCTCTGGCAAAGGCTGATCAATTTCAATTCACAAATGTCATAATGGCTCATTTCCCAAGGCAAAAATCTCTTTATTGCACAAAAGTGCGATTTCCTTAATAATAGGGCATTTTAAAATATTTCAACTTTTAATCTTTTAGTAATTCAATAGTCTCCAGCCAAAATATTTTATAATAATTTAATTCTCAAACTGGCCCCTTTCTGATGATGGGCGCACCCCTCAAGGCAGATAACTTAAGTTATAATTTAATATTATAACTTTACATTATAATCGTTAAATAATTAATATTTAATTAATTTAATTAAATATTAATATCTTCCTCGTTACACATCCGATAACTGTTTCGTCTGATGCTGACGAACACTGAAGTGATCCCGAACACTGCTAATCTCATACTGCTAAAAATAGCAGGGGTCCCACACTGCCTGCCAGGAACTACTAAAAATAGCAATTCTGCAAAAGGTCTCCGATCGAGCCCAAACGAAAGCCAATTGATCAAAACTGCCAATCTGACGCTGAGCCAAGCTCCCAAACGACCCTCTAACCACTCTGTCAGCCTACGAGGGTCTCCTGATAGGCCAATCTCACGATCTCTGATGCTCGCCAAAAATGGGGACATGACAAAACACAAGGCGCCAAGAAGAAATTTACAGAAGCCACGACCACAAGAGATTGAAAAACCTTCAATTCCCATGAATCTTCATTAGAGTCATCCCCAACATTAGCACCATCGTTAGAGGAGTTCAAATTTTCTCCCCGTCTACACTTCTTGCTCGCTCCTGCTCTCACACCCGCTCTCTCCATTTTTCTAAAAATTCCATGCATTATAATGTTGTTGCATATACATAAATTAAATTATGCTTCTCACGCCATAACCAATCTGGTTATGCATGACATTGAATATCATTTATTGTGATTCAATATAAAATCTTATGTTCATAGTAATGTCCAATAATAAGTCAACATTATAAGCTATTTAACTTCTATTAACTCAACTAATAACCATTCGACTAATCTCCAAATTATTCACGGTTCCTTATGAGTTGTCGTTTGCTTAATTCATATAAGGTACCTACGTCTGTATGTACTTAGACATTCATATATCTTTTTCTTTAATATGACACATATATTCATATGTTAAAATGTATAATAAGTTCATATCCAATATGGAGAACATTTTCTACTTGAGAGGAGTTTGTGCTTCTGCACCTTCAAATCTGCCCACATTATGGATTTGGTTTTCTGAGACATAAAATCCTCCCCTTTAAGATTAGATTATTATGAATAGGTAATGATAATATAGACTCTTGGTCAAAGTATGAGATAATATCATTTAAAGTTAATGGGTTCGTATTCACTTCCAATATGTGATCAAACCCCCTTGTTGAAAATAAATATAAACTCATACAAACACAATATTGTGTTAATTAAATAACATCATATACCCTACCTAGCTTCCTTTGCTATGTTATACTAACAAGCTGGTGGTTTGGGTTACAAATAGCTTTAGAGAGAATTCACCTTCCAATGGATTTTCTTTCTCTTGAATATATTCTTACATAATTCTTATAAGCACATAATGATTCATAATCTAATAATGTAATTCATGATAACTACTTATCATGCTCTTTTGACTCCCTAATCCAGTTTGTCTCTTGTATTTCCAATTTAGCTCTATGTATAGACAATATAGCTATTTGTACATGCACTCACATACTTTTTAATAGCATTAATATGCACACATTGATAGCACAATCATATTTAGACAATAATAAAACTTAGAATTAGAATTTAAAACTCGAAAGAGAAAGAGACATCTTAATCATGCCTAGCTTAAAATAGCTTCTGCAACTCCTTTCTCCAAAAATCAATAGCTCAGCCTGTCGCCTTCTCTAATCTCAGCTCTCAAATGACAAAATGAATACACAAAATGAATTGCAAATGATCTCCAAATGAACCATGAACGAACAACCTTCCCACTCTCTTAACAATTGAAAATGCAGATTTAAATATACTTGCTCCCAATACACTATATCCTCACATCCTCACATCTATCCTATGCTCAGATTAACAATATGAATGCACTCCAAATGAACAACAAAACTATGAGCAGCTACATATTTTTATAATGAAATGAAGAAGTGTTTGATCCCTTAAGGTAGCTATGTATTGCTTAAGTTTTTGCCACCTCTAAACTTCTTTGCTAGATGTGGTGCTTAGCTGGGCAAAATTCAGTTAAAGAATGACTCTCAAAACAATTCCACCTCCTCCCAAATCGACTTGGGTTACTGGGCGACACCTATCCTCTTTACTGGCAGTTTAAACTTGACTAAAATAGTCTTGCTAATGGCATGTTTGGAAGCCAGTTCAAACACAATTCAAATACTTACTTATGCACCCCATTTGTGGGCTACGAACTAACCATTTTCTCAATCAAACATCTTCATAATGGCATGGCAACTTAATATTTACACCTTGCATAATATGGCGCATAGATTTCCAAGTTTGCAATAGCTCTTAAAACAATTATACTATTGCCTTTTACTTGGTGAAAGCTCCTTTTAACAAGCTATGAAATAGTGTTTTAAAACTTTGTTTATACTTTGCTTCTATCATGTTATTTTTTCCAACTATTATCTTGCAAGTTATGCACCAAATTTGGGTGGCCTTTATAGTTTTGTACAACCATATAAATAGTTTCTATTTTGGCTTTGCGTGGTATTACTTTGCCATACCTACGTGCCTCTAAACTTAGTCAAATGCCTCTTTCAATGGATGTTTTAAGAGCTTGAGAAATGCAAGTTTCTTAGACTCTAGCGTGGCAAACCTATCATTTAACATAAGATAGGCATCCCATTTACTCCATTTAAAACTGCCTACTAATCCACTCTCACGTGGCCTCCTTGCCAATCATTTTAGCTGCCAATGTGCAATTCAAACTCCCTCCGTTCTCACCCATGCGTGGCCATTTGTCATTTGGATAAGTTTTCTCTCTTAACCTTATTAATATATATATCAATATGTACATAGATTATATTATATATACCTAATTTATATATAATATATATATATTAATATAAATATGAGTATCTATCCAATATATATATTAAATTTACATATATGCAATAATCATAAAAGAATGTATATATATATATTAATATATATACAACAATATATATATTATGTATGCTTACTAAATTATTGTCATGCATGTACATATATATATGTTTGTTTATATATATACATATACATTCCCTAGAAATATATATTTATATATATACACATTTCATGCAATGTACGACATTTACAAGAGTTTTATTATTTTATTTTGATTTGATTTAAACAGTCAAGGAGGATCAAAGATGACCAAGTCTAACTTTGCTATCAATCGAAAAACTTAACAACTCAGGTTTAGAACTTATTGTCACGAAACTCAAATTGACTCGACAAGGTTCCTCTAACCTATGTTCGTGTGTGTGTGTGTGTCAGATAGACATACCAATGGTTCCCATAAACTCCTCTCCTGGGTGATACTCTCCCTCCCCCTCTGGAGGGTTCAAACCTTTCTTGCATCCAACTTAGTGCAACATGTACGTAGACAACTGATACATATAAGTCATATTCACAATATATTATAAGCATCATTAAAGCATTTAAAATTAATTCATCATAATGTATATTCATATATTTCATTCATCCATTGGAATTTCTTCAAAACATAATCATGCATTAAAAACATAGTTAGTCATAAAGATAAAACTAATTTGGTAACTTAGAAACAAGGTGTAACATGGGAATAAATCTAAGCAAGGAAAAGATTGAGGTGAGGGAGCTTGCACCAATTGATCAACAACAACTGCAGATTGATGATGGTTGGGGGTGCTCTGTGGTGGAGGCGTTTGAAGACTTCGGGGGGTGGGTTTTTCTCTGTTGCAGATCTCTTATCTTTGTCTACGTGGAGTTTTGCTCAACATTGTCTATTGGAGTTTATGAAAAGGGTAAATCCTTGTGGTGCTCTACATGCCAATGCAATGGAGGGCCTTAACAATTGTTCAAATCATGAAGGTTTGTCAGTGGAGAGGAGTTTTGCTAGGCTTCGAAAAGTAAATGGATGTATGATCGCTCGGTCTTGATGATTCAACTAGAATCGGTAGCAAATGATGTTGAATACTAGTGTAAACATGCTCTTATTTGTAAATTAATGGGGATCCGAATTTCTCTACCAGTTTTGGAATCTTGGGCTCAGAAGGTGTGGAATCCTAAAGGAGATATGGAGATCAAGGTCGTAGCAAATAGTTATTTTATAGTTGTTTTTTCTTGCATGACTGACAAGAATTAGGCCTTTGAAGGGGAGCCTTATTTTTTTAATCAAGTTGGGCTTTTTATGAAACCTTGGCATGCGAGTTTTAATTTTGGTGAGGAGCTTCTGACACAAGTACCGGTTTGGGTTCACCTCCCGCGTCTTTCGTTGGAGTGTTGGTGGGGTGATGTCCTACAAATGATTGCTCTCCTTGGCAAGCCAGTTGGCCCGACTCAACAAACCTTAGACCAAAAGGTAATTACTTATGCTCACATTTGTGTGGAAAATAATTTAAATAATCCTTTTCCCGATTCGGTGGCTATGTCTATTAGTTCAGTTTCAGATGTCAATTGTGTCATGAGTATGGGCATTTATAGAGGAAATTCCCTCATTTTAATCAGACAACAAATTCTAACTCCACCTCGACTCTTAAGAATGATAAAGGAAAGGACCCTATGGTTGACAGGGTAGTAGACAAATAAGGTTTCACTCCAATTAGGCCTCGTAATAAAGGGCATGGGCAGAAGATATCTTTGAAGGATAGACAAGACGAGGGGATTTTCAACTGATTTGAGGTTTTGGAGGACTTGGTCCTAGAGGAGGGGTGTCATGTGGTGCCTCTTTCTAGTGGGGATTCCTTGAGAGAAACTTTATCTGGTGATAATGGGAAAGATTCTCATATTTTACCATTGGCAGAAGCTCAGGTGGACCAGATGGTTTTGGACGCAACTTCTCAAATTCCAGTTGGTACATATCAGAGTGGACAAGTGGCTTTGGTTGGGGTTGGGGATTTGAAAGATTATATCTCTTCTCAGCCAAAGGAGGCTTTGGGATTTGGAAAAAGTAGTGGGGTTGTGAATGCCCTGGGACTTCACCAAAATCTCTTGAAGAAGGGGTCTCAAGAGAAATCTTTTAAGGTGGGCCGCAAGAAGGATTTGAGAAAGTCAAGCTTTTGGGTGAGAATTTGGTTGATTCGGGGTTAGTGAAAACCATTGACTCCCACTTCTCCCCATCTCAAAAATTATTGTTATCTCATGGAATGTGAGGGGTATAAATAGAATCCCTAGACAAAAGGCTATTCATGAGAAGATTGGGACTCATTGTCCTGATTTGATTTTTCTTCAAGAAACTAAGTTATCAGTGAATAGTATGATGAATAGGGCTTCTAGCATTTGGCCTCAGGACTTGTTTCAATGTGTTGGGGTTTTGGAAATTCTAGGGGGTTGGATTGTCTTTGGGACCCTAGGAAAATTGGTTCTCTGGTGGTGTTCGAGTCACTCATCAATGTCAGTGGTTGTTGCTTGTGTGGAGTTGGGTGAGACTTGTCTTTTCACCAATGTTTATGCTCCTACTGACCTGCCTCGTAAAGCTCAGTTGTGGACTCATATCAAATATATCAGAACTCTTGCTCCTTTACTTTCCTAGATTGTGGGTAGGGATTTTACTGTTGTTTCTTATCTTGAGGAGAAAAGAGGTGGGATTGCTAGGCTGGACCAATTGGCTTGTCTCCTCAGGGAGAATATTAAATCTTTGAACTTGGTTGATGTTAAACCCAATGATGGTCTCTTCACATGGAATAACAAGAGATGTGAGGAGAATGCTATTTCTGAGAGGTTGGATGATTTCTTAGTGTCCTGCTTCTGGACTAGGGTTAGATTATCTATTTCCTCAAAAATTTTGGATTGGAGAGGGTTAGATCATTGGCCAATTAAGCTTGTTGATTCTGCTTCCAGAGTTCCTAAGAACCTATCCTTCAAGTTTCAACTTATGTGGTTACAAGACTCTTCTCTTCATGATCTTATTGCTATGTGGTGGCGATAGGGAAAGCCTGCTCACAATAGGGCTATGTATTCTTTTGCCAAAAGATTGCAATTTGTTAAGTTTAAGCTTAAACAGTGGAACAGGTAGTGCTTTCGCAACCTTCAAAGAAATAAAATGTTAGCTCAATCTAGTCTTGCTGCCATCACCTATAGGATTCGTGATCAAGGAATTTTTGAGGACCTACTTAGGGAGGAATCAGTTGCAGTGAAGGAGCTTGAGGAATGGGAATTGTGTGAGGAGATCTTTTGGAAGCAAAAGTCTCAGGTGGACTGGCTTCAAGAAGGGGATCGTAATATGAATTTTTTTCACGATTTTGTCAAAGCTCATAGGATGGGGAATCTTATTCCCTCTCTGGTGTTGTAGGAGGGGGTTCATCTTTCTTCCATGGCTAAGATTTTCAGGGAGGTTGTTCGGTTCTTTTCTGTCTTGTTCTATGAGGATTCTCTTCTTGTTTATTGTGAGGAGAAGGCTATTCTTGATTGTATCCCCTCTTTGGCTTCTTATGAGATGAATGAGGCTCTCATGCATCCTATCCTGTTGTCAGAACTGGAAGAGGTTTTGTTCCAAATGAAAAAAGGAAAGGCTCTAGGTCTAGATGGATTCCCCTTTGAGTTCTTCCAGGAGTTTTGGAAAATCATTAAAATGGATCTCCTTGAGGTGGTTCAAGATACATAGTGTAATAAGCAGATGCTTCGGGCTATGAATTTTAATTTCTTGGCTCTTATTCCTAAAAGGGAGGGAGCTAATTGTTTGGATCAATTCAGACCCATTGCTCTCTACAATGTTTATAAAATTATCACTAAATTGATTGCAAAAAGATTGAAGCCTTGGCTCAACTCTTTGATTTCTGCTGAACAAGGGGGATTTGTTGCTAGTAGGTAAATCCTAGATGGTATCGTGATTGCCTTGAAGGCCATTCATTCTATGGAAAATTCAAAGGAGAAATCCATGTTCATCAAGCTTGATATGGTTAAGGCTTATGATAGGGTCAGATGGGCTTTCTTACAAAAGATCTTACTAGCTTTTGGTTTGGATAGGGAGTGGATTGCTTGGGTCATGAGTTGTGTCACTTCTTCTTCCTTTTCTATCCTCATTAATGGGGAGCCTTCAGAGCTGTTTGGTGCTTCAAGGGGTCTTCATCAAGGTGATCCTCTTTCTCCATATTTGTTTATTATCATGGCGAAGGGGCTGGGAAGATTCATTAGGTCTCGTATTGACCAGGGTTATTTCAAGGTTGGAGTTGGGGTGATGGGTATGGCTAGAATTTAGGAGGCCAATAATTTAAGGAAAACCTTGGATATTTGTCTGGGGGATTCAAGACAAAATATTAACGAGGACAAGTCCTCAATTTTTTTATTTAATACTCCCTAGCTTATTCAAAATAGGATTGGATTCTCAGGTTTCAAATTGGATCTCTTCCCTTCTCCTACCTAGGGATTCCCATCTTGGTGGGTCCTTAGCTTAGGGATCATTGGTAGGATGTGCTTGAAAAGTTTCAAAGGCAGGCGAGTCATTGGACTTGTAGGTGGCTCTCAACGGCTAGTCGACTGATTCTCCTGAAGTTAGTGGTGCAGGCTCTTCCTATTTACAGATGTTTTGTTTAGGTTGCCCCTTCATGCTTTGTTAAGGAATTTTATGCTCTATCTCATCAATTCTTGTGGGTTGGTAACTTATCTTCTTCTAAATGGAGCTTGGTTAGATGGGATTATGTTTGTAGGCCTAAACAAGAGGGGGGTCTTGGTCTCAAGTCTACTAGATTGTTGGGATAGGTCTTAGCTGCTAAGCTTTACTGGCATTGGTGCACTAGCCAGGATTAGGATTGGGCTTGCATCCTTACTGCTAAGTATCTTTTGAGGGTGGTTCTTGAGGATGTGCCCAGGAGTTTCCTTCTTGGGAAGGGTTCAATGATCTGGGAAACTCTCAAAAGAGGAGTGAAGCTCATTAAGTAGGGTCTCTTTTGGATTTGCAATAGTGGATAAGAGGCTCTGTTTTGGCATGATTCTTGGGATGGACACCCACCCATTCTGACTAGGTACCCACATTTTTCGCCTCTTTATAACATTTTTTTAGAGGTCAGTTGGAGCAAAGTGAAAGAATTCAAACATGTACAGGCTCTGGGTCAACTGGAGGTGGTGCATTGGAAGACACCACATGAATGGCTGCCGAGGGGTTCCGAGGAGGCTCGTTTAGTGCTTTCAAAGATTCCAAATGAAAAATTCTGTAGTTCCCTGTCTGGGAGGGATATTCTTGCTTGGGGCCCTTCTCCAAAAGGAAAATTTACTATGGCTTCGGGCTATCTGGAGCTAGATAGATAGGTGTTTGGGAGTTTGGAAATGCCTTGGTGGAAGCAAGTTTGGAGTAATTTTTTTTGGCCCAAATGCAATTTCTTCTTATGGTTGGTTGTGCAGAATAGATTCCTTACTTGGGATAATTTACAAAAGTGAGGTTTTCATGGTCCCTCTCTTTGTGTTTGTAATAATAGTGAAGAAAATTCCTCTCACCTCCTTTTCTTGTGCTCTTTTGCTCGAGAAATTTCACACTTCTGGTGGGGAGTTTGGAAGTGTGTGTGTGTTCATGCCACTTCTTTGGTGGAGTTTTGGAATAGCATGGGTATACCTCCAGCTCAAACATATTTCCTCAAATTTTCTTGGGACCTTGGTCCTTCCCTTATTATTTGGCAGCTATGGCTGGAAAGAAATAGGAGAATTTTTCAGGGTGTGCAAATGGCGGTGGCACCGTTGTGGCATAAGATTCTCTATAGGATTCAAGAAACTATCTTTGTGAAGTGTGACTTGTCTAAGACTGTGGTTCCTAGCGAGGAGGTTTTTGTGGGAAATTTGAACCTAACTGTTGGTGATACTAGCTCCCAGGGTATAAAGAGATAGTGGTGTTCCAAGCAAGAAATCCAACATGATGGTAGGTGGACCCCTCATCCTCTTGGTTTTCTTAAGGTGAATACTGATGGCTCTTCTCGGGGGAACCCGGGTTGTGTTGGGATTGGGGCATTAGGTGCAATAGTGCGGGGGAGAGTGTGTTTATTTTCTCTGTTTACAAGGGGCAACAAACTAACAACCTTATGGAGGCCTTGGCTATTCTCCATGTTGTGGAGAGAAGGTATTCCCTCAGTTGGAGGAGGATTATTTGTGATTCTGACTCACAGATTGTTGTGGATATGTTGAATGATAGGAGGTTGGATGGAGTTGGTTGGAAACTAGCTCTAGTGATCTAGAAAATTTTGTGGATGTGCACCTCCTTGGAGCATATCACCTTCTATCATATCCCTAGGGAGTGGAATAAAGTGGTAGATTGCTTGGAAAAATGGGCTTTTGATTAGGAGAGTAGGTGGGAGGTGGAGGATTGGTGTCTCCTATGACCTGAGTACGTGAAGGATTTGGAACGAGTGACTCTAGAGGATAGGAGTATGTGGTTTGTTTCTTTTGGGGTTCCTTCAGGGAGCTCGTGCATTCTTTAGGCTAGTTCTGTGCTTGTCCTTGATTTTCTAATAAATTTTTTACCCCTATTTTTATTAAAAAAATTGGTCAGTGACAACTTTCCTTTCATTTCTTTTTGGGTCACGAACTTGATATAAAACTCAGAGAGAAACATCACTGATTTTTCCAACCTTCCAAAAAGTTAGTTCTAGTAAATATATGTTTAATAAGATCACACTTAATGGTCACATGAGTCTTTGCATGGAGGAGATAATGTCATAATTTTTGCGTTGTGAAAATGAGAGTGAGACATTGTTTTTCCATAGTAGAGTACTGAGTTTCATAATCAACCAAAATACAACTAATGTAATAGACCATGTTTTCTTTACCATCATCATCATGTTGAGTTAACAGAGCTACTAAAGCATGAGGTGATGTAGAAATATAAAGCAAAAAGAGTCTATCTTGCATAGTCGCAATCAAGATGGGAGGATTAGCCAAATAACTCTTGATAGATTCAAAAGCCTTGTGACATTCATCATCCCACCGAAAATAAACATCTTTATTCAACAATCGTGTGAATGGAAGGGTACAATCAACCAATTAAGATGTGAATCTATGAATTACTTGAATCTTTCCTTACAAATTACATAGTTGAGAGATGTTCCTAGGTGGAGGCATGTTAACAATTGCATTAATCTTATTCATATCGACTTTGAATCCATGATGAGATACAATAAATCCTAAAATATTGCCAACATCTACACCAAAGACATACTTAAGAGGATTTAGTCTCATCATATAGAGTCAAAGCCTTTAGAAGATAAGACAAAGATTCTCAACGTGATCTTGGTGAGTTGTAGACTTAGCCAAGATGTCATCGATGTATTCTTCTAAGATCTTGTGAATGAAATCATGAAACATAAGAGTCATTTCCTATTGGTGCATTGCTTCAACATTATTTAATCCAAATGATATGATTACATAACAAAATTACCCCAAGGAGTAGTGAAGGTTTTCTTATACTGATCTTCTAAATTAATATGGATCTAATTATAGCCTGAGAAGCCATGCATGAAGGATAACAAGGCATGGCCTACAACCGAGTCCACAATCATATCAATATTGGGAAATAGAAAATCATCCTTAAGAGAAGCCTTATTAAGATCACAAAAATCAATACAAATGTTAATACGACCATCAGGTTTACTAACGGTAATGATATTCAATATCCAATGTGAATAGTTAATGGGATGAATAAAACCAACTTTTGAAGGATTTTCTATCTCAATCTTAACTAATAAAGCAACCTTGGGATTCATTTTGTGGATCTTTTTTTGGCAAGGTTGGCATCAAGAGATAGGAAGATATTATGAACTACCACAAATTCATCAATACCAAGCATGTCCTCATATGACCAAGCGAAGATATTAGGATGAGAATGCAATAAATTAGTGTGTTGTTTAGGTTCTTCTGAAGAGAGGCACTTTCCAATCTTAATTACCTTTTTAAAAGATTTAGGATCTACAAGAACATCATAAATGTCCCCTTTAAGAGAGTGCTATGATATTAAGGATGATAGACTCTCCAAAGTAGACTCATAATAGACTCTCCAAAATATGCATGTCTATTCAAGCAATATGGGAATCATCATTTATGGTGATAAGAAGGAAAGTTAGAATAGACACCTAAGAATTCTTCCAGATCTTCATCCAAAGAGAAAACATCTAGAGGGACTTCTTTAGAGTCTACCCTACTTTCCATGTATTTAGGATGAACCAATTTAAGAGAATGAGATTCAGTGGAAACCATGTTGACATTCAACCATGGTTTTACCTTATATTTTTTGGGGTGGTATCCAATTCCAATCTTAGAGTCACACGAATCAGCCTCTAAAGGGACATTAATACCTTGTTCATACACCCACAACCTTTACCTTTATAAGTAAGTTTAGAGAAGACATTAAATCTTGGTTTGTAACGTGATTACAATTCTTGAAAAGGAGGATTAGTGTAAAGAGTGTAATCCAAGCCTTAAATGTTACACTTCTTCACAAAAGCATAATCATCCTTCTTAGCAGAAGTACAATGATCATCCTTCTTAGCAGAAGTACAATGATCATCCTTCTTAGCAGAAGAATGATCATCCTTCTTAGCAGAGGTGAATGAGATTTTTAGAATATCTAGGTGAATTGGATCTAATTTGTACTCTTTGACATAAGATTTGGTAAAGATCAAGGATCCTCAATCATCACCAAGACATGCATTCAATTAAGAAGAAGATGTAGAAGGAGAAGAATTAGGACTCTTTTCTTTGGGAGGATCTTCCTTAGGGACATATGTCTCAATAGTATCCTTTGTGAAATGTATTGTTGGAGTAGATGTCAATGCATTAGAAGATAACAAAGGGATAATATTTTTGAGAGTAGGTGCAACCAAAGTTTGACCAGCAACTACCATCTCACATAGATGTACAACATCAGGGTCAGCTTTGATTGTGATCAGGTATCATTGTTAGCATCAAACTTCATAGAATGATGTAAGGTAGAATTAACTGCTCCTAAAGCATGAATTGATGGCCTTTCCAACCTTAATGGAAAGATTATCATGCCTAAGGCTTGTCGACCAACATTATCAAACCCATGAATGTACAAGGAAGAAGAAAAAAGGGAATTCGAATCAACATCGATTTTAGGCAACAAATCTACACTACATATGTTGAGTGTCAAATTGATGTCAATGAGAGCACTTCTAATGCTAATGTTATTAATATAAACTATTATCATTAAAGTATCTTCTTGCTTTTGTACTTTTTGAGGTAGGAGTTCATGTAGATGGAATGTGATATTCTATGAATCCACATGAATATA
Organism: Sequoia sempervirens; assembly: GCA_007258455.2. Classification (NCBI taxonomy): domain Eukaryota; kingdom Viridiplantae; phylum Streptophyta; class Pinopsida; order Cupressales; family Cupressaceae; genus Sequoia; species Sequoia sempervirens. Next base: position 405,543 of record VDFB02263788.1, read on the forward strand.
ATCTATCAATGCATTAACATTCGTCGGCCTAGAGAAATAAGGCAAAAGGATCTTTTGCACGGATTCCTGAAGCGTACCTTGATAAATCAGACTAGTCTAAAGCAAATCCCAAAGTGAGATCTTGGTTGGGGTAACACGAAGTTGCTTGACAAGATCATACTCCCTCAATGCCTTAGTTGTAGGTCTAGGTGCTTGAGGAAGACTTTGCTAAGAAGGTGGTAAAGATGTAGGTTGATTAAAATTTTGTTGGTTCCTTCTAGCATTATAAGTATTGACTATTTCTTTAAAAGAGGGAGCCTTAGATTGTATGAATCTCGTGTAAAGGTCTAACATGTCACTTTCAATAGGAACCCCATGAATAGAATGAATTATTTTAGGAGATGGGCTAGCCGAAGTCACATAATGATCAATCTCTTAGGCCTTTGAGGGGCGACAGAGACTAGGACTACATTCATAGACTCTTCGAGTTGTGAAGAAGAAGATTTTGATGAAGAAATTTGTTTGACGAATTTTTGAGTAGAAGGAGATGTCTTTAAGAAATCATCTAGGGCATCATCCAACATATCAAAATCCTCTTTAGAAAATGCATTATCAAAAGCATTAAAACTTTGAAGAAAAAGATCTAACATGATTTCATTCATGTTGGGTTCACCAAAAATGTAAAGGAGGGGATTCACTACCCTTAAGACTATGGGGTCCTAATAAGAAATTAACCCTAAATTACCTCAGGGATCAAAGCTCAGGTGACAAGATAAAGAATGAAGAATGTTTGTACAATTTAATCAAACAAATGTTGTTACAAATGACAAGAATAAAGAGATCACTTAATTGTAAGGATGAATGAATGAATTAAAATCTTCGATATACAGAAATGGAAAGTAAAAAAGCTACATATTTTACCCTTAAGAGGATTAGCTCTCAGTAATGGATGATAGCACACCATGGGGACGTCTGTGCCCCACACTCTTATCTCTAATTAAACAAAGAATAAGAGCCCAAAATTTGAAAAGTCTAGCTTGTTAAGCCTATACATCTGCACACAAATAGATTGAAAAAAATGTTGGAGGATGTTTCGAGGTTTTCCTGAGTCAAAATCCTATTTTGGTGTTTCCACCTCCATGGATAACCAAATAGGATCAAGATAGAAAAAAATTATAAAGTAAAAGACATGTGATAGAAACAAACCTTGCAAGGAGGAGAACCCCTATCATAAATAAAATAGACAAGATCAAATAGATGATATAAGATAACAAGAGAGCATTACTAGTAGCCTATGGCTCCCCTCTTGGATTCATATATGTGATTTTTTTGCATGCAAGAGAAGCCTTGATTGTTGCTTGAGAGAAATCCAACAAAGCTTCATCGAGGGAGTGAGAGAGAGAGAGAGAAATAAGAGAAACATTAGATAGAAGAAGATGTAAAAATGAGAGTGAAAATCAAGTTTTGTGAGGCTGCATGGGTGGGAGGAGCCGTTACTCACATGTTTCTACTGTAATGACATGTTCCATAGGCAAAGAACACAAAACATTTTCATTTGAATCTCAAATTTTTTGGGAACGCTAGTGCATTGTGGAGATGTCTATGTGTCATGCAAGTGTCCTACTCAAAAATTTGCACAAGACATTCAAGCTGCTAGTGCTTCATCATTTTTGCCTATGAAGTTAGAAACGTGAAATTCTGACTTATAGGTTTTTGTCATAAATGTGGCGGGCCTAAATATGTAAGTAAGAAATTGCCACATGGTGCAATTTTATGACACTACAGTACCACAAAGAGATAGTGGACTACACAAGGTGCCATTTGATAAGGTAAAAATAACCTCATCAATATAATGGACTAAATACTTAACGTCACATCTTTCAGCCATCCTTACCCTGCCAATTAATTGTCTGTAGGATAAGTAATTTCTTTCTTTTTGTGAAAAGGCATACAATCTTTATTTCTTGAAATTACTTGGAATAAGCTAACCTGCACTGACTTAATGGTTTAGTTTTTGAGCATTATATAGGTCAACTTCCACAATCAATTATCATACCAGTCAAAGAGATTTAACGTAGACTTCAACACCATTGAAGACAAGCGAATGGGTGCCAGAACTTTAGAAGCATACATGATGGACCGAGTTTTTGTAGTTTCTATTATTTTCAGTTTTAAAGACTTTATGGCTCGTGTTGAGCCCTTTAATGTTTCATGTCATGGGATTTAAAGTTTGTTAGTTGTTGACAACCAGTTGAAGACTTTACCAACTAAAAAGTAGGATTTTTTTAGCTGCTCTTATATAAATATGTAACTGTTGAAAACGATGATATAAAAAAGAATATCATTATGTTGTCACTATGTTTTCTGAGTTACACTCTTAATATGAATAAAATGAGTTTTGCTCGTCACCTTTGGAGTTACTGACTAATGTGAATGAAGTTATTTTGAATGTAGTAACTTTGGAGTTAGCAGTATATGTGATTTGAGCTAAGCGTAGGAGAACCTGAGAGCTAGCCACTCGAGGGGTTGTAGATTAGATAGATAAGTATTCTACTTTTAATTCTGCACTTTCATTTAGTAGATAATAATTGAATTGAAGTTTATTTTCATATGTGGAATTTTGTTAAGACTAATCCTACAGGTTGCAGCTAAGTCTATAGTCTTTAAGTTTAGTGTTTGAAGTTTCAGAGCACCTTCTTTCAGTTGTTTTAGATTGTTAAATCATTTTCTGTTAATTGTGAATATTTTTATCTCTTGTTTTAAGATAATTGTTTCATAGTTTCTTTACGAGCTTTTCTTCTTCGGCAATTTACACATTTCTTAGTTTAATCATTTGCATGCTTTCTAGTTTAATCATTATGCTTTTTAGATTCATAATTTTTTGTTTTCTAGTTTAGTTATTTCAAGCTTTCTAGATAAATTATTTCTTGCTTTCTACGTTTAGTGGCCTCTTAGTTTAGAGTTTTATTTCAGCTGTCCAACATCTAGGAAACCTGAGAGAGATAGTCAAGATGTCTTCTATTGCATATATCCTTCGAACACTACTTGGTCGATATAATAATGTATTTATCAACTAAAGTGTAGGATCTAATGACAACTTATCACTTTTTGGCGTCGTTGCCGAGGAAGTCTTATTTTTCTAGTGTTAGTAGGAGATACCTTGAATACTTCTTTTAGGAACAAAAATAGTCCTCTGGCTTCTTTTTTTGCATGGTCAGGAAATGAGGCCCCCACAGAAGATTCATACCAAAACCCCCCCAATTGACGTACCAACCACAAGTAGGGAGGAAGGGAGCTCAAATCAAGAACTTACTGAGGAATTGATCGAGCAGGTTCAACTTGAGATCTTCCCACATACCCCAGAAAGAGAACACATAGTTGTAGAGGAACATATTCCTTTGCAAACTCTAGAGCTTCACCTAACTGAGCAAATTTTTCAAGAGGACCATATTCCCTTCAAAATCATGGGTGATTGTAGAAATGCCACCAACAATAACCCTCCACCACCACACACATTCACTTATGATATTGTTATTGATGTAGATGATGATACGACCATGAAAAATATCTCAATTTTTCAAGAGGACCTTGATCAGTTTCTCTTTGAGTTTAAAGTCTTGTGACGTTAGACATATGACTACAAGAGTGATAACCATAAACTAAAGCTTTTTCCCTCCACTCTAAAAGACTTAGCCATGCGTTGGTTTATGGGATTAGCTTCTTAGTCGATAACCTCTTGGGATGAAATGGAGTTTTCCTTTTTGGAGAAATACCAAAGTTACTGTAGGATCAGCGATAGGAAAGAAGAATTGTTCAAAATAAGGAAAAATGAGGACAAAATTCTAGAGGATTACCTAGACAGGTTTATCTTCTTATCCAAGTGATGTGGAGGAGAAGTCATAAGTCTTGATATTCTGAAGACCCTATTCCTTAAAGGTCTCGATGACGAAGCTTGAAGGAGCTTGGATTTAATGGGAAAAGGAGATATGTCCCAACTGGGGCTCGATGATATTACTAAATTTTGTCAAAACTTCTCTCATACTCGAGGAGATATCTGAAAGTCCACCTTCTTTAAAGGTTCTAATGAAATAGGAAAACTACATGAAGAGCTAGCCAAGCTCAATACTGATATTCTTGTTTAGCTAAACACCATGTTAGATGGCATACATGCTAAAATGTGAAATCTTGAGACTTTGTCCATTTACTGCCCTAGGTATTGAAACAAACATTTGCTAAGGGAATTCCCTTTGGAAAAAGTTGACAAAATTGATGTTTGTCAATTTTGTGACAAGAATCACCCCACTGATCAGTGTGAACTTCTAAACACCATCAAGAATTCTAAGAAAAGAATACCTCCGATTGAGGAAGAGATCAACATTGTAAATCAAAGAATTGGAGGGAATTTTCTAGCACCCTAGCCTTAGGAACCACCTCCAGTACCACTTAATTAGGGAACTTATCCTTGGGGACCACCTGAATGGGAAAATCAATCTTGGGGAAATCCTCAGTGGCCTAACTAGCCTCAACAACAGTGGTACCCTCAGAATCCTATTCCTCAATGGAATCAACCTCAACATCAGTTCTATATTGGTCCTAGAAGGATGCCTACTCAATAACAAAATATTTTACCACCTCCCCATAATACTCAACAAAATAAACATGTTAACTGACCACAACTTCCAGCGCAACCTATTTCGAACCCAAAGAACAATCACCCGAATACTCCAGTATATTCCATAGAAGAGGACAATGTCACTGGACTTAAAATACAATACATTGTGGAAACTTGCAATTGAGGTCTGGAAAGACTCTTTTGCAGCCAACTATTGAAGAAATTTTGGATGAACCTATTAAGAAGTTTGCTAAGACAACTACAACAATGCCCACATCTGTAGAACAAGCCCTAGAAGCTACTCAAAATAAGCCTAACCCGCCATCTTCAGCTGGAGCTTTCAACCTACCTCAGGAGGAGGGAGGTTAGTCTCCAACTAATTCTTTAAAGGATTCTACTCCTAAAGACAAAACTAAAGCACCCTTTCTGGAGCGTTTGAAACCAATCACTATGAAAGATACTCTAAAAATGACCACATCTAACGAAACTACGTTGATACAAGAAATTAAATAGTTGCAGATTGAAGTCCCTTTGCTACAAGCGATTAAGGAGATTCTTGAGTTGAACCGGCTGATCAAACTATTGTGTATCAAAATTCTAGAGAGGAATCCCAAACGAATAAATACTATCCACATAAAGCGTTATCTAGTTGACTTGTTGGCTGGAACAACCACTACTCTGAAATATAACGATCCAGGTAGTCCACTTATAACAGTAACAGTTAATGAGGTAGCAATATATAATGCCTTGGTGGACCTTGGAGTAGCCATTAACATAATGACTGTTGATGTGATGGAAAAGTTGGAACTTACTGATTTACATCCCACAACTACATTCTTGTAGATGGAAAATCAATCCATAGCTATTCCCAAGGGCGTCATTGAAGATGTTCTTGTTAAGGCAGATGGATGGGAATATCTAGTAGATTTTCAAATAATTGAGTCCCTTACACCTAAAGATAGTTATCCAATAATTCTCGGAAGGCCATGGTTGGCTACTGTTGCAACCAAAATTGACTATAGAGAGGGAGAAATGACCATTTCATATGGTCCTAATAGCAAAAATTTATTTTTATATCCTCCTGCCAAGCCTGTCGAACATAATAAAGTATGGGTTGATGAACCAAAAAGTCCCAACGTGCACAAAAATTTGGCTTCACTAGCCATGATAGTCATCAAACAACATGGTGAAGAATTAGAGGATGAATTGGAAAACAACGTGGAAATTATTACTATGGATTCGAGTGGTGAGGAGATGAAAGACGTAGAGGGGATCCTAGGACACCCAATCAACATAGATCACACAGAATTTGATAATGCCAGTTTCATGGGATTACCTTGTCCTTTGACAAACTTAGTTCTAAAAATGCATCATTTCTTTGCAGACATTGCTAGGATTCATAAAACTATACCTCATAGCTATCCTCTTAACACTTTGACAAGGCCCATGTACACTGTCACATCCAACCATCTAGGAGTTAAAACCATTATGTTGTTTCCAAGAAAAAGTTTGAACATTAACAGTTGGTTGACTGAGTCGGAAGAACACAAATTGTTTGACACCCTGGTGAATAGATATAAAGCTTTCACTTGGGACTATACAAATATGAGAGGAATACACCCAAGTGTGTGTACTCATCATATCTATACCGAGGATGTTTGACCTATTGCCAACCACAACGAAGACTCAATCCTGCCTTAAAAGATATCGTTAGAACTGAAATTGAGAAACTCCTACAAATGGGGTTTATTTATCTAATTTTTGACAGTAAATGGGTGTCACCTTTGGTAGTGGTTCCAAAGAAAAATAGAAAGTGGAGAGTGTGTTTAGACTATAGGGAACTTAACAAAGAAACATGCAAATATTATTTTCCTCTACCATTTGTAGACTAGGTGTTGGATAACTTGGCTGGGAGGAAATATTTTTTATTTTTGGGCAGATTTAATGGTTACAACTAGATACAGGTAGCAACAAAAGACCAAGATAAGATGACCTTTACTTTCCCTTGGGGGACATTTGTATATCGGGTTCTTCCTTTTGGGCTAAGTAACACTCCTACAAGATTCCAAAGAGCTATCTTGGCTATATTTGCCGAGTTGGTGAATGAGTGTGTGGAAATTTATATGGATGACTTCACTGTATATGGTTTAACCTTCGATGAGGCTCTCCAAAATATAGATAAGGTTTTGAAGTGATGTGAGGATCATTGTTTGTCCCTAAGCCATGCGAAATGTTTGATAATGGTAGAACAAGGAATAGTGCTAGGACACCATATTTCAACTGAAGGGATTAAGGTTGATCCTAAGAATATTGAAGTAATACAACAACTTGAGACCCAAAAAACCTAGGCTGATGTCAAAAGTTTCTTAGGGCATGTCGGATACTATCGAAGATTCATAGAAAAATTCAATAAGATCGCAACCCCTATGTTTTCCCTTCTTTAGAAGAATGTAGAGTTCATTTGGACACCTAAGTGTCAGTCATCATTTGAAATCATCAAGGAGAAACTCATCTCTACTCATGTCCTTCGTGGACCTAATTGGAACCTTTCATTCCATATCTATGTTGATGCATCTGATCATGCCATTGGAGTGGTTTTAGGACAAGAAGATGAGAATTAGGGAAAATATGTCATATATTTCATTAGTAAGAATTTGACTCCAACAAGAAGGAATTATACCACAACAGAGAAGGAATTCTTGGTTGTAGTTCATGCATTGAGAAATTTCAACATTATATCACGGGATACAAAGTTACAGTGTACACAAATCACTTAGCCATCAAGTACCTTATGAATAAACCCATAGTAAATGCGAGGATAATTAGGTGGTTGCTTCTTCTCCAGGAATTCAACATAACAATTATTGAAAAACCGGGGAAGTCTAATGTAGCTGCAAATTTCTTATCCCAAGTTAAACATGATGGTGATTGTGCTCTGGTATAGGATGAGTTCCCAAATGAAAATATGTTCGCAATCTCAACTAAAACCCCCTGGTTTTCTAATATTGCAAACTACTTAGCCACTGCAGAAGTACCACCTCATTTTTCATCAAAATAGAAGAAACACCTTATTAGAGAAAGTGCTCCCTTCAAATGGATTAATGGGATCCTATTCCGATGTGGACCTAATATGGTTCTACAACATTGTGTTAGGGAAAATGAGACCTATAGCATCCTTAGAGCCTGTCATGATGATCCTTCTGGAGGGCATTATTCTACTAAAAGGACAACCCACAAGATTTTGGGAGTAGGATACTACTGGCCTTCTATGCATAAGGATATCAAGAAATATGTTTGCAGATGTGATGAATTTCAAAGGGTAGGAAGACCAACTGCATCTAATGAAATACCCCTACAGCCCCAGGTAGTCCTTGAACCATTTGAAAAATGGGGATTGAATTTTATCAGTCCTATAGACCCCCCTCACAAGGAAAAGAGTACATTTTGGTCTGTACCGATTACCTGACTAAGTGGGAAAAATTGAAAGCCCTATGAGTTGCTAGGGAGGAAAAATTAGTTGATTTCCCTTATAATAGAATTTTCCTCAGATTCAGAGCTCCTAGGATAATTGTCACAGATCAGGGCCCACAGTTTATGTCTAAAGTTTTGTTAGCCTTCACAAATCATTTCTAGGTGAGCCACAAGAAGTCCTCACCCTACCACCCTCAGGAAAACAGATAGGTCAAAGTCACTAAAAGGGAATTAGAAAACATTTTAATGAAAACAGTTTCATCAGGAAGAAAAGACTGGGCTCAGAAACTACCTGAAGTTTTATGGGCTTATAACACCACCTGGAAATCAACTACTAGGTATAGTCCATATGAGTTAGTTTTTGGGAAGAAACCTCTCTTTCCCATTGAATTTGAACTCTAAACCCTTAGGACAGCCATGGAGTTGGGTATAGATCTTAAATGAGCCAGGATAGAGAGATTTTTATAGCTTAGTGAATTGGATGAACTCCGTTTGGATGTCGTCCATCAAACCAAGCTGGTGTAACAACGCAAGTTCTAGCATGATAAACATATCAAGGAGAGAGAATTCCATAATGGGGATTGGGCATTATTGTTCGATTCTAGATACAAGGATCGCCAGGGAAAACTCAAAATGCATTGGCTCAGACCATATGAAATTTTTGAGGTATTTGCAAATGGTTTGGTTTAACTGAAACCCATTGATGTTGATACCCAAACTCTCCTAGTTAATGGACACCAATTACACGTCTACCATAATCCTGTTAATAGAGAGGAATTTACAAAAATGGTAGAAATGTAGGGAGAAATTCAATGGATTAACTTTGCTATGGCAGATTCAATATAGTTTTTCCCATAATAAAATTTCAAAAAAAAAACGTGTGAATTTATTTCATTTTAAAATGTTTGTTTCAAATTCTTTATCAACTTCATCATTTGAATTTGGCTAAATTTTGTCTATATTTTGCAGGACTTCATTTCTTTGGTAAACACAAATTCCGGCGCACCTTATTGCGGTGCTCTGGAACTTGTTGGCTCGGTTGCTGCTATGCTCCGAAACTTGTACAACTAACTTGTGTCATTCCTCGTTCTGATCCTACATTCTAATGCATCACTCAATGATGCTTCAAGAAGTCAAAGGCCAAAATGTCACATTCTTCTTCCTTCTTTTGGCTGCATCTTCCAGCGATGCTTTGGAATTTTGTTGTTCCTTCTTCTAGCTGCATCTTCTAGCGATGCTTTGAAATTGTGTTGTTTCTTCCTTCCAATGGAATCTTTCAACAATGCTCTAAAACTTGTTTGGTTGCTTTGGAACTTGTTCAGATGCTTTAGATATTTTTGGTTGTTGCTCCAGCTACATCTTTCAATGATGCTCCAAAGTTTTTTGATTGCTACTCTAGCTGCATCTTTTGATGATGATCTGGAATCTTCAATTTTGTTGTTGTGTTCCGATGAAATCTCAAAATGATGCTCCAAAACTTTTTCTTCTTCCACCCGGGTGCATTTTTAGATAATTCCTCAGATTTTTGTAAACTCTTTCCTTTTTTCAGTATTTTTATTTTTCCAAAGTTCTGCACATGTCCATCATTTAATTTTGCTACCACCTCGACATCCAATCCCTAATTTTCATTTTTCTATATCATATCAAATCTTTTCACAACCCTTTTTGTCATAATAATTTTTTCCATCATTTAAACCATCCCATCCATGTCATAATTATCCACTGTCACCCTCACCAAATCATGTAACTATCCTATACCCGGCCGCATTTTTTGACAATGCCTCAGATTTTTGTAAACTTTTTTCTTTTTCAGTATTTTTATTTTTCCTAAGTTTTGCACATGCCCATCATTTAATTTTTGTACCACCTCAACATCCAGTCCCTAATTTTCATTTTTCCATATCATATCAAATCTTTTCACAACCCTTTTTGTCATAATAATTTTTGCCATCATTTAAACCATCCCATCCATGTCATAATTATCTGCTGCCACCCTCACCAAATCATGTAACTATCCTATTATGTCAGCAAAAGGTGAGTGATATTTTATTTAATGACAAGACGTAAGGTGCATATGGATTTCTTTACTTAAAGTTAGTAATTATTTTGAATATAGATTAATTAATTGGCATGAACCATTCCCTCTCTCAATTTTGAAAATTGTGCCATTGCACGATTGCTAGAAGTACATAAATGGTTGTGTAATTTCCCATGTAGAATTGTCATGATTACTCAATAAGGACTCAAGTAAGGTGATTAATTCATCTTCCATTGGTTATATTGAAATTGTGTCCCTTTTAATCTGCAATTCAGTTAATTGAAACAAGGTAATTTGATTACGAAGTTTCTACAAAAATCTTAGTAGAGCTAATAAGGGGAAGGTGTGGAGGAGAAGCAAAAGTTTGAACTAGCCTCAATATTTAATTCGTTGTCATTGAGTGTAATGTTGCGTGCCTATTTCAAAAAAGTTATGGAATTTATGAAAAGTTTGATACCGAAAGCAAATGTAAGCTCCTTAGTCATGGTAGGACGGACAACCGGTGGTGTGGCAAGCATTTCCCAGTAAGTCCAAAAATTATTGCTCATCTTTCTGGTCTTCAGAATAAAGGCATCGATTTGAATGAAACTATACCAATATTACCTATCAAAGAATGGTAGAATTGTTTCATAGGGAGGGGGAGCCTCAACCTATAATCACCATAAGTACTAGGGGACAGAAAAAAGGTTTTTATAGGATGTCTATCCCAGAACCTTGGAGAACTTTCATAGCCTGGATAATAAAATATTTTACCTTTGGAGGACAAATAACTACGGTAGTAGGACCCGCTTTCCGTCTGCTTATTCATTTGCACCATGGCACTGAAGACCCTTCTCTTAGGGTTAATTTACTAGCATTTTTGTGTCATTCAGTTACCACCATGATGGAAAAATATAAAGTTGGGATAGGGCCTCTCAAACACCATGACCTTATACAATTGATATGCAAGCACTATTTTTGTAAAAAGCCAGAAAAGAAGTGGCAGAAATTTCTACAAAAATTTGAAAAAGCAGAGTCTTAAAGACCACTTGAGGAGGGCGAGTCCTCTAAACAAAGAGAACAATATTTAGAAGAACCCTCCTTTGAGGCCTTAGGTGCTCCTAATTCCCAACAAACTTCAATGACTCCTAACGATGATGCACCAAAAACTTTTCCAAATGTGTTAGAAACCCCGAGAAAATCAGGGGATGTGGAAATTGTGCATTCTAGAGAAGAAGAGGATCCTCCTTGCAAGAGGAAGAGGCGGACTAAAGTCACCTTCCAAAAAACCCCTCCTCTATGGAGAAGAAAGAGGTTGTTTGTAGAGTTTAGTGGAACTCTGGCCTATGACACAAGAAGTACCTCTAAAAAGAAAAATCCTAGGAATCGAAGAAAGAATATTGGAAACTGAAAATCAACCTGGTGATGAGGAAATAAGTGAAATGGAAAAAACCCAAGTTGATCAATCCCCCAGGGCTGAAGAGAAGAGAATGCCATCTCCAAGGGAACATGAAGAGGGAAAATTATAGTCGCTACATTATGTGGAGATTGAAGATGAACCTATAGGGGGGATTCTCCCCTTTTCTTGACAGAGTTGAAAATGTACCTAGTACTGAGGAAAATATACTTCATGCTGATATGGAAATTACCAATCCATCTTTTTCTGTTAACATAGGGGATGCAGAATGTGGTAAAAAAGGAGAAGAATTAGAAAAATTGGAAGCAAAAAATTTTGAATTAAAACTCCGGTTACACAGGAATGAAGAATAGATCACCCAACAACAACAAGAAATTGAGGCACATGCTGCAATTGTAAGTAAAAGGGATCAAGAGATTGCAAAATTGTCAATGCAGATGGAGCAAAAAGACAAGGTCATTGACCAGTTGCAATACCAAATACAACAATGGAATCAACAAAGCAAGCATCATATGGTTGATTTGTCTAAGAAAGATAAGCACATCCAAGGTTTGAAAAATAATTTTATGCAAATGTTTAATGCTTTTGAAGAAGAAAGAAATAGACAGGAAATTGAACTTAATGCTTATGTGAATAGAATTGTGGAGTTAGAGCATGACTTGCAGGAAAGTGACACTAAGCCAATAATGGAATCCAAGGGAACACAAATCGAACCAACTGTTTTAGAATGGTTCCAAGTACGTATCCCTCCATTATTGGTGAAATGGACGGAGAGATGCTACTTCTTAAGGGATGTAGAATTTGAAGATAATAGGCTGAAAAAGGAGTTAGTATTGTTAAAAGAATCATTTCACAAAGCATATAGAGCTAAACAGGATGCTTGTGAAATCGACGAGTTATTGTTGGCTAGTAGAAGACCATCTAGGTTGTATGCTATGTTCCTCAATGAGCAACTCCTAAGATTGAAGTTACTTAGAATTCACCATAACTAGCCACATAACCCTGATGATAAAGAATTTGTTAAGATATTTGTTGAGTCAACTCCTAATCGGTAGGATTTATTATGTGAATTATTTTACCATAATTTTCTCTTGGAAGAATATACAGATTTTTATGTTAATTTATTTATGGGAGAAGTTCAGTTGAGATCATTCCTATCCACAATGCGTAATCAGATTCACTGGCAGGATTGGTCAAGGGAGTATGCATGTGCAGAGAAAATTGTTGGATTGCAAATGAGATACCCCCATAGGAAGCCTTTCTATTTCAAGGCACAACTTTTGGGCATTCAACTTAGAGAAAATGTAGAAAGAAAGTATAACAATAACCTTCGACTGTGCCATAATCATTTTCAAGATCAAGGACCAAGTTGATAGGGAAAGCTTGGCA